>CM038469.1:16653971-17136300 GCA_021464415.1 Lonicera japonica
TAGCTCAAAGGGGGCATCCCACATCGGAAAGTGGGGGATCCTTGGAGACCCATATAGTCGATATGGACGCTAATTAAGTACGAGGCCTTTTGGGTAGCTACTGGCTTCGGATCCCATAAGAACGCCGAAGTTAAGGAGTAGCTGGCCAGAGCAATCCAGGATGGGTGACCCCCTGGGAAGCTGGTCGTGAGCTCCCGAAAACAAATCCGTGAGGGGAGTAGAGATGGACTGGCCCTGAGGGGTTGCAGGTCGCGCTCGCCCAAAGCGGACAATATCGTACTGAGGTGGGACCGGGTCGTTACAATAGCCTTTGAGGAAAAGGAATTTTCACACTCTCTTTGATTTTTTCAATGTCCTTTTTTTCCTTCACTTCCTCATCATTCTTTTCGACTTCTTCGTCTACCACCTCCGTTTCTTTTGATTGAACTACTTCCTTTGACTTTTGGTCCTTAGGATGAATAGTTTTATCAACCATTTTTCCACCTCGAAGAATGGTGATAGACTTCATGTGTGACGCCCCGAATCCCGTTCTGAGATTTTCACCTCCGGGACCCGGTTAATCACGGATGCCGTACGCGACGGCGGGTTTAAAATATAAAATCCATAACTTTTAAAAACTTTTCCTCAATAAAATGTCCAGTTTTACAAATGCTCGGTATGTGGAGTTTATTTAAGTAAAACCAAGTTTAAGAGGTTTACAAAACACATTAACACAAACACAATCACAACAACTCCACATATATATATATAAAAACCGTTTGTACAAATCCATAGCCCATTATCCAAAATAATGGTAAAGTCCATACATAAATAGAAAGAGTTTAATACAACCAACGATTATATACAACCGAGTCCTTAGTTCAAGGAATACAAAAGATATAGGACATCAGAGGCTATTAGACTCGTAAACCACACGCCAATCCCCGATGCTTGACCTGCAAAACTGTTTAGAAAACAGGGTGAGCCAAATTCGGGCTCAGTGGGAACTATATAGGTTTTATATAGAAAATAATTGTTTTACGTCAACGCCGTAGTTTGAAAACCATGCAGTGCAATGCAAACTCACACACCCGTGTGTGCAAAACCCAATAGGAATCCCATCTAGTAACCAGGAAGCTGACTATCTGATCAACCTTTTCCTTCCCTAGACTTCCCATGGAATACCCTGAGCCAATTCTCACATTACTAGGGAATCGAGGATATAAACCTACTTAATACATTCTCAAGTGTAAACTCAAGGCTATACTATGCCATCCAGTACATATACCGTATGTTGTGACAGTTGGCCAAGTATCTATTATTTTTCTCTTTAGTTATAGTACGTTATGGATTCCATACTTGGCCACCTACAAGGCATTATCTTACTTCGTTCTCACAACCAAGCCACGTACTCACACTTGTATACTAGGTTTCTATGGCCATTAGCTATCAATGCTTTTCACTTTATCTGTTTAATACATTATGATCGGCCAACGCTTTCCTGTGTATATTATGTTCCTTTACGTTAGTGTCTACATCATTGTTCTTACTAAAGGCACACTCGCTCGAGGAAACATATCACAAACCATGCCATACAAGATATGATACAATACAATAATAATGATAATATAAGCAATTCACATCCACAACACAACAATCCGTATCATATCTCCAGTATAGTGCCTCAGTTTCACCCCGCGGTCTGACCAGGCCCAGAACAGAGAATCCAGCGAGTCCCGAAGGATCCCAAGCTCTTGTCCATGTCTCCTCCAGGTGGGGAGTGGTTCAGGGACTTAGTTCTCCAAGTAGGTCATTCGGTAATAACCCACGCGACAGTCACTTTCCCGGGGACAACACCCCGAATATTTAACGAGGAGAACACCACATACAAACCACATCGACACTCTGGAGAAACTACACCAGGCGATACCCTAGTGGGTGATGACCATTAGTAGCCCAACTGATTCCCGGGGACTCACCATGTAGGAAGTAGTGGCACACGGGACCTGCTCCGCTTGCCGGGAAAACTCATCTAACCAAGGACACATAGTCCAGTTGGAAGGCAAGATACCTAGAGTGGGCTCTCCTTTGTGGGCAACACAACCACCGGTGGAGTCACCGACTTCATTTTCCCCGTGCACGGTTTAGGGCCTTTCACCCATGGGCGGCAATAGGCAGCCCTCCTTCGAGTCACGGGGAGCTACCCGGTGCTCGGCATATCATCATATCCAGCCCATATGTGTGATCACAGTAACATACATCACATTCATTCATTTCCCAGAATGAATATCATCATCATCATCAATCATACATCACACATATGGCTAAGCATCACATATATAATCATACAAGCGCCCACTCATCCATTTATCATCATTGACATCATCGTCAATCATTTTTACAAGAGTATTCATCACTCGTATACTCCATACGTTTATCGTCACATGATCATTCTCATAATAAGGCCAATTGATTTGGTAATCGCGTTATACACCTCATCATGTGATACGTGTATTCAACTAAGACCGTATATGTTCCATAATGATTCACTAGCTATATCATTAAGCCAACTTTTCATTATTAACATCATATGTTTCATTACATGTTTTATGATGATACTCACGTCATCCTTTTCATTAATCCAATTATCCGAGGCTTTACCATTTAATCAACAATTCTCATTATACGGCTGATTGATCCATTATCAATATATATATGTATATATTACATATCATCATGTGTTATAAGCATCCTATGATATTTCTCAAGCCACGTTGTCGAGCTAAGCCTTAACTAGTATGGGTCTCGCTTAATTGGAAGTTTCATGACAACACAACCTTGCCTTACTTAAAACCACAACGATCCATAAGCCACCAAACCAAGGTAATAACATTTCTAAGGTGTATCGGGTTTGTATACCCTTGCTTGTACTAACCAAAGCCCCTACAAAGCGCAAGACACAACGTTTGTTACTCTTCGTTACGCCCTAACGGGTTCTAGGTTCAACACACCTGAATAGTGTTCAACACTTTCAACTATATATGTATACATGCATCTCTATTCCATGTCATCCACAATCAATCATAAATCAAGCACAAATCCCGAAATCCTCTCAAGCCTAGTTCATTTCCTTAGCGACAGTGAGGATACGGAGTGTAGGTAAGAGAACAAGGCTCACAACATGGTGATAAGTGATGATACATGATATCTAAGAGATAATCTATTCATATGCATCATTAATCTAAGGTTCACTTCACCCAAACCCCATGAGATGCAAGCAACATGTAGTTGTGAAGAAAATCCCCAATTTGAGTTTAAAACTCTAATTAAACGAGTAATAAATGGAAATCAAGGGTTTAGTACTAGTGTCCCCACCTTAGAGAAGCAATACCCAGGAGTTGAGGAAGCGTAGAAGCCGTCTCGCCAAAACCCTAGCTCCCACACGAGCTCCAATGGAGGAAGAAGGCGAGGAAGATGATGAATAGTGAAGAAGAAACGATTCGGCACTCCAATCTTGGATGGACGATGGGAGATGTGTATGATCTCTTATCTCTCTCATTAGAGCTCTCTAGAATCTCCCTCTGTCCCTCTCTATGTTGGATGCTCGAAAATGGGGTTGTGGGGGTGTTAAATGACGTAAAAATGGGTTAAAAACGCTCAAAACCGACTTACAGGTGAACCATGATCGATCATGGGTCCCCCATGATCGATCATGAAGCGTTCTGGAACTCTCTGGAGGACCATGATCGATCATGGCCCCTTCCATGATCGATCATGGAAGTCACTGCAACAGCAAATGACTTTCTGAGCTCGAAACGGACCTCGAAACGGCTGAATCTCGACTCGGCCAAAACACGAAAGTTGTAGAGGAAAAGAAATGAAGACGTGGCCAAAAATGGAGAGTCGTTTGGACACCGGATGAAGAAGTTATGGCCTCTCAAAGTTGGCCAGAAATCTATGAATCGCGAAAAGTCGAAACACGCGATTTACGCCTCGGTTTCAACTTGAACCACTCGAATAACATAACGATCACTACCTCAAACTAAATATAGCTAACATGAAATACTAGAACTATTGGGTTGAGTGCGAAGGACACGGGTTCCAATGCTCGCTCTCAGACGGAGATTAAGCCATACCGGGCTTAAGAGAAGGTCAACGTGGAAAAAGGAACACGGGGCATTACATCATGTGCTCCAACGTATCTTGTGAAGAAGTTCCCTCTTCAATCATCATTGTTTGCCCATGAGGAGTCGCAAGAGGTTAGGCTGGAAACTTACGCTTCTCTTGGTTTGAAAAATTGGGAGCCATTTTAGACAAAAAAATCCTCATATCATTCATGGAACGATCATTGCTTTGGAAGTATTGCTCACACCTTTGAACATGTTGATCAAACTTTTGAAAATTTTGATCGAATTTTTGAATAAATTGTGTGAGCATGTCTTCCGCATTTCTTTTTGGTGGGGGAACATATGATGATTGAGATTTTTGAAAATTCGGAGGTTGAATTGGTTTGAGTGTTGAATTACCCTCAACGAAAATTAGGGTGATTCCTCCACTCACTATGTAAGTTTCTGAATATGGAGAATTTTGCGTGGCCTTTTGTAATTATTCATCATGTTTTTCAACCTTAGGCCGGTTCCAAGCAAAACTTGCTTGCCTGTTGGTATGGTAGGACATTTTTACGTTTTGGGTGGTCCTATCATATCACATATGCTACACATAATTTCTTCTTCCATCAAATTGACCTCTCTTGGTTTTAAAAATTCTAAAGCCTCAATTTTTTTGGTCAATTGGGGTGACTCATGCCGCCAAATCATCACTCTCCTTTAATTGATGGGAACCACCCCGATTAGGCATATTTTGTTTCTTTCAGAAAAATTATAATGTATCCCATGTTTGGTTACTATTTTCATCTATCATATAATACAAAGAAATCAAAATGCCCTCGTCGGAATTTTTACTTAGAAATGTGCCATTACACATCATTTCTACAAATTTTTTCTCATTTCAGGTGTGAGTGATTGATAGAAGAAACTAACCAAGTTTCCAATTTTCATATCCATGAAGGGGGCAAGCATTTACAAGCTTCTTTGTATCTTTATCCCAACATTCAAAGAATGTTTCTTGATTTTGGGTGCAAAATTTTGAAATTTGACCGCCTTAGAGCGATTTGTTGTTCATGAACGGGGAAAAAATTTTCTTCTTCAAAAATCAGTTTTTTAAAGCTTGCCCCACATTGTAATGGAACATGGTCTTTGTGCATTCACCAAGTTTTTGCTTTGTGTCTTTTAATGAGAATGGAAAAAGTATTGGAGTCTTACCACCTCCTTCAGTCACATTAGGTCATAAAAAAGTGGAGCACACTTCTCCGAAATTCCTTGAGGTGTAAGTATAGATTTTCTGACTCCATTCCATGAAATCTTGGCAAAAGTGGTATCATTCCTGGTTTGACAGCAAAACGGTTTGCTGTCGGCGGAAGAACGATACATGATAGAGTGGCACTCCTTGGTGGTTGAAGATAATCTCTCATGGTTGCGATTGGTGGTTCCTGAATGGGCTGAACTTGTACATCAAAATGATTTCCACCATTTCCTCCTCGTGCTTCCTTGTGGTGATCCATTGTAACTTATATTTTTGTTTAAAAAAGATTATAGAAAAACGTATCGGAAAATGGATCTCTTTCTACACGTCCTTTGGTATTTCTTAACCAATGAATCATGTACCAAAGAAAGTATACAAGAAAAGGAAGTCACTGAATTAGAACAATACAACCAAATATGAACTAAACCCGTGATCGACTTTCGTTGCCCTCCCCGGCAACGGCGCCAAAAACTTGACGCGCGTGAAATAGTGCAATCGTATACACCCAAGTGTAGGCGGTCAAGTTGTTATACAGACTTATGGAAGTCCGAGTGTCGAACCACAGGGAGGGGACTAAAGGTTTTGTAGATCACGTGTTTATATAGTAATTATTGACTAATTAAAATTGTTATGAATTGCTTTATGGAGAAATGTATAAAACAAAACTTAAAGTTATGAGAAATTTTTTATATTTAAGGAAAGCGAAGGCTTTGGGGGTTTATTTATTGGGAACCATGATTTATGAATCCAATTCGGCTCATTCATTCTCCTTATTGTGTTGCATATTGTACTTTTCATTTAGAAGTCTAGATGTTGGCGGTAAAAGATTTCGAGGAAATACAACAAATCCAACTTTACTAGGCTACTTTATGAGGGAAGACAAACACCACATTTAAGGGGATAAATAAGCAATTAGAGAGTCCTCAAATATAGGCACAAAGTATGCTTAAGTGTTGTAGGTGACAAGGGAAAATAAAACCTTACTTTACACTTAACCACAAGATGTGACCATATTTGAAATAAAACTCTATAATTTTATATAAAAAGCATAGCCATCCATTTATAATGGTGATTGTAAAATAATATATGCTTACTTGAAATCCTTTGTTTGTATATAAATGATTTAACTAGTACTAATCATACATGACATGAATAGTCTATGTATCATTTATGTACTAAACATGTCCATTAATCACCAAAGAACTCCATATACATGGCATAAGGAGGCAAAATAGATTAAAATGGAGGTTCCATAATATTTATGGTGTTTTAAGCCATCAAATATTATGGACTATTATTAATAGATGAGAAGCATAATTATTTAACAAAACTAGGCACAGAGCTTCTAAAGAATTAAAAACTTGACCATGTTTACCTTTTAAAACAAACTTACCCCCTAGCCTTAGCTAGGTGATTCACCCCTCCATAGATGAATACATGATAATAATGAAGAAGAATCAACAAAACACTTGTATTAATAGATATCAAATGAGTCTATTATAAGTGATTGAGAATATAAGAAGAAGAAGAATATTTCACTTTATTTTTCTCTCTTTGTTACAAGAAGATTTCTGACTCTCCAATTCTCTTCATGCGTCCTTAATGAAATGGGGTGGGGATGTATATATAGTAGTTACAAAATACATCAAATGGTCTACATTCAATCCCACCAACCATGATCTAAGGGCTCACATTTATTCTCACATAATACAAGTGATGTAAGTCATGACATCACTAAAAAAATATGTAAGCGATGACATCATCGATACATGATGTAAGCAATGACATCATCAATACATGATGTAAGCAATGACATCATCAATACAAGATGTAAGCAATGACATCATCAACTACTAGTCAAAAATACTAATTTTAAAACAAAATAAAAAATAAATTATTATAATTAAAACTACTTAAAATAATGCTTCCAAATTATTCCAATTGGTTTAAGCCCATGTAGCCTTGTCCGCATCAATAACGTAATCCTTGCCATTCTTCTTTGAACCTTTGCATGAACCCTTTCAATAACAAAAAATGGCTTGCAATAATTTGTTAGCACATTAATTTGCTATGAACCAACAAGTCGTAATTTGAGATTTAATTAGTGTGTTTAGCCATATAAGAGCACTATAATGCTTACAAAAGCGTATTTTCATATTCAATATAGTGCGCTTATCAGGAGGGGAGCTTGTGATACTCCATGTTCCGGTTTCCCTGTTAACCTTTTCTTAAGCCGGTTAATGCTTAATCTCCGTTAGAGCGCGAGCATTGTGTTCCGAGACCTTTGTACTTGACCCAGCACTTTTAGCATGTCATATTAGGTATATTAAGTTTGAGGGAGCAATCATTATGTTATTTAGGTGGTTCGGATTGAAACCGATGTGTAAATTGCGTATTTTGACTTTTCATGATTCATCGATTTTGGGCCAACTTTGAGAGGTCATAACTTCTTCATTCGATGTCCAAATAATTTCCTGTTTACAGGCAAGTCTTCATTTCTTTCCCCTCTACAACTTTCGTGTCTGGGCCGAATCGAGATTAAGCCATTTCGAGGTCCATTTCAGGCTCAGAAAGTTGGTTGTTGGTGCAGTGACCACCATGATCAATCATGGACCCTTCTGTGGACATTTGTTTGGTTCATGATCGATCATGGAAGAGGTCTGAGTTTTCTCTTGTATGTTTTTATCACTCTAGAAGTCAGGTTAAAGAACTAGCAGTTCTTTTGTAATTCCCTTTTATGAATGATGCTTTCTCAATCCTTTTGGTAATTGGTTGTTCCATCTTAAGTACTCTTCTATGGAGTTTATTTAGCTTCTTTTGTTCATATCTCCTTTTTGATTGTTAATGTGCGATTAATTTCGTTAAGGTATTGCGTAGTTCTTAATTACGGATATCTTCTGCCCTTCTAGGCCATGATCGATCATAGTTCACCTGAAGGTCGGTTTTCACGATATTTAACCCATTTTACACCCACAAGACACCATTTTTGAGCCATACACATACACTATACCTTTAGAGGGTTCCAGAAAGGAAGAGGTAGAGATCCTTAAGGGATTGAGGTTTATTCATCCTTTTACAAGATATGCGCTTCAAATTACATCCCCCTTTACTATTTATTGTTTTCTGCCTTCGTCTTCGCTCATGGGAGATTGAAACGAGTTAGGGTTTTGGCGATATGACATCTACGCTTCATCAACTCTGTAATCTTTCTTCTCTAAGGTGGGAACAATACAATAAAACTTGTTTTCTAAATCATTACTTGTTGCTTTAGGGTATTCTAAATGAATTGGAGGATTTTTCTTAAAAGCCCTAGGTTTGTGATGTGCATGAGGGTTGGGCTAGGTAAGGCTTCAATTAGTGGTTGGTTTTGATAAAACATGATACCAATTACATGATTTAACATTTATATCTATGTTTTAGTTTACATACTCAAAGATTCATCACTAACCCATTTGTAGTTGCATGTTCAACCTAGGAATATAAGGGTTTTGTGGATTTAAGCTTATGTATCGAGTAGTTGATGATAATGGGTTATGAATATTTGTAGATAAGACTTTAAACGAGAGTATTGAACCCTCTCCTTTGGACTTGCACTAGGAAGCCATTGAGGCGGAGTTGTGTATAGTAACTTGTATTTCTAAGGCTCATTATAGACACTACCAATATTAGTGATGACTATATAACCTCGATAAGATCTTGAAATGCTTAACACCTAATTGATTTGGTTAATAGTGCTTTAGCCATTATTGTGAGAGGTTGGTATGCCATAATTGTTTCATTTAGGTGACGAAACTAGGAACGAATGTTAAACATGATAGAATAACTTGAGAATGAACAACTTACATAGCTTTGATCATATACATGATAAACATTATAAAATGTAAGATGTTGATAATGAACCAATTGGCTATTGTGCGAATAACGACGAGACGACAAGTTATCAAATATAAGCGTGGAAATGATGCTGCTGATGGTGATAAATGTTGAACGAATGATGATTATTATGTGATTATATATGTTGGTAGCCATACGTGTGATAGATGATTTTATACATTGTTAAGTGAGGAAATGATATATTCCTGATGTTATGATCACACGTAAGGGCTGGATATGATGGACCGAGCACCGGGTAGCTCCCGCGTGGCTCGAAGACGAGCTGCCTATTGCAGCTCATGGGTGAAAATCCCTAAACCGTGCATGGGAAAAATGAAGTTGGTGACTCCGCCAGTGGTTGTGGTTGCCCACAAAGGAGAGCCAATTCTCTGTATCTTGCCTTCCCACAGGACTATCTGTTCTAGGTTCGATGAGTTTCCCTGGCAGCGGAGCAGGTCCCGTGTGCCACTTCTTACCTAATGGTGAGTTCCCCATGAAGTAGTTGGGCTATCCCCTGGTGTAGCTCTTTCTAGAGTGTGGATGTGGTTTGTATAAGGTGTTATCCTTGTTAACTATTCGGAGTGTCATTCCCGAGAAAACGTCTTGAAGGTTATCTCCGAAAGACCTACTTGGAGAACCAAGTCCCTGAGCCACTATCCACTCGGAGGAGACATGGATAAGAGCCTTGGACCCTTTGGGATCCGTTGTTCTGGGCCTGGACTGACCACGGGGTGAAACTGAGGCATTATGCTGGAGATGTGATACGAGAGTTATTGTGGGATTATCGATTATGCTGTTATTATTATTATTATTATTATTATTATTATTATTATTATTATTATTATATCATATCATGTCTTGTATTGATTTGTGTATGTTGTCTCGGCTATAATATAAATGATGTAGGGACGTAGGCGGACACTATTAGACAAACACGGATACATGTACGAGAAAAAGAACAGTCGAGCCTTTCATAATGTATTAAGGTGTTATATATATGTGGAAAGAGATGATAACTAAATGAACCTTAGATACCTTTGTGTTATAATATGGGCATGTTGAGTGGAGTAAGTATGGTTCACGAGACTTGAGGGAATTATAGCCGGATAGAGAAGACATAAAGAACCTAAAGCATTCTTCTATGGTTTTATAATTGAAAGAGTAAGTACGTAGTTCACGAGACTTAGATGCCAGCCGGATCTATTTAAAGATTTACCTTCCGAAGAGAATAATAATAAGAAAGAGAATATAATAAAGCACTAATAATTGAAGGGGAAATCAGAAATAACGAATATAAGAAAATAACGAGAAAATCAGATCATAAACCACAATCCTACCTACTGAGAGAACGTCGTAATATAATGCTTAGACGAATGGACATATCTTGAGCCAAAGTCTATTAGCTGGCCAAGTTATGTGCGGATCCATAATGTCGTGCGAATTATGTAATTAAAGTGGCCAACAAAACAACAAAGGTCGTTACTTGCGGGGGCCGGATCGGGGATAGTTATTGACTTTTGATATATGCATGGGTAGCCAATAAAAGCTGTAGAATTGATCCAATAAGGTGTGACGAACCTTAGAAAGCTAGCGTCAGAACGAGATGACGTTACACTGACGATTCCTTAGTAATGTGGGAACACATGAGAGGTTCACTTATGGGATATTTATGAATTTGATCGGTTAGTTGGGTAGTTAGTATCCGGTGGCTATGATAGGAATCCTAGTGGAGTTTGCAGGCACGAGTGTGTGTTGCATTGTTTTACACGGTCTTCGAATTATTATTTTAAGGTAAATCACTTACTTTCTATATAAACCTATACGTGCGTGTGTTTTGTAAAGTGTATTTTATATACAAAACCTATATAGTTCCCACTAAGCCCGGATTTTGCTCATCCCGTTTTCTAACAGTTTTGCAGGATAGGCTTAGGGAATTAGAGCATGGTGTATCCATTTAGAAGCCTCTGATGTCCATAGAACCTCCTGGTCCATAGACAAAGGACCATGTTGTATAATCTTTTGTTATGTTAAATTAATTATATGTACGGACTTTAAAACTATTTTGGGTGATGAATCCCGGACTTGTATAAATGTTTTTTATATATATGTGGAGTGGATTTAGAATTGTGGTTGAATGTGACTATTGGTGTCGAATTGTTTTAAACTTTACAGGGCGGTTTGTTAATGAAACGAACTCTACATGCCGGAATTTTATAAATCGGGACTTTTTAAAGATCACATTTATTTAAGAAAAGTTTTTAAAAGTTGCGATTTTTCATATTTAAACCCGCCGTTGCGCATGCCATCTGTGATTAACTGAGTTCCAGAGGTAAAAATTTTAGAACGGGATTTGGGGCGTCACAATAGCATTTCCCCCAATGTTTGCTTTTTCTTTAATTGTCTATGTCTTTTATTCCTTTCGCACTATTATGAGTGGCGCAACTAATCAAGGTGCACAACATTCAATTCAAATTAAGAGTCTTAATTTTTCTTTGTCTTTTATAGTTGTTGTTTCTGAGGATTACCATTGTTGAAAATTCTTGAAGGCTGATAAATCTACATTTGTATGTTATTTTTCTTTACACGCAGGTATTACATAAAAGAATATGGAGTTTGTAAATTTCAGAGGTAGAGTCATAAAATCCTATTGTTTACCATGCCCGCAATTTTATAGCAATTTATATGTTTTGTATTGTGCCATGTTGACTGGAGGGTTGCTATCAATTATTGAATTAGGTGTTACATGTAACCTTTGAAGAATGGGCGTCAAGTTTGCTTGGATTTTGATTTTCATTTATTTTTCTTTCGAGCTTTTTGTGTTTTACGATTTTATCAACAATACCCCCATTTATTAGCAATTTATAAATTTGATACGGTATCATCTTTGATATAACAAAAACTTATTTTTCTATTCATATTTAAATATAAAATAGTTACATGAAGTAAGTTATAGTGCCCATCGACACAATTTTTTCTTTTAATAATTATATTGAGTCCACAAATTTTCTAGAGGCAATTAGGTCTAAGGGCTTATTCTAATAATAATATAATTATAAAGGACACTTAAAAATTAGCCGTGTAAATTAAGGACACTATATAAAAAGGACACTAATACCCTTCTTTATAATATCGTCTCATTATGACACTAACAGCAACCCACTTCATATTCTTATAATCAGTTATCGACGTACATATAATGAGACTGACTAAAATGCGTGCATGCATATAGGGGTAGAAAGCAGTTCCTCTGCCGCCTCATTACTAAAATTTTCCCTTTGGATTTTCTATTGTCTCTCCTTTTCATTGCCCTTTTAAAATCCCCACTGCCTTCTTCACTTTTTTCCTCAGCTCACAAATCTGGCCAACTCTATCTTTATATATTTATTACTAATTAAGTTTTATTTCTTTTGATAATGGTAGCACTAATCCACTTCATATTCTTCGTGTATGTGTGTGTGAGAGAGAAAGAGAGAGGGGTAACCACTTCGATACTCAATCTAATTCTCCTCAAAATTATCGCACCACCATGATCATTCATTCCCGCCATTAATTTCAGTAAGTTTAATTACTCTTATATATATATATGTTAGAGTTTAGATTTGTTGATCCTTGTTAATTGCTGCTACTGTGCTATATACTGTAGATGCTAGTGATTTAATGTTTCTGTCAACTAAAAAATAAATGTGAACGTTTTCTTTGATTAATACTGTCGCAATCTATATGTTCTTTGGTCGGGATATTAATTTGTAAATATAAAAATTGTTTGTTACATCATGCAAATGTAGTATAAATTTACAAGCAGAGAATTGGTGAGATTGACTGTGAGTGCTAAGGAGCTAGCTATTCTTTTAGGATTGTCATGCATGTAAAATTTGAAGGTGCTAAATGTATTTAGCACCCACTGGACAGTAACCAGAAGGTGCTAAATGCATTTAGCACCCCCTGGACAGCAATCAGAATGGTGCTAAATATATTTAGCACCACAATCAGAAGGTGCTAAATGCATTTAACACCCCTGGACCCCAACCAGAAGGTGCTAAATGCATTTAGCACCTTCTGGTTTGCACCTTCCATAAGGTGCTAAATGCATTTAGCACGACCTGGACAACAACCAGAAGGTGCTAAATGCATTTAGCACCTTCTGAATAACAACCAGAATGTGAATGTAGCACCACTTGGAATCTAATTCTCCTCAAAATTATCGCACCACCATGATCATTCATTCCCGCCATTAATTTCAGTAAGTTTAATTACTCTTATATATATATGTTAGAGTTTAGATTTGTTGATCCTTGTTAATTGCTGCTACTGTGCTATATACTGTAGATGCTAGTGATTTAAATTTTCTGTCAACTAAAAAATAAATGTGAACGTTTTCTTTGATTAATACTGTCGCAATCTAAATGTTCTTTGGTTGGGATATTAATTTTTAAATATAAAAATTGTGTGTTACATCATGCAAATGTAGTATAAATTTACAAGCAGAGAATCAGTGAGATTGACTGTGAGTGCCAAGGAGCTAGCTATTCTTTAGGATTGTCATGCATGTAAAATTTGAAAGTGCTAAATGCATTTAGCACCCACTAGACAGCAACCAGAAGGTGCTAAATGCATTTAGCACCCCCTGGAGAGCAATCAGAAGGGTGCTAAATGTATTTAACACCACAACCAGAAGGTGCTAAATGCATTTAGCACCCCCTAGATAGCGACCAGAAGGTGCTAAATGCATTTAGCACCTTCTGAATAATAAACAAAATGTGAATGTAGCACCACTTGGACAACAAACCAAAAGCTGCTAAAATGATTTTAGCACCATTAAAAAACAAAGAACAATAAAATTGATGAGATCAACATCCACTTAATTTATTTATATGTATATATATATGGATCGACGCAGGGTTCGTAAAAAAAAAAGAGTTATGATCATATTTTTTTTTAAATCCCGCTGGGTTGTCGAAATTGGTCTATTTCGATAGCAAAACGACCTCTGATCATCTTAATTTTTTTCGTAATTATAGTAACTTTGTCTTCCGAACAACATATCCAAAAATCAGTCAAATCCAACGGTTCAATCAAAAGTTATATATGTTTTACGATTGACCATCCAGAAAAAAAAAAGAAGAAGAAAGAGAAGAAGAAGAAGAAGAAGGAGAAGAAGGAGAAGAAGAAGAAGAAGAAGATGATGATGATGATGAGAACGGTGCTTGCTCTTGAGAGTCAGGTGGTGGTGGTGGTGGAGGTGGGGCAACTTCTCTTTTTCCTTGTTCTCTGTTTTCCCTCTCTAATTATGTGTATGTGAGAGAGGATAATATACCTTTTGTATAATTAGAATAAATGATATAGTAGGGTATTTTTGTCCATCAACATTTATCATCTTCCTTAAAATAAATTAATATTATGAAAAGTGTCCTTATTGTAAAATCAAATTATGAAATTAGTACTACTTCCGTTTATTAAATATAAGTCCGTCCTTTGAGTTATAAAACATTACGAAACGAGACCTTATAACCCATTATCTCAATTTTCTAATCCAATGCTCAAAAGCAATCTCGACCGTCCCAATTTTATGACATTGATGACTGTTCGTTTATCTGTAACCTAGCAAAGGTCTCATCCGCTCTCTCTCTCTCTCTCTATCACGATGACGCTGCTTTGGCTTTCATCGACCGAGGACGACGACGTCGTGCGCAACACACTCCGTCGACTGATCGACCAGCACCACCGTAGCACGCAGTTCTCTCTCTGGTATGTCCCCTTCTCTCTGCGTGTAGACTCCATCTATTCTTCTTTCTAATTTAGGGCTTTCAAACTAGAATCTTTTCTGTCTGTGTGTCTCCATCCAGTGCCTCTTGAGAATTTGTATTCTCTATTCTCACAAAGCCATAGTCCATCTATTTTCCGGGTCTAAAATATAGGGTTTTCAATTTCAACTTTGGGTTTTTAGAATCTCATCTCAATTTTTCACAATTAGGGATTTTAAGCCTAGTATTTTTGTTCCAATTATGGCTCCTTTGGATTTAACTTTGTCAATTTGGTGTAATCTATTTCCACCAGTGGGGTTGCGCTGTTAAAAGATGGCAGAATTTGTTTCTTCTTTTTCCTTGTTAGACTTTTTTTTTTTTTAAAATGTTAGGAAATATGTTGGTTATTTTCGTAAGATGTTTTGGTGGACTGCTGGTCCATCATCCTTTGTTTTGGCTTTGTAATTGCACTTTGGTGATTGCTTTTTATGATTAACGTCTATAAAAGCAGCAGTCGTTTCTGATAAAAAAAAATTTTCCTTCAACATATAGAAATTTTCATATATATATATATATATATATGTACACACACATTTCCATTGTTTTTAGGAAGTCTAATTTCTTTGTCTTCTAATGTAAAGTTAAAAGCTAAAGGCTTTCTTTGTTTTTAGGAAGTATAATTTATTTGTCTTTTATTTATTTCATCTCTCCAAACTCCACTGTCATCACTATTAGAGGGTTTTGATCAATAATCAATGAAACTTTCAGATTTTTATGGTCTATTCTGAATTTTTGGGTCAGGTCACTTTATATTTTCCATTAGTTTGATAATTCTTTAAGGTCGCTATATATTCTGAATTTGTAGACCATCGATACTTAAACTATCATACTTATTTGGATTGCCGCGATTTTTGCCCTTTCGAGTATGCTTTTAAAGACTCACTTGAGAATCATATTGGTCTTCAAGAAAGTTCGTTTAACAGTTACCATTAACATGATGTTGCCAAGTATTGGAGTACATCAATAGAGCTGATAACACATTTCACGAGGTGGTTTACTTTTATTTTTTTTCGTTACTGCCTTCCTCTAATTCTTTGGTTAGTGATCTGCCTACTAAACAACCCATATCAATAGTTACAAATATACTCTGTGTTTTAATAATAACTTTTTTTTCCTCATTTCATTATATACACTTCCATTATTTTCAGGAAGTCTAATTTCTTAGTCTTTTAATGTAAAGCCTTGTATCCTTTTGTGGAATGCTGCAATTATAGCTTGTTTGATTTGTGATATTAGGCCTTGTATTGTGTAGTAAATCCGTCAATAAATTAAAAGAGATAGTTTGGCTCAATAAATTAATGGTGTGGTGCTAAATAAAACGTCGCCTCAATAATTGTGTTTCTTACTGTTTTTTATTGCGTTGGTGATGGTAATGGTGCTAGGTGTGACATGGTAGTGTAGGTGCTGGTTGGTGCATTTTTGTTGGGTTGGTTCCTTATTTGTATTGTGCCTATCTTGGCTGATGCTCAAGTAACTTTTGGTGCAGTTTTGGTTAGTGTGTTCCTACCATTCAACGACAATATATGTATTGTTGTAGGATGCCATCTTGACTTGTTTTTTTTTTTTTTTCTTACTTTGTAAAACAAAAATTCTTATGTCATTGTTGCTTTACATTGTCCTTTTGAGTTTATGTTTTAGTATTGAATAATTACACGAGTTAGGCCGTAGTGTCATAAGCACAGGTTACCCCTTGTATATGTATATTATATTATTTAGAATAAACGTATAAGTATTACATATGAATTTGCTAATCCAAGGTGAGTCTACAATTTTTACATATAATAATACATATATAAAAATATTATTTAACATAATTGTACCCACACGGGGATGAGGCCGAACGTGGATTCCGCTTTCATTTACATTAACAAGTAATAAAAGGTCGTGTCGAATAACTTTTGAAATTAATGAATATGATTTGAATATGATTTTCTTACCCGATAAAATGGTTATTCGTTTAAGCCCGAACTAATAACAAGTTAAACACAAAAAAGCCCTCCTAATCTTTGAGTCTTTAGTGAACGAGAACAAAAAAAGAGGGGGAAAAAACCTAAAAAGAATGAAAGGAAGAAAGAATGAGGCACAATTTCATTTATCTTCTACTGATGGTAGGGTTGGGGCAGGAGGAAAGCATGAACCAGCAGCACAACAAAGAAAAGGACGGGGGATTAGGATCCAATGCCTTGGGGGGTGAGATCGAACCCAAATCGAAGAGGATAAAGCTTGATGATCCAAACATCCAACCCGTCAAAAGAAATCAAGGTATCTTCAAATGCCTAATAGGATAAATAAAACCCTGCACTTGCAGTAAAATTGTTAGAATGTTTACCATTAATAATTAGTTCTACTAATTGTATTGCAGATAGAGAAACTAATATGAGAGACCATGCATTTCATTCTAACTTAATCATTTAATTACATGCTGTTGCCTTGCAAGCTTAAGATAACCCAACAAACTAATAGATGCAACGACCCTTGGTTAACTTTTGATTATAGTTAACTAACCCACAATTACAACCTTAATGAATAATGCTATTCTAGCCAATTGATAGGTGGCACTTGGCATTCTAACTTGCATACTCTGTTCAAACTGAGATGTGCATTCCTTCCCGACAGATGATTTCTGTCCCTTTTCTAGTTTCCTAGGGGTGATTTGTGTCCCATGGATAACTTTTGATTATAGTTAACTAACCCACAATTGCAACCTTAATGAATAATGCTATTCTAGCCAGCTGGTAGGTGGCACTTGGCAATCTAACATGCATGCTGGGCTGGAGCCCTGCTGGCCCAGCCCTAGTTCCGCCTCTGCTTGTAAATTAATCACTCTCAAAATGTTAGGGATTTTGAGAATCCCGTGTTGAATTGCTAAATTTATGAAAGAACACAAGCTTGTACAATTTCTTCTTTGTTTGTTTACAGGTCAATGGTAATCATATGTCAATGAAGCCTCTGATTACTCAATTTATTGAATTTTTATTTCCTCAATGGATTTGACATAGATAGTATCAACATATTTTTTCTTCTTCACAGTTGATGATGAGGAGGCACACTCACACTCTAGTACTCGTGAACGACCTTTTGAAAGAAAATCTGAGGAACCTTTTGTGCCTTTTCTTGAAGATGGTATGCAATATTTATTTATTTATTTATATATTACAAGGATTAATTGAAAACTTGTTTCTTGTGTACGTATCTTCGATTGGTAAACTTGTACCAAATTATAAACCTTTTCTTAACCTCATGTTTTTCCATACAAATCTGTCAAAATCTTGTATCTTGTCATTCTATAATTGATTCACTTAATTTGGAAAAATCATTTGGGAAATTAATTCGTCAAATGCCTAATAGGATAAATAAAATCCTGCACTTGCAGTAAACCTTTCTTGGGTCACTGGGGGCGTCTCCCGGTCGAGCAACCAGGGCCTCATGGGAATAGTGGGGGTGGGGCCCCGATACCCATGGTTATCAAAAAAAATAAAAATAATTAGTTCTACTAGTTGTATTGCAGATAGAGAAACTAATATGAGAGACCATGCATTTCATTCGAACTTAATCATTTAATTGCATGCTGTTGCCTTACAAGCTTAAGATAATCCAACAAACTAATAGATGCAACTACCCTTGGTTAACTTTTGATTATAGCTAACTAATCCACAATTACAACCTTAGTGAATAATGCTATTCTAGCCAACTGTTAGGTGGCACTTGGCATCCTAACATGCATACTCTGTTCAAACTGAGATGTGCATTCCTTCCCGACAGATGATTTGTGTCCCTTTTCTAGTTTTCTAGGGGTGATTTGTGTCCCATGGTTAACTTTTGATTATAGTTAACTAACCCACAATCACAATGCTATTCTAGCCAGCTGGTAGGTGGAACTTGGCATCCTAACATGCATACTCTGTTCAAACTGAGTTGTACGTTCCGTCCCAACAGATGATTTGTGTCCCTTTTCTAGTTTCCTTACTTGTTCTAATGACTTGTCAACAGTTGAGGAGCCAGAGATGTCAGCATTTGATTACATGATGTCGCAGTTGCGGCCAAAGTGGCAGCAGGAGCTGGCCAAAAGGGGTAAGTATTTGTTTTATGGTATGTGGCGAATATTTTTTGAAATTCGCTTTTGCTCTGGAGTTTTGAGGAGAAAAACAAAAGTTTTGTGGTCTGTATGAAGATTCCTTTTCTTGTATTGGTTTGCTTTTGATATGTGTTGTACAATCCCATTCATATAGTATCATCGCAATTTTATTTGGTTTAAGAATAATTTTTCTAAAGAACTGTTTGAGGAAAATTTTACTTTTTAAATTTTGTTGCTCTATTTGGTTTACCTTGGCTATCATATATCTCTAACAACATTTTGGTCACTGTTGTAGGTTTCTCTTTTAGTTTTGGGTATACATCTCCTATCTTTTAGATTAACTGCTGCTAATTTATTAGTTTTGCTCTTCTTTTTGATCTAATAAATTGATTTACAAGTTTGTCTAATCAAATTAAATAATCTACCAGCTGGATTGGATTGTTTGTAGAAATTGAAAATGGTTGACTAATTTGCGGTACTGCGTGCCCTTTGGTTTTCTAGTATTTGAATGAGGATATTTTGAGTATGGCTTATGTTTTACAAGTTGATACATGATCTTCTGCTTCAAAAAAATAATTAGTAAAGCCTCCTTTATGGTGTCATGAGATGTTCATTACTTTTCGATGTTTTATTATGGATAAACAGGTATTGACATTAAGACCTTAGAACAAGCAAATTGGGAAGGGACGTGTGGATCTTGCGGTGATGTTGATAAGCACGAAACTCTAGATTGCCCGTACGCGGAATTTATTGATGCTTGACAAACCCCGTACCTTGATCATTACCCCAGTGAGGCACATATTTTTACAGATGAACCAATACGATATGTAGTCTACTGGGTGGTGGTCCTGGGTGCGGGGGTCCAATGTGTGTCGATCTTAAATAATCTCCCAATGACTGAGGTTGAGCAATGGGGTTGCTTCACTTCGCTTTTATCATAATTCTGTTGACAAATTATGTTTGCTATCTTTAGCCTTTGCTTGTTTAATAGTATATCTAAGACAGAACTTTGTAATGCTAATAGTCAACACAGTAGTAGTATTATTGGTTGACATGTAAATTGAGAATGGAACTATGTGGTTTATTTTCACCGTGTTTGAGTTTTTAATAGTAAATGTTCTATTTGTATACAATGCGGTGTCAATATTCTCCCCCTCCTGATTCTTTCATATTAATAGTTATGCTTGTTTTGGCATTATAAATATTTTAATTTTGAGTAAACAGTTCATTTGGTCACTAAAGTTTCAGTTTAGTATCACTTTGCTTACTCAACAATGTCCATTCATAATTATTCACAAATTTCGAGAAAAAGTCGAATGAATGACAAAGGAGAGGAAGAATGTGTGAATTTTTCCCTCTTGAATTTGCAAGGCACGATGAGGAGAATTTGAAAAAATGAAAATAAGAATTTAACCCTAAAAATGTATAATTTCTTGGAAAATTTAGCTCAACAATTCATATGGATTAAGAGAATTTTTTTGAAAATGTGATTGAATGATTAGATTATGGAGTGTGATTTAAAGAGAGCTAATGAATTAGTGTGAAAAGGTAGAATATTAATTTGAGATAATATAAAATTGTTAATTAAGACTAGAGTAGAGAAGACGAGGGAAGGATCATCATGTGGTCTAAAATTGAGCCATAGAACCAATGATGTAAGCACTACCAGGTTAACATAGTAGAGGTGTATAAGAGGTCTGGTATATTTTTATTATAAAATGACTATTTTGCCCTTAAATGAAGTTATGTGCTAGGCACATGGCTTAATTCTGTCACATTTAACACTTCATTTGAACAGAATAGGTAATATGGTATTCGCTGAAAAGTTTGATAGTTAAAGTGATTTGTTATAAAGTTGTGTGGCTAAAGTGATACTAAATTGAAAGTTTAGTGGCCAAATGGGTTGTTTGCTCTTTAATTTTATAATAGAGAATGAACTTTGATTATTTATTTATTATTGATTAAATTAATTAGCATTTTTTTAAGAATGCATATTGAGGGAACATAAAATTTGGTTAAGGCAAACTGAGTCGACTCAATTCGATTAGGAGCCCGTGTGACAAACCAAGCCCATAAGCCCAATGGAAACAAAGGAAACGAGCAAGGGGCATGTGGAGTTATCGACACCTGGTTTTGCAGACATAGCCAAGCCAAAGCTGACCTTGACATGGAATGGCACACATGACCTAACACGTAGAAAGTGCACAAGTAGTACGTGAGGGGAATGATACCAAATTGTACGGACCTGTACATAAACGTACCAGTCTCCACCACACCACTACTATCGTACTGTTTCAAAATTTGTTAATTGTGGATAAGTGAGGAAAGGCTGGAATATTATTCAAGTTTTACCTTTTTAGTCATTTTACTATTAACCCGAATGAGTAGGAGAGGGGTAGCTGAGGATAAAGGGTTGGTTGTTAGTTATTAGCATATATTTATATGTAGAGAGAGTAAGCTACTAGCTTATCTTCCCCATTGTTAACTGCCTTAGAGCTTAATACAAAACACGCATTGTAATAGCTTGTGTCCTATTTTCCATGTTGAACTTCTTTTAAGCCTGGTTGAGGCTTAATCTCCATTGGAGCACGAACAATGGGTTAATCCGAGCCCTTTGAAGTTGATCTGATGCTTTTAGCATGTCATGTTAAGTATATCAAGTTTTTGGGATCAATCGTTCCGTTATTCGAGTGGCCCAAATGGGTTCCGGCTTGTAAATCGTAAGTTTCGGTCTTACGCGATTCTTTGCTTTTGGCTAAATTTGAGGCCTTTTAACTTCTTCGTCTCTTATCCGATTAGGTCTCTGTTTTCGCTTATGTTTAGGTTTTATACTATTCTACATTTTTTGTGTTGTGACCAAAGTCCAATTCACACTCGTCGTTGGTCGAAACAATGTCCGAAGTAGGTCGGTTAGTAAAATTTGTTCATTCGGTAACTCTTCAGCAGAGCGCTGTCTTCGACGAATTTCTGGGAGTTATCTTTTCAGAATTTGAGGAAACTTCCTCTTAGGAAGTTGTAGATCTTTGAATTACCTTTGCGTGGACGTAAAGATCACCTCAATCGGAGTCCTAAGTGGAAATATATGGCCAAATTACGAACAGTGCTCCAAATCCAAGTGACCAGAAAGCCATAGATTGATCAAGTATGAGTTGGATCGATCCAGCTTCTACGGCAACGAATTTTCTCTTCTTTTTCATTCTTTAAACAGACCGAAACACAAACATTCAACCCCAATACATGCTAGAGAGAGAGAGAGGTTTGAGAGCTCAATATTGGGAGGTCTTTTGAAGGTATTTCTCACCATCTTTCATCCTCAAATCAAGAATTCATCATCACCATCTTCCTTCCTTCATCTTCTCTCTCCTCCATTGTTGAAGCCTTAAGCTACGAATTGGGGGTTTGGCAAGTCGTCAGCTTTCGGCTCGATTCGGCCTTCCAAACTCGAGGGAAAAGCTTCGTAAAAGTGGGAATCTAATACTAAAACAGAATTTTCAACTTATTATGGTTTGATTTTGATTCTAGCATTTGTTTACACAAAAAACCTAGCTTTCTAAAAATGGGGTTTTCATATGTGTTGGGATTTTGAGTAAATATTGAAATTGATGCTTCTAATGGTTTACACACAGCCAAAATCACATGAATTGACAAAAGATTACAATAAATTGCTTGATTCACAGCAAAACCCCACTTTGGACCTAGTTAGTTACTATTAACCTTTGATAGAAAAATTACAAAACTACTCAAGGATCCAAGTTGTGGAATTTCTTGATGAAATAGATGTTGAATAACTTATCATTCATACTGAAGTTACTTATATGAGATTACCCTTTTTGGTTACATCATTTACATTATATATTTACCTTAAGATTCATCATGAATCCAACTATTAGTTTCATGTTTAACATACAAATTTGGGAGTTTTGGGATTGGTTCGTATAGAGGAGTTGGTTATGGATTCTAAACGATAGATATATTGTAACACCCCGTATTTTCATTTGCGAGTTAATCTTTCCATTAAGCCTGGTTAAGGCTTAATCGCCGTTAAATCGTGAACATTAGGTTTCGAGCCTCTCGTATTTAATCTGACACCTATAGCATATCATATTAGATATATTAAGTTTGTGGGATCAATATTTTTGTTATTTGGGTGGCTGGAATCGAAAACAGGAAGTAAATAGCGTGTTTTGAACTTTTCGAAAAAGTTAATTTTTGGCCAACTTTGAGAGGCCATAACTTCTTCATCGGAGGTCCAAACGACTCTCCATTTGCGCCCACCTCTTCATTTCAAATCCCTCTACAGCTTTTTTGTTCTAGCCGAGACCTAATTCTCACTCTCCGATGGCCAAAATTGGGTGCGAAGTTGAGCCTATGACCAAACAGCAGAAATATGTGCTGTGAATAGTGGTAGTCGACTACATGGCTTTTGATGTAGTCGACTACATGCACCTGGGCGAGATTTTTATATTTCTTTCCTCCCCTTTCCTCCTCATTTGAACATATCCATTGGAGAGCTCTTAGAGAGAGATGAGAGGCGAAATTTAGGGGGTTTTGAGATGTTCCTCATCTACCCATCTTCATCACACCAAATCAACATCCAACCATCAGTATTCATCTTCTTCTTCAAAGCTCCATCACCATTTTTAGGGTTTTCAAGTGAAATCGGGGATCTTGCGAGTTCTCAAGGTGCGTCTCAATCTAGCGCTCAATACCTCGAAAATTCGGCTTATTTAAGGTGGGAACAATATTACTAAACCTATCTTCTAACTTATTACTCGTTGCATCAAAGATTTTCATACCCAAATGGGAATTTTCTTATAAAACCCAAGGTTTTGGCAATTACATGTGTGTGGGCAAGTTATATCTCAAATTAATGATGTATATTGACATATCATCGCCCCAAATAGCATTATTTATCAATTATTTATATGATTGACATGTATGTATGTGTTAAGTTTTCTAACAAACCCACATAGAGGCTTAGTGTATAAACCAGGTAAGTGGGGTTTTGGGGATTTACACTTAATTAATGGTTGTAGGCCATAGATGTACATAAATATACTACACAATACGTGTGTTGGATAGGATCCCTAAGATTCCCACACACATCCATCGAGGTAGGTTCGAATGTGATAAGTGGGATGTAATGGCTTATATGCACCATAGATGGAACTCAAATATGACACTACTACCTAAACATATTATAAGGCTTATTGGTAAGACTTGGACCTCCTTAGTAGTAGTTATACAAAGCTATCTCATTATAGAGATCTCGGCTAAATGGGAACCTACGTGTTAATACTTGGATAAAACGTATATGATTTTAGTCCCACATTTTAGAAAACTCTATAAGACTTTGTTGGAGGTAAATCCACAATTGCGCTCCTCTCCGTGGTGAATCCGAAGGGTATATTTCCGGTGTGCAGGTTATCCAATGCCGTGGCGCTCTAATGTAGGTTGGGTACAAGGAAATAAAGTTGCGCCTTCGTTAACAGCTATAGCTTTTGGCGCAGTGGTAAGCGCTTGATCCTCACAATTGGTATCAGAGGAGGTCACGGGTTCGAAACCTGGGGGGCGCCATTGTGGGGGGGGGGGGATTGTTGGAGGTAAATCCACAATTGCGCTCCTCTCCGTGGTGAATCCGGAGGGTATATCCGGTGTGCAGGTTATCCAATGCCGTGGCGCTCTAATGTAGGTTGGGTACAAGGAAATAAAGTTGCGCCTTCGCTAACAGCTATAGCTTTTGGCGCAGTGGTAAGCGCTTGATCCTCACAGACTTGAAGAATGGATTGTACTATAAATGATATAATATGATAGGACGATGAGATTGATGACGATAGTTATATTGAAGGAGCTGTACGAATAATCCATACATGCATATCGATTATTGTACATGTGATGATGCAATGATTTATATGTGTATATTCATATTTATGTTGAATGGATTGAGATTGTTATCACTGTTATTATATTTGTCCTTGGGGGACATGATTTGTATATACATGAGATATCAGCCTTGGGGGCTAACCACTATGTGGACCTAGTAAGGGGTCCCTGGGATGTGTGTTCGCGGATAAACCCCTCCTAGCCAATTTTGCCGTTTTTCGTGTATCGATACTTTTCAATCTCGTAAAATCATGAAATTTTGAGGAATGTTAGGAAATCATATAGGAAATAACATAATAAAAAATCAGCTCTATTCGATGGTCGGATCTCTTGGAATTCAAAAAATTGGGAATTCAGCTCGAAAAATCAAACGGAGGCGTTACTGATGCCCAAATATTTTGAAATTTGGATACTAGGTAGGTCTTAACATGGGTAACAACATTTTTAAAAATTAGATCAATCCGATATTTTGTTTAGCCGGAATTACAAAAACCATCGCACGTTAGACAGGGGTTTGTTCACGGACACAAATCCCTGGATTTGTATCCGGGCAACACACACATTGTGTGTCACCCATACAAAAATCCCAGGATCTGTGTCCGCGGACAACCAATTTCAGGCCTAGCCCATTAACTATTCTACAGATATAAATACACCTGCACAGACCTTATTTGAAGCATCGGTCAGCTCTAGGATTTCGAAAACAGTGTTCTAAAATAGTATTCTACTATTTTGAAAGCTCTCAGGTATTTTTTTTTATCTCAGGATAACTTATGCATGGATAATTTTTTCTACTTGTATGTTTTCTTATTCGGCCTTAGTCTTACGATAAATGTTTTTCTTTTACACAAAATTTTGTTTGTTTAATAAAACAAACTGCCGATTCTGATTCCTTTTACAAACCGTCATATTTTCTTTATAATAAAACAAATTATTTTTCCAAAATTAACCGAAAAATCAGAGGAATTGCCGCGAAGGGGGGCCGACGTCGAGAGCGTGGGTTCTTCTAATGGCGACTTTGCTGGAGATTTTTTTAAAAGAATTAGACTCTTAACAAGAGTAGAATATGCGTGGATAATCGTTTATACATCTATGCTTTCTTATTCGGCCTTAGTCATAGGATAAGATAGATGCGATTTAGGTGGATACATTGTTTCCCTTTTTTGTTGCTAATTATTGTTTGAGGAAAATCTTTTCATAAATAAAAATTGAAAGTACTCAAACAAACCCTAAAGCGCTCTTCATAATGTACCTCCATAATTGTTATTTTGCACGCACGCAATATCATCATGCATTATCGCGAGTGTTAAATTACCCCATTCAACCCGGATGCTTAGTGAGTAAGGAGTTGGCTCGTCTGGATCAACATAAATCGAAAGCTATTATTTTCACTCTCCTTAGCCAAGTACCAACCGAGGTATATTGAGTGACGAGAACACTCACGTACCCGGGACGTATATCAAAAGGTCCTTGCACGTACTCGCCCTTGGGGTATATAGCAAGACCTAGCCAAATAGGAGGCAGCCTAAACCTTACCCATCAAACCACGCTTGCATATAATGTTGACCTTGAAGGTCTTAATCTTATTTTGATAATAACAATAAATCAATCATGTGTAATTTAACATGTTCTTGATTTAAGATTATAGATTTCTTATTTGGAAAATCAAGAATAGCATGATTGCTCAAAGGAATCATGACAAGGATCAATGGAATCTATATCCGATCAAGTCAACAAAGCATGGGACTAAGAAGAAGATCAATCTCATCAATGCAAATCCATGGAGATCAAGATCAAGGATCATATGCCAAAGCTTCAAGGGAAAAGCTTCAAGGAAGAATCAAATTGAAGAAACAAATCGAAGCATTCAAAGACTCGTTAATTCGATAATTGATTGAGTGCTTAGGTATTATGTAAAGTTTCTTATTTGATTATTTATATAGCTCATACATATTGAAATATCATTCTTAGATTGATCAAAATCAGTTTGAATCAAAATTTCTTTCAAAACATCATTCTTGCAAAAACCGGTTTTGAAATAAATTCATATTAAATTCAAATGATCATATTTTGAGTTTTCTCGAGAATAGGTGTCTTAGGAACTTATTTTTAAGGTCCCCAAAACATTAAAATTGATTTTGGAGCTTATATGCAAAAGTGCAAAAATTGGGATTTTTGGCCTTTTGGCCTGATGGGCAGTTTGGACCATCAGTCGACTAAGCAGCTTTGCTCAGTCGACTAAGGGTCTATCAGTCGACTGATGGTTTTGCTTAGTCGACTGATGCTTTAGAATATAGCCGTTGGATTTCTGATTTTAACCATTTTTGGTACCAAACTTCTACCAAACCTCTCAAATGGCTATATCACTTTTGGGACTATTTATACACCATCTAAGACACATTTTGAACACCTTGAATCATTCTAATACTTCATACTTCATCTATCTTAAATATCTAAAGATTCAAGAAATTATTTTTGATCAATCATTCTCATTGAGCTATAAATCTTGATCAAACAAGTAACTCTAGTGTGAGATTCATTTGTATTCTTAAAACACTTGAGAGTTGTTGTTAATTGGTGTGAATCACCAAACAATTAAATTTCATTTGTGAGAGGTAAATCTCATAGGAAAAACAAGAAGGTTAATTCGTGTTTAGAACTTGTGAAAGGTAAATTTCACAAGGTTAGCAAGAGTGTATCTTGTGAGAGTGTTGTGGTATAGCAACACTTGTAGAGTGTAGTGAGACATACACTTGTAGTGGCTTTATCTTCACCCGGAAGAAGATTAGATTTAGTGGAAATTCTCGGGGAACTAACCGAGCGCGGATTATGGTTTGGTAAACCAAAACCGTGTGAACAAAAAGACTCGAACTTCTAATCGGTTCAATCTCTCTAACTTAATCTCTTTACTTACTTTATATTGTTTGTCTTGAGATTGTTTATTTATTTGCACTTGGTATTGCTTGCTTGATTGTTTGTTTTAAATTCCACATTAAGTTTCGAAAACCCTATTCACCCCCCTCTAGGGTTGAAATCCGACCAACATATAAGATGCGTCATCTTAGTACACTTGAATTTATGCATATTTTCTTGACTGCTAATTGTGAGAATAGTGAACAAAAGGCCTTGTCATGCATACTAACTTTTGGTTTGGCAAGTATGGTCGGTGACTATTTAACCCCGCCTGTAGAAATGCCTCACTAACAACCATTAGTGAGAATTACCCTATCACTATTTCTATGAAAAACAACTATAAGAGGAGAGAACTTCTCGATTTTCAAAAATATTTTTCATAATGTTTTCTAAAAATGAGTCATTTCCGAAAATGAATTTTTCAAAATTTTGATTTTTAAAAACCGGAAGGTTATAAGGGCACGCTGGAATGTATATTCCTACTCTCCACTTGTCACGGGGCTCTCAAGTTGTTGCTGTTGGTTTGACTTATGCTAAACACCAAAAAGTGGTTTTCGATTTGCATTTCACCAAGTCACGCTCTTTTTCGAGAATTACGCAATCAATTAGCAAAAAGTGTCATTTATCTAGAAAAGGCCCGCCGTCCTTATATCCAAATTTTCTCCACTACTCTCAAGTTTTTTTTCGAAATACATTGGCCGGTTGGGCTGGTAGAGATCATACAGGCAGACTTACTAGACCAGATTCTCCTCTCGTCATGCCGCCGAGACGTACTCTTGACTTTTAGAATGACCAGGATGGGGTTAACGAAAGTAGGGTTAACAACGCTGAGGATTAGCACAACGCTGCAAATTCACTGCCTGGTCCCGTCTTACCAATCAACCCTGAAGCCCTTAGCCCAAAACAACTATACTAAATTATACTGGGTTTAACCGAATCCATGAATGCAATGACCAATCAACATAGGATATGTGAGAGTATTTTCTTATTATAAATAGATTTTCTTGTTATCCTTACTGTATGGGGTAGAAAAAAATATATTTTCTTGTTATAAATATGATAACAATTTTTTTTAATAGAAAATTATAGAGTAAAATGTATAACTTGATTTGTCTTTTATCGCCAATTTAATTGAGGGCAAACACTTTGTTGTATTGTTCTTCAATATCAAGCATATAAAGTGCACATCTTGATGGCTTTTAACTTGAATTGCATTAGAGATGGCATAATTATTGCACAACATTGAAAAGGGGGGAAATTAATACTTTTCAAGTTTGTAGACTAACAATTTCTTTTGTGATGCTACAAACATATGGTTTTAAAAGAAAAAACATGTGTGAAAATTTAAAATTGACTTACTTTAGAAGAAGAGGATTGAGAGAAACCAAAGAGAAAAAGGATAATGAAAGACTTAAAAGAGGAAATTGGTGGAAACCATTAAGTTAAATGATTATATAGAGAATGGGGGAATAAATAGATGAAAAGGAGGGAGACAAATTGCATTAAAAGAGATAATGGAAGAAAATTACACCACTAAATTACTACAAATCTTATAAATCAATAAAGGGAACTACAATGATGATAAAGCCAATACCAAAATCTCGAAACTCAATTCATGAGAGAAAGTTACAATGGTATGAGCAATATAAACATAACACAATAGACTATATGTAATGAGATTCAGAAATGAAAAGGATGCATAAAATAATTCAAATTCAGTGCCAGTTAAAAATATAATATGGAAATAGAGTGCTTCACATGAAATCCTAAATCCTAATAAATAAAAAAGTAAAAATAATACGGAATGGATAAATTAACCGAATTGTTTTGGAATAATTGGAGAATTCTGAAAAGAGGATTTACTTTCCTTAAAACGCGCTAATGAGCGTCAGAAGACCAAGAAGAAAATATGTATGTAGCAATGAATTAATGGATCAGATGGGACATGAAGACAGTAATAGAGAGGCAATCCGAGTTATAAGCAACGTATTAAGGATGCCAAAATTTATCTATATGTTTGGGAAGGAATTATTAGAAATGTCAAGAGGGAAGATTTTTGAGAATGCAACCCATTGTTATGCTGTAGAAGGGGGAGAGATGAATCATTTGCTTACTAAACCCAAACATAAAGGAAATAACAACGCAGTAAAGAAAGAAAGGGGACGATTGAAAGTGAGGAATTTGAGTGAAATATATTTGAAGAGGATGGAGAAGTCGGTTAATGGCATAGATGTTTTAAGCCTTAGCGGCAATTGAGAATGAAAAACGTGGTGCAATTATTATGTTTTATATATATTAATTATTAGATGTTATTTTAAACTTCAAATGTTTTAAAAAAAATTATGTGTAAACATTTACTAATTTAGTAATTCGAAAATTTAAAACAAATTCACTTTAGATTCCAAAAAGGTTTAATAACCCACTGTTTTTTCTAAACATTATATTAAACTTGAAATGTATGTTCAATATAAATTCCATTATTTATCGAAATAGCTAACATATTTAAATTATGTTTAATTATTATTGAAAACGAAGTCAATGACAAGGTTCTTCGGGAAACAATACACAACTCTGCCTTCCAAAGGAAATGAGGACACAAATGACCCACCAAGGCCAAGAAGTTCATGGAGGAGAACAAAAAAATGCCGGAGTGTTCCTCAATTACTGTAACACCCCGAATATCTCTATTTCTCGGATTCAGGACACAAGTCACGCTTAAGACAGAAGTGGACTTCAAATTGCCATATTTTGCTCCGAAAGAATCTGAATGTCTCAAAGACTTCCAACGAGTTACATTGATATATTTAGGCATGTTAAAATAGTTGTAAGTCATTTCGGGTGGTTCGAGTTGAAATCGGGATGTAGATTGCAAATTTTCACTTTACTCGACTTCACAATTTTGGATAAATTGGAGGAAGCGTAACTTCTTCGTTCCTCTCCAGATTGAGTTTCTATTCACTTGAAGGTCTAGATTTTTATGCAATCTACAACTTTCGTGTTTTGGCCGAAAGCCAATTCAGGCTCCTACTTGGTTAAAATTGAGCGCGAATAGTTGTTCATTTAGTAACATTGTAGCAACGCGCTGACTTCGTCAAATTTCTGGGAATTATTCGTCTAGAATTTGGAAAATCTTCCTCTTAGAAACTTGAAGATCTTTGAATAAGCTTTCCGTGGATATAAATATTACATCAATCGGACATCTGAGCGAGAAGTTATGGTCGTTAAAAATTCAGTGCTGCAGCTCTCAAAAATGACGCGCGTGAACAGTAAACCAGAAAATGGAACGTCAGTTTATATATATACACGTTCATCTCTATTTCTTCCACATTTCATCACCAACATCTACGAGCTCTTAGAGGGAGAAAGGAGAGGCGATTTGGGGGGTTTTTGCGCATGAATTGAGATCACGACCTAAGCTTTTCCTTCTCCGCTAACACCGAGCACTATTCATCGTCATCTCCATCTTCTGAACCTTCTTCCATGGCTATGGATGGGGAAAGCTCACGATTCGTTCGGCCCGACACGATTAAGCCGCGATTCTTCGAGCGATTAACCCTCAATAGGTGGGAACACTAGTATTCAATCCTTATTTCGAACTATTACGCGTGATATGTTTCTAATTGAACCAAACCTAGGTTTTTGACCAAATAACACGTTCATGGGGGTTCGGGCTGTTTTATTTCGAATATTTGGTTGGTTTGCATTACATATAACGTGATTATGAATTTTATACATAAAGCCCCAATTTCATACGAGCTTTAAGCATGGTTCGCATATGACCCTCTTATGCGAATACGATAGCGAGTAATAACTTTGATATACTTATATATGAGGTTGTATTTTGTCTCTTTCTTTGACATGTATCACATCTGAACAATATGTATGCATATATGAATGCTCGTGCATGCATGAGTAATCATTTTCTTGGAGATCAGGTTCCTGCGAGAGTCGCGGAATGAGGTGTTCACACCTAGCCCTATCCTTGCCACCATCACGGAGAGAGATTAATAATTATATTTCCTATACTTAAAATCATGTACACCATATAATTGACACCTACTATAAATATTGGATATTGAATATTATAATAGATTTTTTCATTCCCTTTGACTTGCTTGTTTTTGTTATTTATTTTTGCAGTAAACCTTATATTAATGTGACTGGCATCTCAAATTAATAATCACTTTAATTTTTTGGATGCTTCAAATTAAGAATTATATTCTCCTTAAATATTTAGTAAGAAAATAAATTGACCAATAATTTTCAAGTTCTAATAGGCTTTTCAAAACTCTGTAGTCTCTTTTCATTTACGTCGCCAATAATTTTTCATGTTATTGCTCTCAGGGAACTTCATTTATGATGCTTAATTAGTTTTATTATTTGTAGGACTGTCGAATGCTACTTATAAGATTCTTAACATTTTTAATTTGTTTTATTACAAAAGTCAAAACAAAGCTTTCCATGATAAAGGGTGTAACGGGTCACCTAAATTCGTCAAGGGTAAACCTGTAACCAATTCTTGATCATTTCATGTCAGAAAGGTGAACCCGATAACCACCCAAATTCATTAAGGGTACACTCATTAACTTTCATCGTGTCGATTAAAGTTGCATTATCGTGAAGTGTGATTTTGCCATGTCTATAAACTTTCTTAAATTCTAATATTTGTGTTTTGTAATTTCATCATTCTGAGCCATTTGATAGACGGTTTCTACGACTTTAGTTTACAAGTTGAGATTTTTCTTATTCGAATGTTTATTGATCCAACATGTAGTCTTAATTTATGTACAACAAATGATTGTTTACATTAGATTTTGATTCTCATTAGCTTTTCTTTTGGGCTTTTCGTATTTTAGGATTTAGGATTACTTTGAAACTAATGTTTTTTTTTCTTTGTTGAATGCAGATTAATAATGGTAAAATAGTTCTTAAAATAGTACAAGAAAGTCAAATTTTTACTGTCAATGCCCCCATTTATTAGTATAATTTTTTTTCTTTTATGTTTTGTAAAGCAAAGTTTTTCTTTCATGTTTCGGTATGCAATGGTTACATGAATTAAGCCATAATGCCATCGGCTCGAGACCCCTAGGAATTTATGGTACATCAATTATGTTCATAAAAAAATTTTGGTTAATCAAATCTGCAAAAGGTCAATAGGCTTTTCAAGCAGAAAAAGAACAAGGAATAAACATAACATTAAATGTAGTTCATCCTGCATAATTAAACGAATAACACCAAAGTACCGTAGGCACGAGTTACCCCTGGCATAATTAAACGAATATTTTAGTACACTGGAAAATAGTTTCTAAGCCAACTTTGCAATACTTTTATAGCAAAAGTAATTTATTTCCCTATTTGATTTATATTCCACAAATTTCCGGTACTTAGTGTTAAACTGGCTGCATAAAAATATTTTTATTTTGTTCATGGATGATTTGGAACACAAGTTAACGTTGGTCCTATTTGATTTTCGCAGTTGAACAACCAAAGAGTGGACTTCCTTTTTTTATTTAAGGTTGTAGGTAAGATTCCCCCCAGTTTTTCTTTTTTCCCCAATACCTTTCAAAGTGTGAACACCCCAATCCACGACTCTCGTGTGAACACTGGTTTTTCTCATAAAACGAGCATCTTGCATCTACTCCTGAGTCATCATGCATATAGAAGACCATTAAGAAAGACTCCAATTCCGGACACGTTGTGAGTCTGATCAAACCTTTGTTGCCTCTTCGCTTACTAGGACGGGGAAAGACTCCAATTCCGGACACGTTGTGAGTCTGATCAAACCTTTGGCTTTTTGTGAGCCAGCCGCAGCCCCCAACCGCACGCGCCAACCGTATGGCTACCTGCCGCAGGGTCTGACCGCACATACCAACCGTACGGCTGCCTGCCAGTCGTGCGGTTGGCACCTAGCCGCACGCACCTAGCCGCACGCCCTGTGGCTACCCCCTGCGGTTGGCCTCTTTTGGAGCGTTTTTGGAGGAAATTTTGCTATAAATAAGACCCTTGGGCTCTCATTTTGAAGCATCAACACTCAATAGAGTTTTTATTAAGGAGAAACTCTGTCAATATTTTTAGAGAGTTTTTTTGAGAATTTTTAGAGAGAGAATTTCTAGAGAGAGAAAGTCTAGAGAGAGAATTTCAAGAGAGAGAAAGTTCTAGAGAGAGAAGGAAGCAAGCAAGGCAATCAAGGCAAGGTTCTCATTTCTTCTCTATGCACATCAGGTACGTCTTTCTACAACTCTCCTGAATTTCAATACTTCATTTAAATACTTTTTTTAATACAGTAAATTAGATAACTTGCAAAGAAGTCCGCTACTTTCAAAATAAATCCTTTCTAAACTTTACAAGAAAATTAAAATCTGTTTTGACACGTTTTCAAAACAAAACAAAAAAATACAAAATAGTTTCCAAACAAACGGAACTATGAGACTCTGATTTCATTCTACGAATGAATACGTAGGCGCTCGCAAAGCTCGAGTCTGATTTCAAAATACAGTTTTGAATTGAATTTATCCATAAAGGACTATTTGAAACACCATTCAAACTACTTGTAAGATATCTAAAATAGGAATTGAATACATGATCCATTGCGAGACCGAAAGGGCGAATTGGGTGCCTAACACCTTCCCAATTCGTAACGTAGTTCCCGAACCCTAGTAAAGTAAAGTTTTCAATGAATCTCTGGTTTTAACGTATGAAAGATGGTTCGTCTTCGAACTATCCTTTGTACAATCTTTTGTTTGTTTTCTCGTAAAACAAACTGGCGACTCTACAAAACTCGTTTTCCTTCAAAACAAAGAGAACCGAGAACACCCAGGATTCTCGGGTCGGGGGTCCGGATTCTCACAGTGGCGACTCTGCTGGGGAGCTTGAGAACTAAGCTCTTATATAATGGATCATATATTTAATTCCTCTTATTTATTAGATATAGGTCTTGCAAGCCTTAATTTTAGAATAACATAGAAGCGATTTAGGTGGATACCCTGTTGCCTTTATTTGCTAATTATGTGAGGAAAATCTTTTTCATAATTAAAATTGAGTAAATTATCATAACAAACCATAAAGCGTTGATCAATAATGAACTGCCATATTGTTATTTTGCACGCACTCACGTCTTATCATGCATTTTCGCGAGTGTGAATTTACCCTATCAACCTCGGGACTAGAGTCGTGACTAGGCTGCGGACTTGCGGGTCTGCACTAGCCAAAAGCGCCCGGGACCACTCTCCTTGGCCAAGTACTTACTGAGGTATATCGAGTGACGAGAACACTCACGTACCCGGGATGTATATCAAAAGGTCCTTACACGTACCTGCACTCTTGAGGTATATAGTAAGACCTGCCAAATAGGAGGGAGCCTTAGACCTTACCCTATACAACCACGCTTGCATATAGGGGAGTCAGCATAGAACACAAGATTTTATGCATGGTTTTAATGACCGACAGTCGTGAGAATCTAAACCCGCAAAGGCCCTGTCATTTATACTATCACGGTTCTGGCAGGTACGACCGGAGGCTGTCTGATCTTTGCCGTAAAAATTCATGAAGACCGTATCTTCGTAATTTTCCTAGTGCTGATTCCATGAATCAAGCAACTCATGAGGAGAGACTTCCCGTGTTTTCAAAAGACTTTTTTGAAAACTCTTTTCAAAATGGTTTTCCAAAATTATAGACGGTCAGGGAGCCCAAGGGATTTTGTTCCTACCCTACCTCTATGCGGGGCTCTCAAGTTGTCACTGTTGGTCTGTTTTTGATCTCACCTAAAGAAAACTTTTTGTGTGCTTAGCGTCGTCCCGATCAATGTATTTCTGGATAAGGTCTGGCAATTTCTAAATAATGTATTGTTCTTATTTTTCGGGGAATGCGCGCGATCGAATTTGTCTTTTTTTCTGCCATCAGATATTCATTCCATCCTGGCCTCTGCGTGGGCTGGAAGAGATAGTACCGGGCGACTTGTCAGACCAGATTCTTCCGAAAATATGGATCAAAACACACCGAACAGGAATGTGAATAACCAATTCAGCAATGCAGCGGATCCGCCACCCGGTCCCTTTTACCTGAACCAGGGGATGCCTCAGAATAATACTATGGGTGGTCAACCGCTACATCACACTCCGTCTCTGAATGCTGACCCGAACCTAGCCAGTACAAGTGGAAATGGGAACGTTCCATTACCTAACCCCGAGGATATGTACCGGATGTTGGTGAATTTGAGTCAAAGTATGGCTATGCTCTTAACTGACAATCAAAATACTCGTGTCAAGCTTGACGAGTTGGCCAAGGGGCGCATGGTAGAGCTGCCAAGGGAAGCTCCGGTTATTCCACCACCACCTCCACTCTCGGTTCACACCGAAGTACCACCTCCGTTTGAACAATTGAACCAACCAAAGGCCATGCATGACCCGGTCGGTAATTGGTTACAACAGGACCCAATCGATCAAGCTCCTCCGCAGATGCAACCGATCCATGAACCTTATCGGGATCCGTATTATGAACCGATGAGAAGGCCAATGAGTATTCAAGGGGAAGGCCCCTCACCAATGGAAACCTATCGGGGGGATAAAGATATGTCTGAGCTTAAGGAACAATTGAAGGCACTTACTCAAAAGGTTGCTGAAAGTTCGAATGACTTAACCTAGATGCAAAGCTACAACTTAAACCTTGAAGCTCGTTATCCAGTGGGATTTAAGATGCCTTCCATCCCGAAGTTTACAGGGACTACACCACCCGAACTCCATTTGAAATCTTATGTTAGATCAATGAGGATTTACGATATCGGTGAGGCTGAATTGGCCAATTCCTTCCATCTAACTCTTGCAGGACCAGCCCAGAGTTGGTTCTTGAATCTCGAGAAACACCGTGTCAGATCGTGGTCCGCTATCGTCCAAGAGTTTGTGTCACAATATAAGACTAATGACGAGCTCAAGGTTACGAGAAAACATCTGGAGATGGCTAAGCAAAAAAAAGGTGAGAGCATTAGTGAATTTGTTACAAGATGGAGGGAATTAGCGGCTCAAATGGTGGAGCGCCTCGATGAGGAGGAACAACTGGGGATGATTGTTAAGAATTTAAAGCCGAAAGTTCGGGCTCAAATGGGACACCAATTCTTTGATAGATTCAAGGCTCTACTTCACGTGGGTCATGAGATTGAGGAAGAGTTAGCAAAGCATGCTGAAACCAAGAAGTCCGCATTGCAATACAAAAAGACTTCTACTTCAACCATCAATCAAGTCACCTCTTATGGGTCCTATGGTAGGGGATATTCCAACAATCCCTACGATCAAAACTCTGTGAACAACATTGGGAATTATTCTACACCAGGGTATCGTAACAACAACAACCCCAGAACATTCGAACAAAATTGCTCACGAGATAGGCACTTCTCACAACTACCGGGGCTTCTGGGGAAGGTATTCGAGCAGTTGAAAGAAGCTGGGATAATGTATCCCATGAACCCGAGGCCATTACCACAACAAATACTGCTTCATTGGAATATGAATGAACATTGTGAGTACCATCAAGGGTTCGGACACACTACTGACAGTTGCATGGCCCTACGGCATGCTATTCAAAACCTAATTGATATCAAAAGAATTCCTGATCCATCAGCCCCAAATTTTGGAAGAAATCCCCTTCCCAATCACTGAATCAATGCCATTAAGGAAAATTCGGATTTGCCAGATCCTGTATTCTTGATCAAACCCACCATGGATATAGGGAACGTTGAAGTGATGAAATTTGTCTACCTAAAGCCTTCACCCGCAATCATCCAACACACTCCTGCAAAATCCCAGAAAATTGTTGAAGAGGCCAAAGACGAAACCTTATCGGGATTATGTGTCAATGAAACCTCTACCCTACAGTCGCGAGGAATGGTTAGTCCAAAGTTATGGACTGGATGGAACGAATGCAATTTATACCAGGGCTTGGACTTGGGAAGCAAAACCAGGGAATCATTCACTTTCCACAATTCAAAGACAACCCGAGATGGCAGGGGCTCGGGTATAGCCGCGGAAAAGCAATAAAAAGGGGTACCCATCAAAGCAAGTACCCATTGCAAATAAATATGATCACATTCAACTGGAATAAAGTCGCACAAGTCGAAAAGAAGGCGCCTCCAACTTCGGTTGAAACACCTGGAGAGACAAATGATCCGGTAGCAACATGGGTCCAACAGTTGACTCGCTCTAAGAGAGTCTACCAACCACCAAGTGAAAGGCAACCCACCATTACTACTCCTTCTAAAGAACCGGTAAAGGACTCGGAAGAAGGCCGTGTTGTGGAACAGTTAAAGAAAACACAAGCCCAAATTTCAATATGGGGACTCCTAGTGGCATCTAAGCCACACCGTACGGCACTGATGAAAATGCTAGATGAATCAATTGTTCCTCTTGAAGCCACCCAGAACGAATTAACGGCAATGATTGCCTCAATGGGGGTGCAAAAGCAAATGCTCGGGTTCTCCGACAAAGACCTGTCACCACTTGGCTGGGATCATAATCAAGCCTTGCATATTACCGTTGTGGCCTGCGGAATGTTTATACCGTATGTTCTCATGGATAATGGTTCAACAATAAATGTATGCCCGTTGAAGACTGCGGTTCGTTTGGGTATCGATTTGACCATGATGGAAGAGTCTCCAGTTACGGTTCGAGCATACGACAATACTAAGCGAGAGGTATTGGGTTCCGTCATGATTGATATAAAAATGGGACCAGCCACATTTACCACTGAGTTTCAAGTCATCGATATTCCGTCGAGTTTCAATCTGCTATTGGGTCGGGTCTGGTTGCATGAGGTTGGTGCACTCCCTTCTTCCCTTCATCAAAAGATAAAAATACCTTTCAACGGGTATATCATTGTCATTAAGGGAGATCCTGAAAGAGCAATAGTGCCCAAAGACTCGCCTGTATTGGGAATTGGTAGCCAAGACGTCCAGCTTGGTGGATTTTCATATGAACCAAAAGTACAAGCTCTTAGCACTCAGAGTGTGACATATTTACCTCCCGACGACATGTCGACAATAAATGCGCGAGTAATAAAAATGATGAGGAAAATGAAATTCTTACCAGGAACTGGTCTGGGAAAGTATCAAGCCGGAATTGCACAAATGATTGACCCATACCATCAACCAAGTCCTCTTGCTGGGTTAGGGTATATGGGAGATGATAACCGAACAAAAGGCACCATATTCACTGATAACTCATTAAATGGATGGTTCATGAAAAAGGGGGAAGACTTCCCGTACTGCGGATTTCAAGAGCCATGGGTTAATAAGAAAGGAAAAAGGCAACCGGGGTTAGAAATCTTCTTTGAAGAAAACTTGTATATATGTGAAGGATTTACTCACACCTTCTCATCTCAGTTGAAGATTACCCAATCACCTATTGAGCCGTTAGAGGAAGAAGACATGTTGGAAAAAATGTTCGAGGTAATGACCATTGAAGAGGATTATCTCGGAGACCTTGTGCACCTCATACGCCTCATTGAAGAAAAGAAGAAGAAGAAGAGAGGAAAGAATGTTGATCGAAATGTACGAAAATTAGAATGTATGTTATCTGTACAAAATAATACTTCTATCAATAAAATTGTCAATGTTTCTCCTTACTTTGATTCTTATGATGTTGAAGTCATGAATGAGAATTTGAATGATGAACAAAGAATGCAACCCATCGAAGGGGACACGGTCACAATAAATTTGGGAACAATTGACGATAAAAAAGAAATAAAAATTGGGGCCGAATTAAGTCATGATGAAAAGACAGAATTAGAAAACTTGTTGAAAGAATTCGTTAATGTTTTCGCTTGGTCATATGCTTATATGCCGGGTTTAGATGCCAACATTGTGATGCATGAAATACACACAAAACCCGAATGTAAACCTGTCAAGCAAAAGTTAAGAAAACTGATACCTGAGTGGTCGCTTAAGGTAAAGGAAGAAGTGATGAAACAGTTGGATGTCGGGTTCATACGGGTCGTTGAATACCCCACTTGGTTGGCCAACATAGTGCCGGTACCAAAAGCCAATGGCAAAGTACAAGTTTGTGTTGACTATCGCAATCTAAACGCTGCATGTCCGAAAGATGACTTTCCGCTACCAAATATCGACCCCATTGTCGACAACACTGCTAATCATGCCTTAAAATCATTCGTCGATGGGTTCGCCGGGTATAATCAAATCAAAATGCATCCTGATCATCAAGAAAAAACAGCCTTCATCACACCATGGGGTACTTATTGTTACACCGTCATGCCGTTTGGGTTGAAAAATGCCGGGGTTACATATCAACGAGCGGCAACTACTTTGTTCCACGATATGATCCATAAGGAAGTAGAAGTATACGTCGATGACATGATCATTAAATCCCTAGACCGAGAAAGACATGTCGACACTCTTCGAATCTTCTTTGAACGACTTATGCAATTTCAGATGCGCTTGAATCCTCAAAAATGCGTATTCGGGGTCATTAAAGGCAAGATGTTGGGGTATATAGTCAGTAAAAAGGGAATCGAGGTCGATCCGGCAAAGATAAAAGCCATTCAAGAAATGTCAGTCGCTAAAACTGAGAAAGAAATACGGGGTTTCCTCGGGAGATTACAGTTCATAAGCAGATTCATCTCGCAATTGACTCAAACATGTGAGCCAATTTTTAAGCTGCTCCAAAAGAATTCAGATAAGCAATGGAACAAGCAATGCCAGGAAGCGTTTGATAAAATCAAACAATATTGTCCAACCCGCCAATCTTAGCACCTCCTCAAGTGGGCATTCCGTTAATATTGTACATGTCAGTCAACGACTCATCAGTTGGGGCAATGTTAGCGCAACATTTGTTGAAAACTAGAACTGAACAAGCAATATATTACCTTAGCAAAAAGTTTTCTCCAGGAGAACAGAATTATACGGCTTTAGAGAAATCATGTGTTTCATTGGTTTGGGCCACCCAAAAGTTGCGGCATTACATGTTGGTTTTTTTCGTGATCTTGATTTCTAGCCTGGATCCCCTGCGATACTTGTTCGAAAAGCCGGTGTTGACTAACCGAATAGCCAAATGGGTGTTTCTGCTCTCAGAATTTGACATCTCCTACGTAACTCAAAAAGCCGTCAAAGGGCAAGTTATAACGGATCACCTAGCGGGAAATCCTATCACCGATACTGAGTTGCAGGTATTCAAATTCCTCGATGAAGGTATCATGGAAATTACGGAAGATGATGAATGGAAAATGTACTTTGATGGGGCTTGCAATCGAAATGGAAACGGAATCGGGATCCTATTGATTTCACCAGATCAGACCCATGCCCCTATGTCTTTCCGCTTAGAATTTCCTTGCACTAACAATATCGCAAAATACGAAGCCTACATCGTCGGGTTAGAAATCGCTCTACAGAAAGGGGTTCGTAAGATCCAAGTGTTTGGGGACTCCGCCCTCATTATCCATCAGATTCTGAAAAAGTGGAAGATCAAAGAGGAAAAACTTGTACCCTTTTTAGCCCAACTCGAAGAAACCTCTGAGAAATTTGATTGCATTGAAATATTCTACATCCCAAGAACACAGAACAATTTTGCTGATGCATTGGCCACTCTAGCCTCGATGATTGAAATTCCGGGAGAGAAAGAAGAAATCCAGATCCAAATTAAAAAGCGGACAAAACCAGTATTTTGCCTATCACTCGATGTTGAAAGTAGGAATGAGGTTGACAAAAGTGTTTGATATTATGATATCTGGCAACTACTCAAGCGCAATGAATACCCACCAAATACCGACAAAGCCACTCGGGTCACACTTCGCCGACTTGCATCCCGATTTATCATCTACGCGGGAAAATTATACCGAAGGAATGATGATGGTATACACCTTCAGTGCCTCGACGAGGAAAAGTCTCGAGCCATGATGGAACAAATCCATAGTGGAGAATGCGGCCCACATATGAGTGGTCACACATTGGCACGTAAAATAGTTCGTCAAGGGTATTACTGGTTAACAATGCAAAAAGACTGCTTCAAATACGTCAAAGGTTGTCATCAATGCCAAATATACGCCAAGGCACAGAAGCTTCCACCAAAAGAATTGTATCCTATGACATCTCCTTGGCCGTTTTCCATCTGGGGTATCGACATAATCGGTAAGATCTCACCAAAAGGAAGCAATGGGCACGAATACATTCTGGTAGCTATCGATTACTTCACTAAATGGGTTAAAGCATAATCCTACAAAGTTTTAAATGCTAAGAAGGTAGCTCGATTCATCCGACACAACATCATATGTCGATATGGGGTACCGCATGAAATAATTTCCGATAATGGGACACACTTTAAGGGTGAAGCCAACGAGATCATAGAAGAATATGGAATCAAACGCCACAAATCCTCTCCCTATCGCCCACAGACCAATGGGGCCGTTGAGGCTGCTAACAAGAATTTAAAGAACATCATTAGCAAGATGATAAAATCTGGTAGAGATTGGCCCGAAAAGCTCCCATATGCACTCTGGGGGTATCGAACTACTGAAAGAGTTTCTACAAGGTCAACACATTTCTCCCTCACATACGGAATGGAAGCGGTTTTACCAGTGGAAATGGAAATACCCTCTTTAAGGGTTATCTTGGAAAACCAGATCACTGAAAGTCATTGGATAAAGGCTCGATATGAGGAATTGGCAATGATTGATGAAAAACGATTGAAGGCTTCGTATCAACATCAAGGGTATCAAAAGCGTGTCGCAAAGGCTTTTAATAAAAAAATTCGAGCTAGAAGCATCGTAGTTGGAAACTTAGTACTCAAAGAAATTCGGGAACCAGCTCGAGACCCGCGAGGGACATTCTCGCCAAAATGGACAGGCCCATACATCGTCACTAAAATACTATCCGGGGGTGCCGTTCTACTTACCGACATTGATGGCCAGGAGTTAAACTCACCAGTCAATCTTGACCGACTGAAGAAATATTATCAGTAGGGTTGTATGCATGAACTACGAAGACCTGAGCCAAAAAAAAAAATTTTAAAAAATAAAAAATCACCTTTATCTGGGGAAACGTAGGCAACCTGAATTAAAATTTCAGGCCCGGTCTATTCATTATAATAATATTCATTCATTTGAAGGGACAAAGGGGGCAGAAAGAGATTTTCCATATATAACCAAAGTTTTTCGTACAAGACAACCTACATCAGAGCTTACCTACATCATTTCCTAAACAAATTCCCTACATCTTTCACCTACCTAAACCCAAAACGCTTTCACAAAGAAGCCCTCCATAAAACCTAACCAACAGCCAAACCCATCAATCAGTTGCAGAATACAGGATCCTCTCTCGCTCCATGGAATGATAAGAAGCAAGAACCGTCTCATCTGTCACTCGTGAATCTGCAAACCGAAACCATCTCATCATCATAGGCTCATGCTCGATGGTTTGACGAACCCGGCGCCAAATGTGCAACACGACATCAGAACGAGTCGCCTGGGTAATACCAATCTCTCCTCCATGGAATCGTCGAGTGTAACGAGTAGACCAAAGACCTCGAAAAATAGTCTCCAACCTCGGGGTAATGGGAAGAGCAATCGAAGAGAAATCTCTCAATGGAAGGGGTATACCTAAAGCAACACCAAACTGTCTCGTCAACCGCCCAGGTATATAGAATGATGTCTCTCTCAAACCTCGAAACCGAAGGTAGTTCTGCCCACCCATACTCATAATCATGGTCCTCATGCGCCACCATGGAATCTCCCAACGAATCGAAGAGGAGGACTCAGAAAAACGAACAGCCCAATTGAATGATGACAAGCGCTGAGTTAGCGCATAATCTGGACTAAGAAAGAAATCTCGAGAATCCCAGGGTAAACGAGGCTCCAGATACCGAAATCTCTCGGTAACCCACATATATAACAAGTAAGGACTACCTCGGAAATGATCAATTCGAGACTGGCCCAAGGCATCCAAGCCATTCAGTGTCTCCACCAACAAAATGGGAGTCACTAAATGACCTCGTCGGGCCTCAGCCACAACCCGGATAATAAGAGGGTCTACCAGGATAGCATCATCAGTAACCAAAAGCATCTGTGAGAAAGCAAAAATCATACAAGCAGAAGTTCGACCTGAATAGTAAGCCGGGTCATCACCGTGATGAATTAAAAAATTAGCCAAGTGACGTAAGTGAAGCTGTCCGTCTACTATCATAGGCCGGCACTCGCTCTCCCTCAAACCCAGTAGCTCAGTCAGCATGACTCGAGGACTCCTAGCATCCCGCAAAGACGCCAGCGGCCATGAAACATCCTGGCGCATCAGTAGTGAGAACTCCTCAATCGTCGGGCATAACTCATCTAACCCGATGCGAAAGCAGTGGTCCTCAGGATCCCAAAACTCAGCGAGACCAAGCAAGAAAGACCAGTTGATCTCGTGAGAACACCAGCGATGAAGATGGCTTAGGTCACCCCAGTTGAGGCCACAATCAGCCTCGACTAAGGACACGAAATCAGACAAAAGGGAGAAAGCGGCACTGGTGCGAAAGGTAAATATGATGACAGAGAAGGAAGAACTATTTTTAGGCTAGATAGAATGAATAGCGGTCTTGATGGAGAAAAAAGGACAAATTCGCGCTCTATTTATAGCAAAAGGTACAGGCCAACCGTGCAGTTGGCTCCCAACCGTGCGGCTACCCCTTGCGGGTAGGGCGTGCGGTTGGCTCCTCCCCTTGGTCAAAATTTTCATTTTTTAAAATTTTCTTCACATACATCATGATATGGATGTTGCCAGACTTTATTCAGGAAGAACGATCCATCATTGCATGCATATAAATTTGATAATCACTTGCCAACACACGTACTTGACCATTTTTGCAATAAAATTTAATATCGCCAATAATCACACTTAACCATTCTTTCGCATGCGTTTAGAATACGTTCGCCAACACATACCGTTAATCATTTTGTTTTAATCAAGTTTGTAATAATTTTGCCAAAATACGTTACGTAATCGTTTTTTCCAACCACATTCACAGTAATTTTATAACATTCACATCATACACAAACATGTTTTCTCCAAAAACATAAATACTTTATTCATAATTTAAACCAATCACACTAATAAACCAACGTTTTCCTAAAAACAAACACATCTAAATTAATTACTAAATTAACAAAGTATTTTTTAAAAAAACCAAATTTCATCTAAATTAAAATGTTTTTCTAAAAAAACCATCGCTCGAACCATCAAAATAAACCATCAACGCTGTGGGGAAGGGGGAGGATCCATAGTACGAGGCCGCTTCGCTTCCGTCTCGCCAGCACCCTCCGCTGGACTTTCTGAAACCGTGCGACCCTGACCCTGAGGAAGAGGTGCAAGCCTAGAAGTGCGTCTCGACTGCTGAACCGACTGAGAAGGCGCCGTCGACCGCGAGCGCGAGCGGGAGGGGTGATAGCTAGCTGTCATGTCGCTCGCCAAACGCCTGCTATATCTCCCCATGTAATCTGTTGGGAAGGGAGCCGCAAATGTCAGCAGCCCGTACGCGTTGAAGTAGCTCCTCAGCAACTTAGCCACCTCGCGAAGCAGAAATGAGCCCCTCTGTCAAAACCAATTATCAATCAGTTAACATTCATAATAGCACATGCACCAAAACTTTTAAGCGTAACCATACATCCTCGTCCGAGACGTGCGCCAGAGCTCCCATCTGCTCGTCATCCACAGGCACGTCAGGAATCCGGTACTACTTAGGTCGGCCGAAATCCAGGTAGGGAATATCCCGTGGGTACACAGGAATCGAGTAAGACGTCGACGCCCCACTAGCCTGCGACGGACCAGCCTTGGCTCCGGCAATCCCTACACCCGCCGGGGGGACATCCTCCTCAGACTCCTCCATCCTCTCCGACTCTTCCATCCTCTCCGACTCTGGCACCACCGCCTTTCCCTTTCCCCTGATATCTCCCTCACCCGCCGGAGCCTGACCTATACCCGCCTCCACTCCCAATTGAGTTGCCCTCTCTCCAAGCTCCCGAAAAACTATGCCATGGGCAGCACCTGCTGATGGCGTGGACAGTGAATAAGGCCTCAAGCCCACCGACCCGGCCCCAGGCTACCCAACAGGCGTGCGCAGCAAAGGTGAGAACGATACGTGATGAACCCAATCCATATCTCCGGGCCCAAACATGGGTGACGATCCCGACACCGACCCACGCCTCTCCGGTGTCTGCACCGACTCCAGCATCTGCCTAATCTCCTCCGATGACAACTGAGGTGTTCTCCCCGCCATGGCTGGTGGAATGGGCTGCCTCGACACGGGACTCCACCCCCCAATTGGACTCCTCCCTCCTCTCGCCGCCCTACCTCGCCCAGGCGAAACCACAACAGTCGGCTCCTCACCTACTCCTCCACCTGGTCCAACTGGTGAAGCCCCACCGTTTCCTCCACCCAAAGGCACCTCCTCGGATCCCTCTTCCTTATCCTCCTCCTCCGCCTGCTGTGGCCCCGCGTCCCTCTCACCATGCGGATCCTCGTCGTCCGAATCCGCAATCCCCTTAGCCCTCCGGTTCGGCGCAGGAGCAGGCTGATGTGGGACCCGCTGCGCGATGTATAACTACCCTCGGATAAACATCGAATCTCCCCCGATAGCAACATACCTCGCATATATCACCCGACCGCGCACTCCCCTCATCTCCCTCATCAGATAGCGATGCGCGAACGTCCCATACTCCCCCTCCACTAACAAACCCTCAATCGAAACGCCACCCAGGAATAACGCCCGCTCCTCTACAGATAGCATGCCCGGACGCCTCATCGCCGCTAGAGGCCACACAGGAACCCTAAAACCTAACCCGGGAGTATGCTGCCGCACTACGCGCTCACCCAAGTAAAAAGCTACACCGTACTCGTGCGCAAACAACCGTCTCGAACGCGCAGTCGCTAAAGCATTGGCGTACCCCCACTACTGCGTCACATAAGCAGGCCATGGGCTCCACTGAACCTGCCACATCGATACACGTCATTAATAACCTTCTTTTTTCTGAACTTATTTAAAATATATTTATAAAAATTGCATACCTGATCTAGCTGTAGACCAGAGACGTCGCCTGCACTAAAGTCCGGGGTCAGATACCGGTACACCCCAACCATGTTCCCGCTATAATACCATTTGAAGAGCGGGAACTCATCTACCGAACCTCCTGGTGTGTCATCGGTCCATCTCCGAACCTCGCGCTCTCAGCCTCGATGTGCTGCACCATCGCCGTGTGGGGTATCCCATTCGCCACTATCCGGCTAGGCCTCCATCCCAAAGCCGCTCCCATCCCATCTAGCGTAACTCGTACCCTGGGGTGGGGTGCCAAAGCCTCCCCTCCAAATGGCAGCCCAATCAGCACGAAGACGTCCTCCGGGGTCAACGTCATCTCTCCCCAACTCCAATGGAAGGTATGCGTCGTATCCCACCATCTCTCTCCCAACACAGTCGGCAGACTCACCAATCGCTGGAACTCCCCGCCTCGCAGCACCTCGATAAATCGTCCGAATGGAGTCGCGCTCAGATAGGCCCTCACCAACGGGGGCAACTGGTCTCGGAGCTCGGGAGCAGCACGTGTAATACCACGGCATCGTCCAATCCTCTGTCACATCATATGTTGTCATAAATTTTAGGACTCGCTCTTTAAATTAATATGGGATAATAAATATTTCGAAAAAAGATATGTCAAGTATGTCTTTCATGGCAAGTAATTATTAAATTTATCATATTTCATGCATATCATGGCATTGCATTTTTTCAAAATAAATATCACTTAGCGTAAAAATCAGAGCATACCCGAGTACGGCGGTGGATCTCATGTGCCGCAGGCTCCATCAGCAGCCACTCCCGCCCCTCTCCCGGCGAGATCAATGGCACGTCCCGGTACATCGCCCGCTATAGCGACCCGTCTGCCCCCAGTGGCCCCTCCCAGGCCACACCCTCCCAGTCGTCGTGATGTCTAGCACATATCAACCGCCCATCCATCATAGCGGTGATCGACTCCACCTCATCCCCCGGGAGTAGCTCCGGCGCCTCCCTGCCCTCCGGTGGGCCCCCCATCATCATGTACACGAAAATCGATAGCTGTCTCGAAAATGCCATCGCTCACACTTTTCTAAAACACTCGATACAACTTTTTGAAAATTGGAAATTTATATGCTAGAAAGAGAAACAGCAAGAGGAAGTGAAGATAAATGAGCAAACAGGCCACTATTTATAGGAAAGAGGGGCCAGCCGCAGGCTAGCCCCCAACCGTACGGCTAGCCCCCAACCGTGCGGTTGGCTGCCAGCCGTACCGCTGGGGGGTCAGACCCTGCGGCTACCCCTCATTTTTTACCAGTTTGACCTAAAAAAAAAGAAAAGAAAAAAAAAAGAGAAAAAGGGGAAATGACAGACTGTGAATCAACTTCTCCCCGATACAAAAGGACCAAGACTCACACACATGCACGAAATGGCTGATCAAAACCCAAAGTTTGACACTCTAACGTCTGTGGAGGAACCGAAATTCAAAAGGATGGATCTATCTTCCGGAAGGCTCAAATATGATTGATAAACAGGGAAGGTGTAAAAGAGGAATCGGGTACCAGAAAAATTGAAAGAGTAGAAAAGGGGAAAATCCCGTTGGTCCAAGAGAGAAAAAAGTGAGAAAAACAAAAAATGATGAAAAATCGACAGGGAGAACCACACTAAGAGTGACAGTTGTGCCAAATGGCGAAGGGCTACATCTTAGGTGAGTAAGTCTCCTGTTTTGGAAAAAGCAAAGAAAGAAAAAGCAAGAAAAATTCGAAAGCCAAAATAAAAAGGCCAGATAAACAAAAGAGGGAGCAATAAGGGTATCGAAAAACATAAAACGATACAGGACCAGCATCTTCCCTGCGAAAAATCAGAGGGTAGCTTGAAGATGATTGAGAATTCCAAGCGAAATTCTATCCCCATGACCGAAGAGAGGAAATCTGAGGGTAGAGAGATGCCAAATCCCAAAAATCCATGCACAGCGGTCCGAAAGTTTCTACGAAAAGTTGATTCAAAAGTCTGATTCCCAATAATGCCAAAGGTCAAAACTGAGGGTGGAATGAAAAAAGCTCTTCAAAATTACAAGCATTGCTCTCTAGCATATCAATTTTTGAAAAATCAGCAAAGCAGTGTTAGAGCAATGGAACCATGGCAACAAGACAGTCTCAGGGAATTTCCCGAATTCTTCAAAGTAAGAATTCTTCGCATTCCCAACGATGGAAATTTTATCTGTTTCCCTTTCCCCACGATGGGAAATAACATTTACCGCACATTCCCCAAGATGGGAATTTCCCGAATTCTTCAAAGTAAGGATTCTTCGCATTCCCCACGATGGAAATTTTATCCGTTTCCCTTTTCCCACGATGGGAAATAACCTTTATCGCACATTCCCCAAGATGGGAATTTCCCGAATTCTTCAAAGTAAGGATTCTTCGCATTCCCCACGATAAGAATTTTATCCGTTTCCTTTTCCCCACGATGGGAAATAACCTTTACCGCACATTCCCCAAGATGGGAATTTCCCGAATTCTTCAAAGTAAGGATTCTTCGCATTCCCCACGATGGGAATTTTATCCGTTTTCCTTTCCCCACGACGGGAAATAACACTTACCGCACGTTCCCCAAGATGGGAATTTTCCGAATTCTTTAAAGTAAGGATTCTTCGCATTCCCCACGATGGGAATTTTATCCGATCCCCTTTCCCCACGATGGGAAATAACCTTTACCACGTGTTCCCTACGATGGGAATTTCCGAATTCTTCAAAGTAAGGATTCTTCGCATTCCCCACGTTGGGAATTTTATTCGATCCCCTTTCCCCAAGATGGGAAATAACCTTTACCACGTGTTCCCCACAATGGGAATTTTTGAATTCTTCAAAGTAAGAATTCTTCGCATTCCCCACGATGGAAATTTTATCTGTTTTCCTTTCCCCACGATAGGAAATAACACTTACCGCACGTTCCCCAAGATGGGAATTTCTCGGATTCTTCAAGGCAGGAATTCTTCGCATTCTCCACGATGGGAATTTTATCCGTTTCCCTTTCCCCACGATGGGAAATAACACTTACCGCACGTTCCCCAATATGGGAATTTCCCGGATTCCTCAAGGCAGGAATTCTTCGCATTTCCCACGATGGGAATTTTCTCCGATCCCCTTTCCCCACGAAAGGAAATAACACTTACCGCACGTTCCCCAAGATGGGAATTTCCCGGATTCCTCAAGGCAGGAATTCTTCGCATTCCTCACGATGGGAATTTTCTCCGATCCCCTTTCCCCACGAAGGGAAATAACCTTTACCGCGCATTCCCCACGAAGGGAATTTTCCGAATTCCTCAAAGTAGGAATTCTTCGCATTCCCCACGATGGAAATTTTCTCCAATCCCCTTTCCCCACGAAGGGAAATAACCTTTACCGCACACTCCCCACGAAGGGAATCCTTATTTCACATTTTCCAAAGGTGGAAAATTTCTTCTTAAGCACCAGTCCCCACGAAGGGATACACCACAAGACCAAGATTGTTCTTTCATTTCTCCCTAAGAGATGGGAAACCTTTGAAAAACACCTTTTTGCAACATCCACCCAGATTTGACGAAATGTCAAAACGCGTTATGCGATTGACCAAGAGTTTTATACGCTGAGGGTGGTGTGCCGCTGAGGGTAATGAGCCACTGAGGGTAGGCGAAAGAAAAGAATGATGTATTGTGGCACCTAGCCGAAAGGAAAGGGATGGGCATGGACTGCATCGCCTGCAACACAACAAAATTCATGCGGTAGAAGGGTATATATATCAACGTATTGAGATTCACCCGAGAGTCGTGAATCGTTGTCTTCTTATCGTCCCAAAATTCTTGCAAGCAAAAATCCTGGGACGAGAGGGTCTGTGAACACCCCAATCCACGACTCTCGTGTGAACACTGGTTTTTCTCATAAAACGAGCATCTTGCATCTACTCCTGAGTCATCATGCATATTCAAGACCATTAGGAAAGACTCCAATTCCGGACACGTTGTGAGTCTGATCAAACCTTTGTTGCCTCTTCGCTTACTAGGACGGGGATCGACCTGCCCAGTGTTTGTGAGCCAGCCGCAGCCCCCAACCGCACGCGCCAATCGTACGGCTACCTGCCAGCCGTGCAGTTGGCACCTAGCCGCACGCCCTAGCCGCACGCCCCAGTCGCACGCCCCAACCACACGCCCCAGCCGCACGCCCTGCGGCTACCCCTTGCGGTTGGCCTCTTTTGGAGGAAATTTTGCTATAAATAGGACCCTTGGGCTCTCATTTTGAGGCATCAACACTCAATAGAGTTTTTATTAAGGAGAAACTCTGTCAATATTTTTAGAGAATCTTTTTGAGAATTTCTAAAGAGAGAATTTTTAGAGAGAGAAAGTCTTAGAGAGAGAAAGTCTAGAGAGAGAATTTCAAAAGAGAGAAAGTTCTAGAGAGAGAAGGAAGCAAGCAAGGCAATCAAGGCAAGGTTCTCATTTCTTCTCTACGCACATCAGGTACGTCTTTCTACAACTCTCCTGAATTTCAATACTTCATTTAAATACTTTTTTTAATACAGTAAATTAGATAACTTGCAAAGAAGTCCGCTACTTTCAAAATAAATCCTTTCTAAACTTTACAAGAAAATTAAAATCTGTTTTGACACATTTTCAAAACAAAACAAAAAAATACAAAAATAGTTTCCAAACAAACGGAACTATGAGACTCTGATTTCATTCTACGAATGAATACGTAGGCGCTCGCAAAGCTCGAGTCTGATTTCAAAATACAGTTTTGAATTGAATTTATCCATAAAGGACTATTTGAAACACCATTCAAACTACTTGCAAGATATCTAAAATAGGAATTGAATACATGATCCATTGCGAGACCGAAAGGGCGAATTGGGTGCCTAACACCTTCCCAATTCGTAACGTAGTTCCCGAACCCTAGTAAAGTAAAGTTTTCAATGAATCTCTGGTTTTAACGTATGAAAGATGGTTCGTCTTCGAACTATCCTTTGTACAATCTTTTGTTTGTTTTCTCGTAAAACAAACTGGCGACTCTACAAAACTCGTTTTCCTTCAAAACAAAGAGAACCGAGAACACCCAGGATTCTCGGGTCGGGGGTCCGGATTCTCACACAAAGACCTTAGTATTTGAAGTTAATTCTTGATTTATCCAAAATGCAGGTGTTGATATTGAGCAAAGCTAGAGGACTCCACAATCTATTATTGACAAAGAAAGGAACCAAACTTGGCTGAGGTAAGGCCAACATTTTTCAACTAAAAATCATTCTAATTTAATCCAATATTCTTTCAATCTATTTATAGTTTTATACTCATGTTATGATATTACCTTTTGTTTTACTTTAATCATTTTGTTCTAATTGCAATATTTTTCCCCCTTTTATACATTATATAAGAAAATTGTTACTGTAACTACTCCTACCAAGTTCTTTTGGCTCCAAATTAGTTAGCTTTTGAAGTTATTTGGAGCCTCGAGGATGTTATAAAAACTTAGCTTAAAAAACTTACATGGAATGCAATTTATATTTGCCAAGGTGGTTCTATGCGCCTTCATGAGTTTGTACTTTTTTTTTCTTTTACAAAGCTCATTTGTACTATTTTTAATGCATATTATACATCTGTTGACCCACTAATCATGCTTACAAAACTTCATTTATTGAGCTAAATTAGTTTGCTTTTAAAAATATCACAATTAACATAGCTTGCTGGAATTTTTTCAAGTTTATGTTTTTGTAAAACAAAATTTCTTATGTCATTTTTGTAAATAAGTGATTTCTTAAGAAGTAGTAAAGATTATGGTTCACATGAAGGTTGGTTTTGACGATATTTAACCCATTTTTCACCCATTTTACACCCACAACACACCATTTTCAAGCAATACACATACATCATATGTTTAGAGGGTTCTAAAGAGGAAGAGGTAGAGATCCTAAAGGTATTCTTGAAGGTTTCTTCATCCTTCTACAAGATTTGAGCTTCAAATCACCTCATCCTTCACTATTCATCATCTTCCACCTTCGTCTTTGCCCGAGGGAGCTTGAAGCGAGTAAAGGTTTTGGCGATATGACATCTACGCTTCATCAACTCTGCATTCTTGCTTCTCTAAGGTGGGAACAATACTATAAAATTTGTTTTCTAAATCATTACTTATTGCATTAGGGTTTTCTAAAGGAATTGGAGGATTTTTTTTAAAAGCCCTATGTTTGTGATGTGCATTAGGGTTAGGCTAGGTTAGGCTTCGATTAGTGGTTGGTTTTGATAAAATATGATACCAATTACATGATTTAACATCTGTATCTATGTTTTAGTTTATATACTTAAAGATTCCTTACAAACCCATTTGTAGTTGCATGTTCAACCTAGGAATTTGGGGGCTTTGTGGAGTTAAGCTTATGTATCTAGTAGTTAATGATCATGGGTGATGAATATATGTATAGAAGACTTTAGACGAGAGTCTTGAACCATCTCCTTGGGACTTGCACTAGGAAGCCATTGAGGCAGAGTTTGTGTATAGTAACTTGTACGTCTAAGGCCCGGTGTAGACACTACCAATATTAGTGATGACTGTATAACCTCGATACAATCTTGAAACGCTAGACACATAATTGATTAGGTTAATAGTGCTTTAACCATTGTTGTGAGAGGTTGTTATGTCATAATTGTTTCAATTAGGCGAAGAAACTAGGAACGACTGTTAGACTTGATAAAATAACTTGAGAATGAACAACTTACATAGCTTTGATCCTATACATGATAAACATTATAAGATGTTGGATGTTGATAATGAACCAATTGGCTATGTTGTATAATCTTTTGTTATGTTAAATTAATTGTATGTATGGACTTTAAAACTATTTTGGGTGATGAATCCCAGACTTGTATGAATGGTTTTTATATATATGTGGAGTGGATTTGGAACTGTGGTTGAATGTGACTATTGGTGTCGAATTGTTTTAAACTTGACAGGGCGGTTTGTTAATTAAACGAACTCCACATGTTGAAGTTTTATAAATCGGGACTTTTTAAAGATCACATTTTATTTAAGAAAATTTTTTAAAAGTTATGGTTTTCCATATTTAAACATGCCGTCGCGCATGGCATCCGTTATTAACTGAGTCCCAAAGGTGAAAATCTTATAACGGGATTTAGGGTGTCACAAGTTGGTATCAGAGGTATAGATTCAATTTTCTTCGCGGGGATCATGGGTCGTTATGCGTATTGGGTAAGCATTAAGAGGATCTTCCGTTAAGTCTCGTGTTATTCTGCATTAGGGATGACTCATTTGCTTATTAGACATTACTTTTGTTTATTGTGCGCTCTTCTTTTTAGAATGTCTTCTTATAATGACATAAATGCTACTCCTCCATCTACCGTGAGCATCGGTATCGAGACTGACTCCACTTTTGGAAAAGCGGAGAAGGTTAGTAAGGCTGTTCAAACCGACGAGTTTGAGATCTTTTCCTTCGATTCTTGTATTGCTAGGGAGGAGCATAGACCTTTAGTTCACGCGTGTTATCATTATGGGTCATCCAATCGTGTAATAGAGTGTTGTCCTTTTAAAACGAGTGGCTCTAAATAGGTTGAGAGTGGTGGAGCCCCGTTAGCCAAGCGATGTCGTCGAGAGGTGATTGTGGAAACCGCGGATGTTTCCCCACTCGGATCTGGACCGGTAGAGTGTACACAAGTGGGTCCTAGAACCGGTTGTTTCATGTTCCATAACCCCGATCATTTTTGTAAGGATTGTCCTAGGCGTGGAGAGAGGCGTCCGCCCAGTGGAGCAGCAGAAGCGTGGTGGAACTAGTGGTTCGAGAATTAGTGGGTCGTCGAGTGTACGTCCTCCTAGTTAGGGCAAGTCTTGGGAATAGGTAATCCCTCTTCGTTTCATTCTATTTATATCGAATTCTTTCATAAATTGCTTCGTATCATTCATATTATAACTGTGTTGTTTCCTTTGAATCCGTTATCTTTCTGGAGAGGTGATTTTCTACTCGGGATGAGTTTTGTTACCAAGTTAGCAATGGGCGACTGTTGAGTTATATTTTAGTTAGCCGCTTGATCAATGGATGACTAACTTATAAATCTACTATCTTTTGTCGCCAACAGAAAGTAAAATTTGTCTTACTTATGTTAGTGCTAATCCCATTCCTTGTGCTCACCCTATGTGTTTCTTATATTCTAAAGGGTAAATTTTGAGTTTAAAAATCTTTGAATTCTTGGAGAATTGATGCAGCATAGTTGTAGTTGTTTCTCGAGTACCATTGTGATTGGGTTCATAGGAAACTAGAATGTGTGACCTTCTTCGTTGAGCTGACTTTTCAGTGGTGAGTGCACCATGGGAGCGATATCGATTTTGGTTTAGCATCACAATAACCGTAGGGTTGTATTGGTGCATGTCTATAATTGTAAGCTTCATATCCGTAGGATTGTTCCACTTGTTCTGCGTTTTGGATTATAATTGTATCTTGTGCTTAATCGTGGCTAGTCTCCTAAGGAGGGGAGACCGGAAGCAATTTTAGGAACTTTTTATAGATCTTGTTCCTTACTTATCTCCATGCAAATTTCGAGGACGAAATTTCTTAAGGAGGGGAGCTTGTGATACCCCGTGTTCCGGTTTCCCTGTTAACCTTTTCTTAAGCCGGTTAAGGCTTAATCTCCGTTAGAGCGCGAGCATTGTGTTCCGAGACCTTCGTACTTGAACCAGCACTTTTAGCATGGCATATTAGGTATATTAAGTTTGAGGGAGCAATCATTATGTTATTTGGGTGGTTCGGATTGAAACCGATGTGTAAATCGAATATTTTGACTTTTTGTGATTCATCGATTTTGGGCCTACTTTGAGAGGTCGTAACTTCTTCATCCAATGTCCAAACGACTCCCTGTTTACAAGCATGTCTTCATTTCTTTCCCCTCTACAACTTTCGTGTCTGGGCTGAATCGAGATTAAGCCATTTCGAGGTCCATTTCATGCTCAGAACGTTGGTTATTGGTGTAATGAGCACCATGATCAATCATGGACCCTTCTGTGGACATTTTTTTGGTTCATGATCGATCATGGAAGAGGTCTGAATTTTCTATTAAGTGTTTTAATCACTCTAGAAGTCAGGTTAAAGAACTAGCAATTCTTTTGTAATTCCCTTTTATGAATGAAGCTTTCTTAATCCTTTTGGTAATTGGTTGTTCCATCTTAGGTACTCTTCTATGGAGTTTATTTAGCTTCTTTTGTTCATATCTCATTTTTGATTGTTAATGTGCGATTAATTTCATTAAGGTATTGCGTAGTTCTTAATTACGGATATCTTCTGCCCCTCCAGGCCATGATCGATCATGGTTTACCTGAAGGTCGGTTTTCACGATATTTAACCCATTTTTCACCCATTTTACACCCATAACACACCATTTTCGAGCCATACACATACACCATACCTTTAGAGGGTTCTAGAGAGGAAGAGCTAGAGATCCTTAAGGGATTGAGGTTTATTCATCCTTCTACAAGATATGCGCTTCAAATCACCTCCCCCTTTACTATTTATTGTCTTCCACCTTCGTCTTCGCTCATGGGAGCTTGAAACGAGTTAGGGTTTTGGCGATATGATATCTATGCTTCATCAACTCTATAATCTTGCTTCTCTAAGGTGGGAACAATACTATAAAACTTGTTTTCTAAATCATTACTTGTTGCTTTAGGGTTTTCTAAATGAATTGGAGGATTTTTCTTAAAAGCCCTAGGTTTGTGATGTGCATGAGGATTGGGCTAGGTAAGGCTTCAATTAGTGGTTGGTTTTGATAAAACATGATACCAATTACATGATTTAACATTTATATCTATGTTTTAGTTTACATACTCAAAGATTCATCACTAACCCATTTGTAGTTGCATGTTCAACTTAGGAATATAAGGGTTTTGTGGATTTAAGCTTATGTATCGAGTAGTTGATGATCATGGGTTATGAATATTTGTAGATAAGACTTTAGACGAGAGTATTGAACCCTCTCCTTGGGACTTGCACTAGGAAGCCATTAAGGCGGAATTGTGTATAGTAACTTGTATTTCTAAGGCTCGGTGTAGACACTACCAATATTAGTGATGACTATATAACCTCGATAAGATCTTGAAATGCTTAACACCTAATTGATTTGGCTAATAGTGCTTTAACCATTATTGTGAGAGGTTGGTATGCCATAATTGTTTCATTTAGGCGAAGAAACTAAGAACGAATGTTAAACATGATAGAATAACTTGAGAATGAACAAATTACATAGCTTTGATCCTATACATGATAAACATTATAAGATATAAGATGTTGATAATGAACCAATTGGCTATTGTGCGAATAACGACGAGACGACAAATTATCAAATATAAGCGTGAAAATGATGCTGATGATGGCGATAAATGTTGAACGAATGATGATTATTATGTGATTATATATGTTGGTAGCCATACGTGTGATAGATGATTTGATGATTTTATACATTGTTAAGTGAGGAAATGATATATTCCTGATGTTATGATCACACGTAAGGGCTGGATATGATGGACCGAGCACCGGGTAGCTCCCGCGTGGCTCGAAGACGGGTTGCCTATTGCTGCCGATGGGTGAAAATTCCTAAACCGTGCATGGGAAAAATAAAGTTGGTGACTCCGCCAGTGGTTGTGGTTGCCCACAAAGGAGAGCCAATTCTATGTATCTTGCCTTCCCACAGGACTATCTATTCTAGGTTCGATGAGTTTACCTGGCAGCGGAGTAGGTCCCGTGTGCCACTTCTTACCTAATGGTGAGTTTCCCAGGAAGTAGGTGGGTTATTAATGGTCATTACCCTGCTAGGATATACCCTATTGTAGCTTTTTCCAAAGTGTGGATGTGGTTTGTATAAGGTATTCTCCTTGTTTACTATTCGGAGTGTCATTCCCGAGAAAATGTCTTGAGGGTTATCTCCGAAAGACCTACTTAGAGAACCAAGTCCCTGAGCCACTATCCACTCAGAGGAGACATGGATAAGAGCCTTGGACCCTTCGGGATCCGTTGTTGTGGGCCTGGATTGACCACGGGGTGAAACTGAGGCATTATGCTGAAGACGTGATACGAGAGTTGTTGTGGGATTATCGATTATGCTGTTATTATTATTATTATATCGTATCATGTCTCGTAGTGATTTATGTATGTTGCCTCGGCTATAATATAAATGATGTAGGGACGTAGGCGAACACTATTAGACAAACAGGATACACGTGCAGCGCAGTCGAGCCTTTCATAATGTATTAATATATAATGTGGAAAGAGATGATAACTATGAACCTTAGATATATAATATGGGCATGAGAGTAAGTATGGTTCACGAGACTTGATAGCCGGATCATAAAGAACCTAAAGCACTAATAATTGAAGGAGTAAGTATAGTTCACGAGACTTGATAGCCAGATCATAAAGAACCTAAAGCACTGATAATTGAAGGGGAAATCGTAACTAACGAGATAGCCTACTGAGAGAACGCCATAATATAACGCTTAGATGAATGATCTTGAGCCAAAGCCTATTAGCTGGCCAATTATGGGATCCATAATGAATTATAATTAAAGTGGAAACAACAAATACTTGGCCTATAGTTATTGACTTTTGATATAGCCACGGGTAGCCAATAAAAGCTGTATAACTGATCCACTAAGGCGTGACGAACCTTAGAAAGCAAGCGTCAGAACGGGATGATGTTAGACTAACGATTCCTTAATAATGTGGGAACACGTGAGAGGTTCACTTATGGGATATTTACGAATTTGATCGGTTAGTTGGGTAGTTAGTATCCGGTGGCTAGGATAGGAATCCTAGTGGAGTTTGCATGCACGAGTGTGTGTGTGTTGCATTGCTTTGCATGGTCTTCGAATTATTATTTTAAGGTAAATCACTTACTTTCTATATAAACCAATACGTGCGTGTGTTTGTAAAGTGTATTTTATATACAAAACCTATATAGTTTCCACTGAGCCCGGATTTGGCTCATCCCGTTTTCTAACAGTTTTGCATGATAGGCTTAGGGAATTAGAGCATGGTGTATCCATTTAGAAGCCTTTGATGTCCATAGAACCTCCTAGTTCGTAAACAAAGAACCATGTTGTATAATCTTTTGTTATGTTAAATTAACTAGGGTATGCCTGTGCCTCCGGCACTATTAAAACTAATTGTGATAATTAATAGATGAGTTACTATTATACATTATTGAATTGTGACAATCGTAATTAAGTTTCTTTTAACATTAAAGTGTTAGGTTAGCATGGTTTGGTCAAATTCGAGTTGGGAACTAACTAACATGTATAATAAACGAATCGCGTCGAGTTAGTATAGATAACATGATTAACCTTGAATTGACATGTTTAAACTCAGTTAGACAGGTGAAACAATTCTTATTTATTTGGGTAATAATATTAGTACTATACAAAAAATACTTTAACATTTTAAAATCATCTTTAATGACTAAAAAGTGTCCCAAAAAATTCATATAAAATCTCACTAAAAACAATGTTAAATTATTAGAATATTTTTGTGAAGGGCTAACATCATTACCTTTATTATGTAACTTACTTTAAAATGCCTATTTGACGCACAATTTAATTATATTAATCTAGTGATATCGAAAAATATAAATACTACATTAATGCTTGACCAGCTGCTGCCACGCACTGCGAGCGGTGATTAGTCAAGATACGCAAAAGCCAGCCCAGATACCCCGTGAGGTAACTCTCGAACAAAAAAAAATCATGTTAATTATAAAACTATTAATTTATACCCTGATTTACACACAAATATACTTGCCCGTCCCCCATCTCTCTTCTGTTCTCCCCTCTTTCTCCCTTTCTTTCTCCTCGTCTCCGTGTGTAGCACAATCAAATTTTAAAATTATTTTTTTTTAAAAAAAATCAAGTAAAATTTTAGAATATGAATTAGGATCTTTAAATTCAAAATCCAAACACACATTAACCTGACATAAAAATATTTTAGTTGAAAACCTAGCCATCAAATCCCAAGAAATTTACAACCTCCACCATATCACACTTCTTGATCCCCACCCCACCGTAACTCCACCCATAAAATTCATAAACTTCGATCAATAAATCCATCTTCAACAGAACTGAATAATCTAATTAAATAGAGTCAACAACCACTAAAACAAAGTAAAGATGGAAAATGTAAAGAAAAAAAAATGAGCAGGGTAACAATTAGGGGGAGAGTTTTGTGAAAAGAAGAAAATTTTAGAGAGAGAGAGAGATAGAAGGGATATCGATGAAGATTAGGAAAGAGAATTCTATCAAAAAAATGTTCGAACTTCAGAGAAAGAGAGAGTTGGGCTGTAGGTCATAGTGAAAAAATAAAGAAAAATAAAATTGACCTAGATAAATTTTACACCATTAGATTTGTTGGAACAACTTATAGCCGCACGATTATCATTATTATTATGGAACAACTTATAGCCGCACGATTATCATTATTATTATGGAACCACTTATAGTCGCACGATTATTATTATTATTATTATTATTATTATTATTATTATTATTATTATTATTATTATTATTATTATTATTATTATTAATAATTTCCTTTTTAGCATAGGTGAAAAAGTGAGTCATATTATGATTATTTGTCAACTAAATATAAATTTTAGCGATATAATATTTAGATTTAAAAATCAACTTCCTTGTATTTGTTAAGCAAACAAAAAAAATTTAATTATTTTATTTCCAAATATGTAATTTTTGAATTTTAAAGCTAAATCCAATTCTGCAATCTAAACGCACCCTAAAAGAAAATAGGAAATAAATTAAAATGGAAGTAAATTTTGATTAGGAATCTAAATTAAAATGGAATCTAAATTAATACAATTATAAATTAATTTTAATTGGTGGATATACTTCTCAATTTTGAAAAGGGTAATATTATCAAGATTTGTTCAAAATTTTCATAAATTAAGGTGGATTAATCGTAAGATATCGCAGATAGAAACAAAATCACGCTTGTCATAATACTTATAATCCACTACGGGCCAAGATCGTTACAATCTTTATATGATAAGCACATATAATTTATGTGTATAATATCTTTTGACACATTTTCTTAATCATACTATCAAGAAAAAAAATCCATCATGTACATTGTTTATTAATTGGTTGTCTCTATTATATTAAAATTATTTTACTAAATTATTTGACAGTCACATTATGCCTAGCTTTTACATCTCTTTTAAGTCATATTACTAATTTCACTAACATATTATGCATATAATAATTTTACGTCACATGACACTCATATTACTGATTATTCGTAATATGTCTGTTTCTTAAATGGGTTTATGTATGTAAGAATATGAATTATTTGACTTTATTCAAAAATGATTATATTTCATCTAACTATTACAGTTCATTTATGCAGGAATATTGTGTCATTAGAAAATTGTTTATTCTTTTTATTTATCAAATAAAAACTTATTTTACAGTGGACTATCATAAAATTTGTTCTTGATAGTGGTCACATCATTTACCAAGTTCAATCACCGAATGGTTGACATTTGTTTTAGACATTTAAAGAGATTTAGTGCTTGTTTGGTTGAGATTTTAAAACATGTTTTTTAGATAAATTTTTGGGAAATGTGAAATTAAGTTGAAAAGTGAATTTAATTTTGTTGGAGTTTTTTTTAACAAATTCAGAAAAACTCATTAAAAAAATTCAAAAAATAGTCACAATGGCTCTTATTTTATAGATCTCGATAAGTAGATTTCAAATATATTTTTTTTATTCAATTCCGATTTTTGAATTTAATGTTATGGTGTTTTAAAATTTTTATGAGAGAGAGTAAAATGAAGTAAATTTTTTGTTGGAGTTTTTTTCAACAAATTCAAAAATCTCATTAAAAATATTCAAAAAATAGTCACAATGGTTCTTATTTTATAGATCTCGATAAGTAGATTTCAAATATATATTTTTTTATCCGATTCCGATTTTTGAATTTAAAGTTATGGTGTTTTAAAAATTTTATGAGAGAGAAAGTAAAATTAAGTAAATTTTGGGAAGTGTGAAATAAATTTCAAAAATTTGATTTTAAAATTTCTACCAAACACCACCTTAATAATTATTGTTAAAGAGAGAATAAATAAAATAAAAAGATGTTGTATAAGTGGAAAAAAAATATTTTCCACCTAGGACAGTGGTCACATCAAGTTCCTTAATTTGTATTATAGATTATATGTATGGACTTTAAAACTATTTTGGGAGATGAATCCCGGACTTGTATAAATACTTTTTATATATATGTGGAGTGGATTTAGAACTGTGGTTGAATGTGACTATTGGTGTCGAATTGTTTTAAACTTTACAGGGTGATTTGTTAATGAAACGAACTCCACATGCCGAAATTTTATAAATCGAGACTTTTTAAATATCACATTTTATTTAAGAAAAGTTTTTAAAAGTTGCGATTTTTCATATTTAAACCCGCCGTTGCCCATGTCATATGTGATTAACTGAGTTCCAGAGGTGAAAATCTTTTAACGGGATTTGGGACGTCACAATAGCATTCCCCCCAGTGTTTACTTTTTCTTTAATTGTCTATGTCTTTTATTCCTTTCGCACTATTATGAGTGGCGCACCTAATCAAGGTGCACAACATTCAATTCAAATTAAGAGTCTTAATTTTTCTTTGTCTTTTATAGTTGTTTCTGAGGATTACCATTGTTGAAAATTCTTGAAGGCTGATAAATCTACATTTATATGTTATTTTTCTTTGCTCGCATGTATTACATAAAAGAACATGGAATTTGTAAATATCAGAGGTAGAGTCATAAAATCCTATTGTTTACCATGCCTGCAATTTTATAGCAATTTCTATTTTTTGTATTGTGCCATGTTGACTAGAGGGTTGCAATCAATTATTGAATTAGGTGTTACATGTAATCCTTCGAAAAATGGGTGTCAAGTTTGCTTGAATTTTGATTCTCATTAACTTTTCTTTCGAGCTTTTTGTGTTTTAGGATTTTATCAACAATGCCCTTATTTATTAACAATTTATATATTTGATACGGTATCATCATTTATATAACAAAAAATTATTTTTTATTCATGTTTAAATATATAATAATTACATAAATTAAGTCATAGTACCCATCGATACAATTTTTTCTTTTAATAATTAGTAATTATATTGAGTCCACAAATTTTCTAGTCCAATGCTCGAAAGCAATCTCGACCGTCCCAATTTTAGGACATTGATGACCGTTCGTTTATCTGTAACCTAGCAAAGGTCTCATCCACGCTCTCTCTCTCTCTCTCTATCACGCTGACGCTGCTTTGGCTTTCATCGACCGAGGACGAAGACATCGTGCGCGACACACTCCGTCGACTGATCGACAAGCACCACCGTAGCACGCAGTTCTCTCTCTGGTATGTCCGGTTCTCTCTGCGTGTACACTCCATCTATTCTTCTTTCTAATTTAGGGCTTTCAAACTAGAATCTTTTCTGTCTGTGTGTCTCCATCCAGTGCCTCTTGAGAATTTGTATTCTCTATTCTCACAAAGCCATAGTCCATCTATTTTCCGGCTCTAAAATATAGGGTTTTCAATTTCAACTTTGGGTTTTTAGAATCTCATCTCAATTTTTCACAATTAGGGATTTTAAGCCTAGTATTTTTGTTCCAATTATGGCTCCTTTGGGATTTAACTTTGTCAATTTGGTGTAATCTAATTCCATCAGTGGGGTTGCGCTGTTAAAAGATGGCAGAATTTGTTTCTTCTTTTTCCTTGTTAGACTTTTTTTTTAAAAAAATGTTAGGAAATATGTTGGTTATTTTCGTAAGATGTTTGGGTGGACTGCTGGTCCATCATCCTTTGTTTTGGCTTTGTAATTGCAGTTTGGTGATTGCTTTTTATGATTAACATCTATAAAAGCACCAGTCGTTTCTGATCAAAAAAAATTTCCTTCAACATATAGAAATTTTCATATATATATATACACACACACTTCCATTGTTTTTAGGAAGTCTAATTTCTTTGTCTTTTAATGTAAAGTTAAAAGCTAAAGGCTTTCTTTGTTTTTAGGAAGTATAATTTATTTGTCTTTTATTTATTTCATCTCTCCAAACTCCACCATCATCACTATTAGAGGGTTTTGATCAATAATCAATGAAACTTTCAGATTTTTATGGTCTTCTGAATTTTTGGGTCAGGTCACTTTATATTTTCCATTAGTTTGATAATTCTTTAAGGTCGCTATATATTATGAATTTGTAGACCATCGATACTTAAACTATCATACTTATTTGGATTGCCGCGATTTTTGCCCTTTCGAATATGCTTTTAAAGTCTCACTTGAGAATCATATTGGTCTTCAAGAAAGTTCGTTTAACCGTTACCATTAACATGATGTTGCCAAGTATTGGAGTACATCAATAGAGCTGATAATACATTTCACGAGGTGGTTTATTTTTATTTTTTTTCGTAACTGCCTTCCTTTAATTCTTTGGTTAGTGATCTGCCTACTAAACAACCCATATCAATAGTTACAAATATACTCCGTGTTTTAATAATAATTTTTTTTTCCTCATTTCATTATATACACTTCCATTATTTTCAGGAAGTCTAATTTCCTAGTCTTTCAATGTAAAGCCTTGTATCCTTTTGTGGAATGCTGCAATTATAGCTTGTTTGATTTGTGATATTTAGGCCTTGTATTGGGTAGTAAATCCGTCAATAAATTAAAAGAGACAGTTTGGCTCAATAAATTAATGGTGTGGTGCTAAATAAAACGTCGCCTCAATAATTGTGTTTCTTACTGTTTTGTATTGCGTTGGTGATGGTAATGGTGCTAGGTGTGACATGGTAGTGTAGGTGCTGGTACTTGGTGCATTTTTGTTGGGTTGGTTCCTTATTTGTATTGTGCCTATCTTGGCTGATGCTCAAGTAACTTTTGGTGCAGTTACGACAATATATGTATTGTAGGATGCCATCTTGACTTGTTTTTTTATTTATTTATTTTGTTACTTTGTAAAACAAAAATTCTTATGTCATTGTTGCTTTACATTGTCCTTTTGAGTTTATGTTTTAGTATTGAATAATTACACAAGTTAGGCCGTCGTGTCATTAGCACATGTTACCCCTTGTATATGTATGTTATATTATTTAGAATAGACGTATAAGTATTACATATGAATTTCGTAATCCAAGGTGAGTCTCCAATTTTTACATATAATAATACATATATAAAAATATTATTTAATATAATTGTACCCACACGGGGATGAGGCCAAACGCGGATACCGCTTTCATTTACCTTAACAAGTAATAAAAGGTCGTGTCAAATAACTTTTGAAATTAATGAATATGATTTGAATATGATTTTCTTACCCGATAAAATGGTTATTCGTTTAAGTCCGAACTAATAAGAAGTTAAACACAAAAAAGCCCTCCTAATCTTTGAGTCTTTAGTGAACGAGAACAAAAAAAGAGGGGGAAAAAACCTAAAAAGAATGAAAGGAAGAAAGAATGAGGCACAATTTCATTTATCTTCTAATGATGGTAGGGTTGGGGCAGGAGGAAACCATGAACCGGCAGCACAACAAAGAAAACGACGGGGGATTAGGATCCAATGCCTTGGGGGGTGAGATCGAACCCAAGTCGAAGAGGATAGAGCTTGATGATCCAAACATCCAAACCGTCAAAAGAAATCAAGGTATCTTCAAATGCCTAATAGGATAAATAAAACCCTGCACTTGAAGTAAAATTGTTAGAATGTTTACCATTAATAATTAGTTATACTAGTTGTATTGCAGATAGAGAAACTAATATGAGAGACCATGCATTTCATTCTAACTTAATCATTTAATTACATGCTGTTGCCTTGCAAGCTTAAGATAATCCAACAAACTAATAGATGCAACGACCCTTGGTTAACTAACCCACAATTACAACCTTAATGAATAATGCTATTCTAGCCAACTGATAGGTGGCACTTGGCATTCTAACATGCATACTCTGTTCAAACTGAGATGTGCATTCCTTCCCGACAGATGATTTGTGTCCCATGGTTAACTTTTGATTATAGTTAACTAACCCACAATTACAACCTAAATGAATAATGCTATTCTAGCCAGCTGGTAGGTGGCACTTGGCAACCTAACATGCATGCTGGGCTGGAGCCCTGCTGGCCCAGCCCTAGTTCCGCCTCTGCCTGTAAATTAATCACTCTCAAAACGTTAGGGATTTTGAGAATCCTGTGTTGAATTGCTAAATTTTATGAAAAGAACACAAGCTTGTACAATTTCTTCTTTGTGTGTTTACAGGTCAATGGTAATCATATGTCAATGAAGCTATTACTCAATTTATTGAATTTTTTTCCTCAACGGATTTGACATAGATAGTATCAACATATTTTTTCTTCTTCACAGTTGATGATGAGGAGGCAACTCTAGTACTCGTGAACGACCTTTTGAAAGAAAATCCGAGGAACCTTTTGTGCCTTTTCTTGAAGATGGTATGCAATATTTATTTATTTATTTATATATTACAAGGATTAATTGAAAACTCGTTTCTTGTGTACGTGCATATGTATCTTCGATTGGTAAACTTGTACCAAATTATAAACCTTTTCTTAACCACATGTTTTTCCATACAAATCTGTCAAAATCATGTATCTTGTCATTCTATAATTGATTCACTTAATTTGGAAAAATCATTTGGGAAATTAATTCGTCAAATGCCTAATAGGATAAATAAAATCCTGCACTTGCAGTAAAATTGTTAGAATGTTTACCATTAATAATTTGTTCTACTAGTTAGAGAAACTAATATGAGAGACAATGCATTTCATTGGAACTTAATCATTTAATTACATGCTGTTGCCTTACAAGCTTAAGATAATCCAACAAACTAATAGATGCAACTACCCTTGGTTAACTTTTGATTATAGTTAACTAACCCACAATTACAACCTTAATGAATAATGCTATTCTAGCGAACTGTTAGGTGGCACTTGGCATCCTAACATGCATACTCTGTTCAAACTGAGATGTGCATTCCTTCCCGTCAGATGATTCGCGTCCCTTTTCTAGGGGTGATTTGTGTCCCATGGTTAACTTTTGATTATAGTTAACTAACCCACAATCACAATGCTATTCTAGCCAGCTGGTAGGTGGCACTTGGCATCCTAACATGCATACTCTGTTCAAACTGAGGTGTACGTTCCGTCCCAACGGATGATTTGTGTCCCTTTTCTAGTTTCCTTACTTGTTCTAATGACTTGTCAACAGTTGAGGAGCCTAAGATGTCGGCATGTGATTACATGATGTCACAGTTGCGGCCAAAGTCGCAGCAGGAGCTGGCCAAAAGGGGTAAGTATTTGTTTTATGGTATGTGGCGAATATTTTTTGAAATTCGCTTTTGCTCTGGAGTTTTGAGGAGAAAAACAAAAGTTTTGTGGTCTGTATGAAGATTCCTTTTCTTGTATTGGTTTGCTTTTGATATGTGTAGTACAATCCCATTCATATAGTATCATCGCAATTTTATTTGGTTTAAGAATAACTTTTCTAAAGAACTGTTTCAGGAAAATTTTACTTTTTAAATTTTGTTGCTCTATTTGGTTTATCTTGGCTATCATATATCTAACAACATTTTGGTCACTAGTGTAGGTTTCTCTTTTAGTTTTGGGTATACATCTCCTATCTTTTAGATCAACTGCTGCTAATTTATTAGTTTTGCTCTTCTTTTTGATCGAATAAATTGATTTACAAGTTTGTCTAATCTAATTAAATAATCTACCAGCTGGATTGGATTGTTTGTAGAAATTGAAAATGGTTGACTAATTTGCGGTACTGCGTGCCCTTTGGTTTTCTAGTATTTGAATGAGGATATTTTGAGTATGGCTTATGTTTTACAAGTTGATACATGATCTTCTGGTTAAAAAAAATAATTAGTAAAGCCTCCTTTATGGTGTCATGAGATGTTCATTACTTTTCGATGTTTTATTATGGATAAACAGGTATTGACATTAAGACCTTAGAACAAGCAAATTGGGAAGGGACGTGTGGATCTTGCGGTGATGTTGATAAGCACGAAACTCTAGATTGCCCGTACGCGGAATTTATTGATACTTGACAAACCCCGTACCTTGATCATTACCCCAGTGAGGCACATATTTTTACAGATGAACCAATACGATATGTAGTCTACTGGGTGGTGGTCCTGGGTGCGGGGGTCCAATGTGTGTCGATCTTAAATAATCTCTCAATGACTGAGGTTGAGCAATGGGGTTGCTTCACTTCGCTTTTATCATTCTGTTGACAAATTATCTTCGCTATCTTTAGCCTTAGCTTGTTTAATAGTATATCTAAGACAGAACTTTGTAATGTTAATAGTCAACACAGTAGTGGTATTATTGGTTGACATGTAAATTGAGCATGGAACTATGTGGTTTATTTTCACCGTGTTTGAGTTTTTAATAGTAAATGTTCTATTTGTATACAATGCGGTGTCAATATTCTCCCCCTCGTGATTCTTTCATATTAATAGTTATGCTTGTTTTGGCATGATAAATATTTTAATTTTGAGTAAACAGTTCATTTGGTCACTAAAGTTTCAGTTTAGTATCACTTTGCTTACTCAACAATGTTCATTTAGAATTACTCACAAATTTCAAGAAAAAGTCGAATGAATGACAAACAAAGGTGAGGAAGAATGTGTGAATTTTTCCCTCTTGAATTCGCAAGGCACGATGAAGAGAATTTGAAAAAAAGAAAATAAGAATTTAACCCTAAAAATGTATAATTTCTTGGAAAATTTAGCTCAACAATTCATATGGAGTAAGAGAAATTTTTTGAAAATGTGATTGAATGATTAGATTATGGAGTGTGATTTAAAGAGATTTACCTCTCACAATATCTAAACAAGAATTTACCTTCTTGTTTTTCCTATGAGATTTACCTCTCACAATTTGAATATAAAAGTTTGGTGATTCACACCAATTTACAATAACTCTCTCAAGTGTTTGTAGAATACAATTTAAGCTCACACTAGAGTTATCTTGAATGATCAATATGATATAGCTCAAATAAAAGATGATTGATCAAAAACAATTTCTTGAATCTTTGAATAATGAAGATAGATGAAGTAGAGAGTATAAGAGTGATTCAAGGTGTGTAAAATGAGTCTTGGAAGTCATATTTATATTCCCAAAAGTGATATAGCCGTTTGAGAGGTTTGGTGGAAGTTTTGTACCAAAAATAGTAAAAAAATAGAAATCCAACGGCTATATTCAGGTCATCAGTCGACTGAGCAAGGCTCCTTAGTCGACTGAGTGACCATCAGTCGACTGAGTGACCATCAGTCGACTGAGCAAAGCCCATCAGTCGACTGATGCCCTCTGTTGGTCTGTTTAGAAGATTACTGCAGACAGCAAATTTTTCCCGATTTGTTTTGATCATATCTCATTATCCAGCCGTTGGAACTTGATGAAATTTTGGATATAAGTACTATAATGTGTTATCTAATTTCTATCCAAATTTCATAATGATTGGAGTCCGGGAAGGCCTCCAACAAACCGTTAGATCAAAACTGAGCAAAAACGGAGCGAGTCTAGAAAGGGAAAAATAAACATTTTTGCAATTAAGTTCCAAAATCAATTTTGATGCTTGGGATAGGTCAAATATATTATCCTAAGACACCTATTTTCATGAGAGCTCAAAATATGCTCAAATCAATTTAATATGAAATTATTTGAAAACCGATTTTTGCAAGAATGGTGTCTTCAAAGAAATTTTGATTCAAACTGATTTTGATCAATCTAACAATGATGCAAGTTCATGTTTGAGCTATATTATCAATCAATTATGAAACTTTACATTAATCCTAAGCACACACTCAATTACCGAAAGGTGAGTCTTCGAATGCTTCGATTTGTTTCTTCAAAGATTATTCACTTGAAGCTTTTCCCTTGAAGCTTTGGCATATAGTTCTTGATCTTTGTGTTCCATGGATTTGTATTGCTAGCTTGTGAGTGATGAGAATGATCTTCTTGTCTTGTCCAACACTTGTAGAAGAATGATCTTGATTCGGATAGATCGGTTTTAGTCGAATGTTTCGTTGAATTGATCGGATATTGATTGAATGATCCTTGCCAATCTTCCTTTGAGCAATCATGCTATTCTTGATTTTCCAAATAAGAAATCTATAATCTTATATCAAGAACATGTTAAATTACACATGATTTATTTATTGTTATTATCAAAATAAGATTAAGACCTTCAAGGTCAACAATCCTCAAATCAAGAATTCATCATCACCATCTTCCTTCCTTCATCTTCTCTCTCCTCCATTGTTGAAGCCTTAAGCTACGAATTGGGGGTTTAGCAATTCGTCGGCTTTCGGCTTAATTCGGCCTTCCAAACTCAAGGGAAAAGCTTCATAAAGGTGGGAATCTAGTACTGAAACAGAATTTAAAACTTATTATGGTTTGATTTTGATTCTAGCATTTGTTTACACAAAAAACCTAGCTTTCTAAAAATGGGGTTTTCGTATGTGTTAGGATTTTGAGTAAATATTGAAATTGATGCTTCTAATGGTTCATACATAGCCTAAATCACGTGAATTGACAAAAGATTACAATAAATTGATTGATTCATAGCAAAACCCCACTCGGGACCTACTTAGTTACTATTAAACTTTGATAGAAAAATTACAAAACTACTCAAGGATCCAAGTGGTGGAATTTCTTGATGAAATAGATATTGAATAACTTATCATTCATAATGAAGTTACTTATATGAGATTACCCCTTTTGGTTACATCATTTACATTATATATTTACCTTAAGATTCATCATGAATCCAACTATTAGTTTCATGTTTAATATACAAATTCGGGAGTTTTGGGATTGGTTCGTTTAGAGGAGTTGGTTATGGCTAAACAATAGATATACTGTAAAACCCCATATTTTCATTTGCGAGTTAATCTTTTCATTAAGCCTGGTTAAGGCTTTATCGTCGTTAAATCATGAACATTGGGTTTTGAACCTCTCGTATTTAATTCGACACCTATAGCATATCATATTAGATATATTAAGTTTGTGGGATCAATCGTTTTGTTATTTGGGTGACTCGAATCGAAAACATGAAGTAAATCGAGTGTTTTAAACTTTTCGAAAAAGTTAATTTTCGACCAACTTTGAGGGCCATAACTTCTTCATCGGAGGTCCAAACGACTCCCCGTTTGCGCCCACATCTTCATTTCAAATCTCTTTATAACTTTCGTGTTTTGGTCGAGACCTAATTCTCACTCCCTAATGGCCAAAATTGGGTACGAAGTTGAGCCTATGACCAAACTGCAGAAATATGTGCTGTGAATATTGGTAGTCGACTACATGGCTTTTGATGTAGTCGACTACATGCACCTGAGCGAGATTTTTATATTTCTTTCCTCCCCTTTCCTCCTCATTTGAACATATCCATTGGAGAGCTCTTAGAAAGAGAGGAGAGGCGAAATTTAGGGGGTTTTGAGATGTTCCTTATCTACCCATCTTCATCACACCGAATTAACATCCAACCATCACTATTCATCTTCTTCTCCAAAGCTCATTTTTAGGGTTTTCAAGTGAAATTGAGGATCTTGCGAGTTCTCAAGGTGCGGCTCAATCTAGCGCTCAATACCTCGAAGATTCGGCTTATTTAAGGTGGGAACAATATTACTAAACCTATCTTCTAACTTATTACTCGTTGCATCAAAGATTTTCATACCCAAATGGGAATTTTCTTATAAAACCCTAGGTCTTGGCAATTACAAGTGAGTGGGCAAGTTATATCTCAAATTAATGATGTATATTGACATATCATCGCCCCAATAGCATTATTTATATGGTTGACATGTATATGTTAAGTTTTCTAACAAACCCACATGGAGGCTTAGTGTATAAACTAGGTAAGTGGCGTTTTGGGGATTTACACTTAATTAATGGTTGTAGGCCATGGATATGCATAAATATACTACACAATACGTATGTTGGATAGGATCCTTAAGATTCCCACATACATCCATCGAGGTAGGTTCGATTGTGATAAGTGGGATGTAATGGCTTATATGCACCATAGATGGAACTCAAATATGACACTACTGCCTAAACATATTATAAGTCTTATTGGTGAGACTTGGACCTCCTTAGTAGTAGTTATACAAAGCTAGCTCATCGTAGAGATCTCGGCTAGATGGGAACCTACGTGCTAATACTTGGATAAAACGAATATGATTTTAGTCCCACATTTTATAAGACTTGAAGAATGGATTGTACTATAAATGATATAATATGATAGGACGATGAGATTGATGATGATAGTTATATTGACAGAGCTGTACGAATAATCCATACATGCATATCGATTCTTGTACATGTGATGATGCAATGATTTATATATGTGTATATTCATATTTATGTTGAATGGATTGAGATTGTTATCACTGTTATTATATTTGTCCTTGGGGGACATGATTTGTATATACATGAGATATCAGCCTTGGGGGCTAACCACTAGGTGGACCTAGTAGGGGGTCCCTGGGATGTGTGTCCGCAAATAAACCCTGTATAGCTAATTTTGTCGTTTTTCGTGTATCGATACTTCTCAATCTCGTAAAATCATGAAATTTTGTGGAGAGTTAGGAAATCATATAGGAAATAACATAATAAAAAATCATCTCTATTTGACAGTTGGATCTCTGGGAATTCAAAAAATTGGGAATTGAGCTCGGAAAATCGAACGGAGGCGTTACTGATGTCCAAAAATTCTGAAATTTGGCTACTAGGTAGGTATTAACATGGGTAACAACATTTTAAAAAATCAGATCAATCCGATACTTTGTTTAGCCGAAATTACAAAAACTGTCGCACGTTAGACAAGGGTTTGTCTGCGGACACAAATCCCTGGATTTGTATCCGGGCAACACACACATTGTGTATCACCCATAAAAAAATCCTAGGATCCGTGTCCGCGGACAAATGATTTTAGGCCTAGCCCATTAATTATTCTACAGATATAAATACACTTGCATATACCTCATTTGAAGCATCAGTTAGCTCTAGAACTTCGGGAACATTGTTCTAAAATAGTAGCGGTATTTTCGGTTTTGATTGGGGTAGAAACCAAGGTACCCCAAACCCAAACCAAATATAAAAGTTTGGTTTCGGTTTCTAAATCTTTGAAACCCAAGCTCGAACCAAACTTTTCGGTTCGGTTTTATTCGGTTTTGACATATGTTTTTTTTTTTAAAAATCAATTTAACATAAAAATATTATACTAATAGTAATGTAGTAATGATTTATATTCAAATTAAAGTGATTATTTTTTAGAAACAAGGAGCAACATATAAATACCATATTTTCTATTTAATTATAATTTTATTTGTACATTTATAAGAATGAAATACATTAAATAAAATGATGAATTATTTTTCTATCATGTATGTGATAAAAAAATCTTAGCATTAAGTAGTTAATTAAATAATAAAGGCACGCGTTAATGACTATTTTTTTAAGATTATCATAATATGCAATTAATAAGAAATATATTCTTAAAAAAATGTCATCTTTTTTGTATTATAGTATAATTAACGTGTGCCCTTAAAGTATATATTAACATTTTTTTTTCTTATACATAATTCGGTTCGGTTTGGTTTAGTTCGGTTTTAGACTAACTTACCCCAAACCCAAACCAAACTTTTCAGTTTCGGTTCAGTTTTCTTGTTTTCGGTTTCGGTTTTTTTTAGGTTCGGGATTTTATGGAACAGTCCGGATCGGTTTGGTTCGTTCGGTCAGTTTTCGGATTGACTTTAACACCCCTATAAAATAGTATTATACTATTTTGAAGGCTCTCAGGTATTTTTTTTTATCTCAAGATAACTTATGCGTGGATAATTTTTTCTACTTGTATGTTTTCTTATTTGGCCTTAGTCTTACGATAATTGCTCCTCTTTTACACAAACTTTTGTTTGTTTAATAAAACAAATTGGCGATTCTGATTCCTTTTATAAACTGTCACATTTTCTTTATAATAAAATAAATCGTTTTCCAAAATTAACCGAAAAATCAAAGGAATTGCCGCCAAGGGGGGTCGGCGTCGAGAGCGTGGGTTCTTCTAGTGGCGACTCTGCTGGAGATTTTTTTAAAAGAATTCGACTTTAAACAAGAGTAGAATATGCGTGGATAATCGTTTCTACTTCTATGTTTTCTTATTCGGCCTTAGTCTTACGATAACATAGATGCGATTTAGGTGGATACCTTGTTTCCCTTTTTTGTTGCTAATTATTGTTTGAGGAAAATCTTTTCATAAATAAAAATTAAAAGTACTCAAACAAACCCTGAAGCGCTCTTCATAATGTACCTCCATAATTGTTATTTTGCACGCATGCAATATCATCATGCATTATCGTGAGTGTTAAATTACCTCATTCAACCCGTATGCTTAGTGAGTAGGGAGTTGGCTTGTCTGGATCAACATAAATTGAAAGCTCTTATTTCCACTCTCCTTAGCCAAGTACCAACCGAGGTATATCGAGTGACGAGAACACTCACGTACCTGGCACGTACATCAAAAGGTCCTTGCACGTACTCGCCCTTGGGGTTTATAGCAAGACCTAGCCAAATAGGAGGCAGCCTAAACCTTACCTATCAAACCACACTTGCATATAAGATGCGTCAGCTTAGTACACTTGAATTTATGCATATTTTCTTGACTGCTAGTTGTGAGAATATTGAACAAAAGGCCATGTCATGCATACTAACTTTTGGTTTGGCAAGTATGGTCGGTGACTATTTAACCCCGCCCGTAGAAATGCCTCACTAACAATCATTAGTGAGAATTTCCTTATCACTATTTCTATGAAAAACAACTCTAAGAGAAGAGAACTTCTCGATTTTCAAAAATATTTTCCATAATGTTTTCTAAAAATGAGTCATTTCCCAAAATGAAATTTTCAAAGTTTTGATTTTAAAAAACCAGAAAGTTATAAGGGCACGCTGGAATGTATATTCCTACTCTAAACTTGTCCACGGGGCTCTCAAGTTGTTGTTGTTGGTCTGTTTTAGGCTAAACACCAAAAACTGGTTTTCGATTTACATTTCATCAAGTCACGCTCTTTTCCGATAATTATGCAATCAATTAGCAGAAAGTGTCATTTATCTAGAAAAGGCCCTCCGTCCTTATATCCAAATTTTCTCCATTACTCTCAAGTTTTCATTCGAAATACATTGGCCGGTTGGGATGGTAGAGATCATACAGACATACTTACTAGACCAGATTCTCCTCTCGTCATGCCGCCGAGACGTACTCTTGACATTTAGAATGACCATGATGGGGTTAACGAAGGTAGCGTTAACAACGCTGAGGATCAGCACAACGCTGCGAATTCACTGCCTGGTCTCGTCTTACCAATCAACCCTAAAGCCCTTAGCCCAAGACAACTATACTAAATTATACTGCGTTTAACCTAATCCATGAATGCCATGACCAATCAACATAGGATCTGTGAGAGTATTTTCTTATTATAAATAGATTTTCTTGTTGTCCTTACTGTGTGGGGCAGAAAAAAAATAAATTTTCTTGTTATAAATATGATAATAGTTTTTTTTAATAGAAAATTATAGAGTAAAATATATAACTTGATTTGTCTTTTATCACCAATTTAATTGAGGCCAAACACTTTGTTGTATTGTTCTTCAATATCAAGCATATAAAGTGCACATCTTGATGGCTTTTAACTTGAACTGCATTAGAGATGGCATAATTATTGCATAACATTGAAAAGGGGGGAAATTAATACTTTTCAAGTTTGTAGACTAACAATTTCTTTTGTGATGCTACAAACATATGGTTTTAAAAGAAGAAACATGTGTGAAAATTTAAAATTGACTTACTTTAGAAGAAGGGGATTGAGAGAAACTAAAGAGAAAAAGGATAATGAAAGACTTAAAAGAGGAAATTGGTGGAAACCATTAATTTAAATGATTATATAGAAAATGGGGGAATAAATAGATGAAAAGGAGGGAGACAAATTGCATTAAAAGAGATAATGGAAGAAATTACACTACCAAATTACTACAAATCTTAGAAATCAATAAAAGGAACTGCAATGATGATAAAGCCAATACCAAAATCTCGGAACTCAATTCATGAGAGAAAGTTACAATGGTATGAGCAATATAAACATAACAGAACAGACTATATGTAATGAGATTCAGAAATGAAAAGGATGCATAAAATAATTCAAATTCAGTGCCGATTAAAAATATTATATGGAAATAGAGTGCTTCACATGAAATCCTAAATCCTAATAAATAAAAATAAAAATAATATGGAATGGATAAATTAACCGAATTGTTTTGGAATAATTGGAGAATTCGAAAAAGAGGATTTACTTTCCTTAAAACGTGCTAATGAGCGTTAGAAGACGAAGAAGAAAATATGTATGCAGCAATGAACTAATGGATCAGATGGGACATGACAACAGTAACAGAGAGGCAATCCGAGTTATAAGCAACGTATTAAGGATGCCAAAATTTATCTATACATTTGGGAATGAATTATTAGAAATGTCAAGAGGGAAGATGTTTGAGAATGCAACCCATTGTTATGCTGTAGAAAGGGGAGAGAAGAATCGTCTGCTTACTAAACCCAAACATAAAGGAAATAACAACGCAGTAACAAAAGAAAAGGGACGATTAAAAGTGAGGAATTTGAGCAAAATATATTTGAAGAGGATGGAAAAGTCGGTTAATGGCATAGATGTTTTAAGCCGTTGCGGCAATTGAGAATGGAAAACGTGGTGCAATTATTATGTTTTATCTATATATTAATTGTTAGATGTTATTTTAAACTTCAAATGTTTTAAAAAAAATTATGTGTAAACATATACTAATTTAGTAATTCGAAAATTTAAAACAAATTCACTTTAGATTCCAAAAAGGTTTAATAACCCACTGTTTTTTTCTAAACATTATATTAAACTTAAAATGTATGTTCAATATAAATTCCTTTCTTTATCAAAATAGCTAAAATATTTAAATTATGTTTAATTATTATTGAAAATGAAGTCAATGAAAAGGTTCTTCGGGAAACAATACACAACTCAGCCTTCCCAAGGAAATGAGGATACAAATGACCCACCAAGGCCAAGAAGTTCACAAAGGAGAACAATAGAATGCTAGAGTGTTCCTCAATTACCGTAACACCCCGAATATCTCTATTTCTCAGATTCGCGATACAAGTCACGCTTAAGATAGAAGTGGACTTCGGATAGTCATATTTTGCTTCGAAAGAATCTGAATGTCTCAAAGACTTCCAACGAGTTACATTGATATATTTAAGCATGTTAAAGTAGCTGTAAGTCATTTCGGGTGGTTCGAGTTAAAATCGGGATGTAGATTGCAAGTTTTCACTTTGCTCGACTTCATAATTTTGGATAAATTGGAGGAAGCGTAACTTCTTCGTTCCTCTCCAGATTGAGTTTCTATCTACCTAAGGGTCCATATTTTCATGCAATCTACAACTTTCGTGTTTTGGCCGAAAGCCAATTCAGGCTCCTACTTGGTTAAAATTGAGCGCAAATAGTTGTTCATTCAGTAACATTGTAGCAACGCGCTGACTTCGTCAAATTTCTGGGAATTATTCGTCCATAATTTGGAAAAGCTTCCTCTTAGAAACTTGAAGATCTTTGAATAAGCTTTTCGTGGACATAAATATCACCTCAATCGGACATCTGAGCGAGAAGTTATGGTCATTCAAAGTTCAGTACTGTAGGTCTCAAAAATGACGTGCGTGAACAGTAAACCAAAAAATTGAACGGCAGTTTATATATATACACATTCATCTCTATTTCTTCCTAATTTCATCACCAACATCTGAGAGCTCTTAGAGAGAGAAAAGATAGGCGATTTGGGGGTTTTTGCGCATGAATTGAGATCACGACCTAAGCTCTTCCTTCTCTGCCAACACTGAGCACTATTAATCATCATCATCTCCATCTTCTTAACCTTCTTCCATGGCTGTGGATGGGGAAAGCTCGCGATTCTTTTTGCCTGGCTCGATTAAGTCGCGATTCTTCGAGCGATTAACCCTCAATAGGTGGGAACACTAGTATTCAATCCTTATTTCGAACTATTACGCGTGATATGTTTCTAATTGAACCAAACCTAGGTTTTTGACCAAATCACACGTTCATGGGGGTTCGGGCTGTTTTATTTCGAATATTTGGTTGGTTTGCATTACATATAACGTGATTATGACTTTTATACATAAAGCCCCAATTTCATACGAGCTTTAAGCATGGTTCGCATACGACCCTCTTATGCGAATACAATAGCGAGTAGTAACTTTGATATACTTAAATATGAGGTTGTATTTTGTCTCTTTCTTTGACCTGTATCCCATCTAAACAATATGTATGCATATATGAATGCTCATGCATGCATGCGTAATCATTTTCTTGGAGATCGGGTTCTTGCGAGAATCGCGGAATGAGGTGTTCACACCTAGCCCTATCCTTGCTACCATCACGGAGAGAGATTGATAATTATATTTCCTATAATTAAAACCATGTACACCATATAATTGACACCTACTATAAATATTGGATATTGAATATTATAGTAGATTTTGTCATTCCCTTTGACTTGATTGTTTTGTTATTTATTTTTGTAGTAAACCTTATATTAATGTGACTGTCATCTCAAATTAATAATCACTTTAATTTTTTGGATGCTTCAAATTAAGAATTACATTCTCCCTAAATATTTAGTAAGAAAAAAAATTGACCAATAATTTTCAAGTTCTAATAGGCTTTTCAAAACTCAGTAGTCTCTTTTCATTTATGTCGCCAATAATTTTTCATGTTATTGCGCTCAGGGAACTTCATTTATGATGCTTAATTAGTTTTACTATTTGTAGGACTTTCGAATGCTACTTACAAGATTCTTAACATTTTTAGTTTGTTTTATTACAAAAGTCAAAACAAAGCTTTCCATGATAAAGGGTGTAACGGGTCACCTAAATTCGTCAAGGGTAAACCTATAACCAATTCTTGATCATTTCATGTCAAAAAGGTGAACCTGATAACCACCCAAATTCGTTAAGGGTCCACTCATTAACTTTCATTGTGTCGATTAATGTTGCATTATCGTGACGTGTGATTTTGCCATGTCTATACACTTTCTTAAATTCTAATATTTGTGTTTTGTAATTTTATCATTCTGAGCCACTTAATAAACGATTTCTACGACTTTAGTTTACAAGTTGAGATTTTTCTTATTCGAATGTTTATTTATCCAACATGTAGTCTTAATTTATGTACAACAAATGACTATTTACAATAGATTTTGATTCTCATTAGCTTTTCTTTTGGGCTTTTCGTGTTTAGGATTTAGGATTACTTTGAAACTAATGTTTTTTTTCTCTGTTGAATGCAGATTAATAATGGTAAAATAGTTCTTAAAATAGTATAAGAAAGTCAAATTTTACTGTCAACGCCCCCATTTATTAGAATAATTTTTTTCCTTTTATGTTTGTAAAGCACAGTTTTTTTTTTCATGTTTTGGTATGCAATAGTTAGATGAATTAAGCCATAATGCCATCGGCTCGAGACCCCTAGGACTTTATGGTACATCAATTATTTACATAAAAAAAATTTGGTTAATCAAATCTACAAAAGATCAATGGGCTATTCGAGCAGAAAAAGAACAAGGAATAAACATAACATTAAATGTAGTTCATCCTGGATAATTAAACGAATAACACCAAAGTGCCATAGGCACGAGTTACCCCTGGCATAATTAAACGAATATTTTAGTACACTGGAAAATAGTTTCTAAGCCAACTTTGGAATACTTTTATGGCAAAAGTAATTTATTTCCCTATTTGATTTACATTCCACAAATTGTCGGTACTTAGTGTTAAACTGGCTACATAAAAATATTTTTATTTTTTTCATGGATGATTTGGAACATAAGTTAACGTTGGTCCTATTTGATTTTCGCAGTTGAACAACCATAGAGTGGACTTCCTTTTTTTATTTAAGGTTGTTGTGAGAATCCGCAAAGGATTCTCGTTCCCGTTGTTGGGCGTTTGAAACGTCGGAAAGGATTCTGTCGCTCCATTTGCTTCTTTGTGTTGATAATTTAATATCGGGTGTCCCTATATCCTATTTCTAGATACAAGAGAGTTCGTTCAGAGTCGCCAGTACGTTTTACGAGAAAACGGACAAAAAGGGTCGTGTAAGAGGAAAGGCTACATATAAGCCTTTCTTCACGTTTGTCTACGAAACCAGGATTCTATAAGGTTCGGAAACTATGTTACGGATTGGAAAGGTGTTAAGCACCCATTCCGCCCTTTCGGTCTCTAGTGGTCTTATATGTTTATTTTTATGTTGAAAAACTTGGATACTTTTACTGACAGTCTACTACTTTCCAAGTGAAAAACCCTAATTTTTTGGGAAAAGCAGGGAAAGGGATAAAAAACTTTGTGTTCCGGGATCCAATGTTTTGTTTCTGAAAGATGTAAATACAAGTGACAAAAATTGTTTTATTTCAGAGAGAGTTTCTCGTATTATTTCTCAGATAATGACGGTTTTCTCGGGTTTTAATTTCTTTTTGGAAAAGTTCGGATCTTGTATCGGAACTAATTTAATATGGAATTAGAACTCTTGAGGGGAGTTCTACCAGACATATGACAGTCTATGAAAGAGATAGGATATACCGGGTTGTTAATTCCTAAGTAAGTTTTACCAGTCCGGGTTTTGAAAACAGAATTTTGTCCGGATTATAATGTACTTACTCTTCTGGTTTTGTAAATAATTTTATCAAGGTCCTTTGTTTTGAAATAGTAGACTATTTGTAACTTGGCAATAAGCTTATTCAAATAAAACTTGGACAAAACAACAGAAGTAAAACAAGTACACAGATATCCAATGTTAAATACTAGAAGAGACTTTCTTTACCTTCCCGATGAGAATAATAATAAGAAAGAAAATATAATATGGCATAGAGATCTCCGGCGATAATAATCTTTTCCTTCTTTAGATATTTTCGAGAATTTGATTCCATAAGCGGGACACGTCGAGTGTCGAGAATAGATTCGATAATTCTTCAGAGATAAAACGATAATAGAAAATACTTGATAGAAGAACAAAAAATCAGATTTAAAACATAGAATTCTTTAGATCCCAGTTGCTGTCTCTAACCCTTGGGGGGGTGTTGACCTATTTATAGTGGTGGGAAGAGTATGTCGCGCGATACTTCTCCAGAAAGGGCATGTGTCGCGCGACAATGTGTACTATGTCGCGCTACAAACGGCTGAAGGATGTTTCTGATAGATTGATGTGTCAGAGAGTGGATGGTCTGATGTCAGAGGTGATTGTCGCGCGACACAAAAGTGATTGTCGCGCGACATACTCGTTTGTCGTGCCACAATTCCCCTTAAAAATAGGTTTGCTTGGCCAACGAAACCTTTCGGGGCAGTTTCGGGTGTTAGGGTGGGTTCCGGACTCTAGAAACAGTACTTATCGAAGGTAGTTAGGGTTCTTGCGGGGGTCACGGATCGGGGTGTCTACAGGCCTTCTCGACTCAAGCTCCTTGCTTGCAAGGAATTGAGGCGACTGGAAGAGACCGTGGTCCATGGCTCCCGCAATAACTCTAAAGAAGTGTGTGTATGCAAAAAGTGTTCGTGAACGCCTCCGGAGAGGGCTTGTGTTTGGTTTTTCCTCTGGAGAGGGTTTGTGTTACCTTATTTCCTTTTTCGAGGACTTTCATTTGCTCCACTATGCCTCTTTGGGAGGGCTTTTGAACTTCTCGCCTCAGGTGGAGGACTACCATTGCTCCACTTTGCCTCTCTGGGAGGGCTTTGTTCTTCTCGCCTCATGTGGGAGGACTACCATTGCTCCACTGTGCCTCTCTGGGAGGGCTTTTGATCTTCTCGCCTCAGGTGGGAGGACTACACTTGCTCCACTTTGCCTCTTTGGGAGGGCTTTGTTCTTCTCGCCTCATGTGGGAGGACTACCATTGCTCCACTGTGCCTCTCTGGGAGGGCTTTCTGATCTTTTCGCCTCATGTGGGAGGACTACCATTGCTCAACTTTGCCTCTCTGGGAGGGCTTTCTGATCTTTTCGCCTCATGTGGGAGGACTACTATTGCTCCACTTTGCCTCTCTGGGAGGGCTTTGTTCTTCTCGCCTCATGTGGGAGGACTACCATTGCTCCACTGTGCCTCTCTTGGAGGGCTTTTGATCTTTTCGCCTCATGTGGGAGGACTACCATTGCTCCACTCTGCCTCTCTGGGAGAGCTTTGTTCTGTAGAAAGAAAAAAAATTGCCTCTGGGAGGGCTTCTTTGTGAGTACTTTTGCCTCTGGCGAGGGCTTTGTGCTTGTGATTTGCCTTGAGAATGGTTTGTGTTGTACTCTGGTGAATTTGGTTGTCTCTCTTAGACTGCTAGAGAGAGAAAGAAATTTTTACGAGAGTGAAAAGAGCTTCTCGGGAGTTTAAACTTTATCCGGATGTTCTTTTCCCCGTGTCTTTTTGAAATTTTACTCTTATGTTTCCCTCGAGTGAGGATACTTCTTTCAGAAAGCAGTTTTCGGATTTCTTCTGCTCTTCGCAGGGTGATGATTCAAAATTTTTCCAAGTCATCTCTTCTTGTATCGTGCTGAAAAGAAAATTTGCATGAAAGGTCAATCTCTAATCTCCAGTCTCTTTAGTTCTCACTTTTGGTGGGCCCACATCGTTTTCTGTTTTTCAATGCCCTTATTTCTCCCTCTCTTTGGGAAAGACTTTTCCTGGTCTTCTCTGTTTTTGACCACGAGTCTTTTTAAACCCTTGCCGTGACCAGGAGCCTTACTCACCCAAAACGAAGCCCTGAGCCGGTTTTGGCCTAGCTGTCACTTTTGGTGTGGCTCTCCCTATCACTCTTTATTTCTGTTTCTCTCGCTTACTCCGGGCGCTCATGCAGGTTTCTTCTATTTTCTACTTTTTCAATTTTTTCTATTCCCGTCTTATTCTGATATTTTCTTTTCTCATTGATGGTTTTGGTCCTTCTTTGGGAGATCAGAGATTACTTTAACTATTGTATTTTGTTCTTGCATTTTTTGGAGAGATGACTTGGAAGTCTTTTCCTCGAACTTTTTATTATGGGTGTGCGGTATTCAGAAAAGTTTCCAAAAACTGCTTCTTTGAAGTGTTCATGCAGGAGACAAAAATGAGACAAAGGTCAAAAAATCAGGGGACGGGACCAAAATGTCGCGCGACATCTCGGTGGAGAGGTGTTTGTCGCGCGACAAAGGGCCCATTTGTCGCACGACAAACTGGACCAGTATATAAACCCCTTGCTGAGCTCATTCCACCTCATTCCCTCATTCTCTTTCTCTCTCTAGCTCTCTTTCTCTCTTCTCTCAAGCGCGGAAGCCCTGCTGCTTTTTTTATTTTTCCGACCTTTTCTTTACTTTACTCATACATAGATGGATCTTGCACAGTCAGATAGACTGGAGGGTGACTTGGAGGAGGTCACTTTTACCGATGTCCAGGGTGTTCTCCGGTGCAGCCCTCACCATGACGACTGGGCGGACCTCGACTGGTACGGCGAGGATGGGGTGGGCCGTGGTCGGGCGTTGTCTACCGAGATGTTACCCGGGCTGCTCCAGTCCCGGATGTTCCTTGGCTCTTGATGGAGCCTGTTTCTCATGAGATCCGTCGACAGTCTCTGGTGTGTCTTCCTTTCGTGTTTTTTCTTTGTTCGATTATTTCTGTCGTTTCCTGCATGTATTTAAACAATTTTTGTGTTTAGTATGCATGTGTGCCTAGAAATAACGTCCGATTTAGTGAACACATACTTTTACTTGTGATACCCTTTAGAAAATTACATTTTTACCTTTATAACCCTATAACTCTCATGATTATACCAAAATACCCTCAGGTTTGGAAAATTACATAATTTGCCCTTATAACCCTATAACTCTCATAATTACACCAAAGTACCCTCAGGTTTGGAAAATTGCATAATTTACCCTATAACCCTCTAACTCTCATAATTGCACCAAAGTGCCCTCAGGTTTGGAAAATTACATAATTTACCCTCATAACCCTATAACTCTCATAATTATACCAAAGTACCCTCACGTTTGGAAAATTACATAATTTACCCTCATAATTGCACCAAAGTACCCTTAGGTTTGAAAAATAACATAATTTACCCTCATAACCCTATAACTCTCACAATTACACCAAAGTACCCTCAGGTTTGGAAAATTACATAATTTACCCTCATAACCCTGTAACTCTCATAATTGCACCAAAGTACCCTCAGGTTTGGAAAATTACATAATTTACCCTCATAACCCTATAACTCTCACAATTACACCAAAGTACCCTCAGGTTTGGAAAATTACATAATTTACCCTCATAACCCTATAACTCTCATAATTACACCAAAATACCCTCAGGTTCTCTACTTATACTTATATCTCTGTTCTGTTGTCTGCAGTGGGTTGGCCGAGGTTGGGGTACTCACAACACTATCTCTTTAGAGTGGCGTCAGGCGCCGGCCCTTGTCCAGGAGTTGCTCCTTGCGACTCCGTTTGGTCCTCTTTTTGACGCCCTCCCGGAGCGGGGTATCTAAGGCGGATGTGTTAGTGTCGGCTCTGGTCTCTCACTGGTGGTGTCCCACTCACACCTTTCATTGGAGTTGGGGGGAGATGACGATGACTCCTTTGGACTTATTTGCTCTGACCGGAATTCCTTTAGGGGGGGTCCCCATACAGATCGATGTCCCCCTGCGTCTGACGGTATAGGGCATTGTTGGCGCGCTTGGATGGTTCCCGGAGCGACGGAGTTCTGGTGATACGATCCCCAGGGCGGTTTTGGTTATGCGTTGGGCTCTTTTGGCCACAGAGAGAGCCCGACTAGTCGCTTCAGGGGTGCCGATGACCCGGCAGGAGGCTCGTCAGTATGCCCGTGTCCTTCTCCTGCTGACGCTTCATGATTTGTTCGAGGCCCGTGAGGGGGACACGGCCCATCTCTGGTGGCTGTCTTATCTTCGGGATTTCAGCATCATGTTCGATTACGACTGGGGCGCTTTATTCTTGCTGTTCTTTATGATGCTATGGACCAAGTTTCCCGTCATTTAGCCGTGAACCTCAAGGGCTTCTCATTGCTGTGGGAGGTACATATTTTTGTTCCCTTATTTTTATTTCAGTCCTTTACATATTATCTGTTGATTGTTGCTGATATTCTTTATGTCTCCTCTTCAGAGTTGGTTCGTGGCTTATACCCATCTGGGTCGCGCCCAGGTGGATTTTCTCGTTGAGAACAAGGATCAGTTTCCCCTTCTCCGCCGATTCATTGCGGGGAACTATAGAGCTCCTTATGTATATCGGACCCGGGAAACCGGAGCCACTGCCATCCATGACTTGCTGGAGAAGCAGGTAAATATTTTAGCATTTTTTTCTTTCCAATAAATAGACAGTAAAATAGAAAAAATAACTGAAATAAAATTTTGTTCTTTTGTTCAGATTGAGTGGGCCCCCTAGGGTGATCTAGATCTCCATTTCGGATATGGCCGTGCTTTGACCGCCTCGAGGACCAGGCGGTTTATCAGGGATGAGTACGGCCTTCACTTCTATTTAGGCGAGAGAGTTATTTGCCAGCATACACCGGCCCAGTGGCCTTAAGTTCCTTTATTCCCTCCAGTTCTAATGAGACGGACGGGCGAGATCGACCCGGAGACGGTGCAGGCTCTGATTGACGTGCTTGGCTTCTGGGGGGATTTGATGTGACAAGAAATTGGAACAATTTAGGGCACTAATATATATCTTGAATAGCATATATTACTACATTTGTTGTGTTTTTGAAGCTTTTCAGGTATTTGGAATTAAATTGAGAACTTTGCAATTCAAGGAAAAAATGGCTGCGCGCAAGGCCTGTGTTCAATAAATTTCAGGCATTAATCCGTACGGAATTTGAAGAAATATCTAGAGACGAAAGTTCTAGACCTTTGAGTTAGCTACGCGTGAGCGAAAACCTTGCGTTAATCGGAGTTCGGAGCGCAAAGCTATGACCGAAATACGATCAGTGCATTGAATTGATTAATTCCAACGAGAATGGGCCAACTCTAGGAACATGATATCAAATATATGACTCCGCCACCCTAGTATTTTATTAATTGATTATTTCATTAGTATTTTTATTAGTTTATTATTTTATTCGTATTCTTAGTTGATAAATCATCCCATTCAATTTTTAAGCTAGATTAGGAATTAATTAGAGTTAGTGAGAGAGATACGTACGTTCCATCCGTCAAGTCCCTAGGGTTCGACCTCACTCTTGCCCAAGCTATACCAGTATTCGATTCGTGCAGTTGCGAGTAATTAAAACATTCACAACAAGTTTTTGGCGCCGTTGCTGGGGACTTGAAAATTCGTTTTTCCACCATCTCACTAATTTAGATTATTTCCTTCTACTAGTTCCCTTAAAAAAAAAAAAAAAAAAAAAAAAAAAAAAAAAAAAAAAAAAAACGTAGGAGTAGAGTAGTGTATGAGCATTGTTTGGAAGCGCGGTGTTAAGAGATTGAATAGGATAGAGAACTTAGAACTCAATCCTTTGTTTGAGGAAGGAACAATGGCTGATGATCAAGAAGAGGCGAAAACTTTGAAGGAGCTTTTCTCTCCTATCACTACCAACCCACCATCATGCATTGTTTTACCTGCCACTACTGCAAACCATTTCGAGCTTAAACCGCAAGTGATGCAACTTCTTCCTAATTTTCATGGAATTGATCAAGAAGATCCTTACCTCCATATTAAGGATTTTCTAGAAATCTGTGCCACTTTCAAGTTTCAGAATTTTTCTGATGATTCTGTTTGCTTACGTTTATTTCCTTTCTCCCTGAAAGGGAAAGCAAAAGCGTAGCTCAATTCACTACCCTCTAGGTCCATCACTGGTTGGGAGACTTTAGTTTCCAAATTTTTAACTAATTTTTTTCCCATGTCCAAGACAAATGAACTTCGTAGGCAGATATTTGATTTTTGTCAAGAGGATCATGAAAAAATTTACGAGTCATGGGAAAGATTTAAGGACCTACTTCTGAGATGTCCCCACCATGGTTTTGAAACATGGAGACTAGTTCAGTTCTTTTACAATGGGTTGACTCAAACTAATTGAAATATGATTGAGTCCATGAACAATTGTACTTTCCTTAGTCTCATAGAAGATGGAGCTTATAATTTCCTTGAGAATCTTTCCGAGAGTTCTTAGCAATGGGATTTCTCTTCTCATAGAAATTCATCAGCTCAAGTTAAGAAGGAAGCTAAGAAAGAGGGCATCTATGAGCTATCTGAAAATGTAGAGACTAGAAGGCAGTTAGATAGTCTCTCAAAGAAACTTGAAGCGTTAACCATGCGGTTAGATAGCAATTCTGTCAATCAAATTCAAGCAGAAGGATGTTCTGTGTGCGCTAGCCCTATGCATGCGTCGCAAACTTGCCCCTCTATGGTAGGATTCCCTGAATTCATGCCACAACAAGTAAATGTGATGAATGAATACAATAAGAAATTTAATAGCCCATTCACATAGACATATAATCCGGGTTGGATAAATCACCCAAATTTTTCGTGGACACAAGCTCAACCCATCCCCAATATGGGTCCCCCATCAGCTAATGTTTCTCGACAACAGCCACCTCCTGGTTTTCGCCCTCCAATCAATTCTTATCCACCATTCCAACCTGCTCTGCCTGCTCCATCACCCCATGTCACTCCATAACAATTTTCATCTTTGGAGGACACTCTCAAGCAATTCATCCAAGTGACTACCCAAAATAATCAGACTTCAAGCCAACTTTTGCAAGAAGTTAGGAATAACGGCCTCATGAACACTCAAGCCATCATTAGGTTAGAGAGTCAAATGGGTCAATTAGCTAGTCAATTGGGTGAGAGAGAGAAGGGTAAGTTTCCGAGTCAGCCAATTCTGAATCCTAAAGGTGTTTCCTCAAGTGGGACCGCTCCTAACCCACCAAATGCACCAATACATGGGCAAGTTCAAGCCATCACTCCACTTAGGTCGGGAAAGGTAATTGACAATAAAGTGAGAATGCCAGATATCGAGGAGGAAGAGAAAGAAGAAGAAGAGAAAATTCCAACTGAGGTTGAGTCTTCACCTTAAGTTGTGAACCAAACTCCTCCTGCTAAGCAAGTAATTGAAGATACCTCGATTAGGAATTTTGTTCCTAAGGCCCCATTTCCTCATAGGCTAAAAGACAATAAGAAGGGTACTCAATTCGAAGAAATCTTAGAGCTGTTTAAGCAAGTTCAGATAAATATTCCATTACTTGATGCCATCAAACAAGTACCTTCTTATGCCAAGTTTCTCAAAGACTTGGTCACTCAAAAGAGGAGAACAAATGTTCCGAAAAAGGCATTCTTAGCTGAACAAGCAAGCTCCATTATTCAATGCAAGATCCCTATCAAATATAAAGACCCTGGTTGTCCAACAATCTCATGCAAGATTGGGAATCATCATATTGAGCGAGCTTTGGTAGATCTAGGGGCTAGTGTGAACTTATTGCCATATTCAGTTTTTAAACAATTAGGTTTGGGAGAGTTGAAGCCTACACCAATGACAATCCAACTTGCTGATCGATCTCTTAAATTTCCTAGATGTGTTATTGAAGATGTTTTGATACAGGTAGAGACATTTTACTTCCCAGTGGATTTTGTGGTCCTTGATAATCAACCTGTTCAGAACACAAATGGGCAAATCCCTGTGATCCTTGGTCGGCCGTTCCTCGCTACAGCTAATGCGCTAATCAACTGTAGGAATGGACTGATGAAAATAAATTTTGGGAATATTCCAGCTTCCTATCATGTTCACACCTTTAACTTCCTCTTCTTGGGGCTGTTTGCTTGTATCAAATACATTAAAGGCTTAATGTATTTGATACAAGCAAACAGCCCCAAGAAGAGGAAGTTAAAGGTGTGAACATGATAGGAAGCTGGATATTTGATGGAGAATGTGACGAGCTTGAAGAAGATTTCATAACTTTGTTGGGAGATGAAGTAAATGATCTAAAATTTGTAGAAGAAGCAAGAAGCATGTCGAGAATGAAAGAGGAAGAGTGGAACGCGGAGGTTCATAACTTTTTGTTTTTAGAGCTAGATAGCGAGAGAGATGAATCCCTTGATAGTGTGAAGTTGTGCGAGAGTATCCCATTTGATCCTGGTATACTTGAGTTAAAATCTAGTGACTCATCGCCTTTGGAGAAACCTTATTCGCCTATTGATTTCCTGCTTCCATCTGTTGAGCCCACTGCGTTAATTCATCTTATATCATATGATCTAGAACCTGATATTAGCCGTCAAATCTTGGAGGTAAGTGGTTGGTTTAACAAGTATGTTCATGTTGTGATTATTATATCTGCTGACCTTCCACCTGATAAATATTCGTTTTGCAATTAAATTGGATACTTTGCTTTTCTTTGTTTTCTTTCTAACAAAAGTGCAGGTTTACCTTTATCTTTGAGCTTCATCGACTTCAGGTGATATCATTCCTTTTCATATTTACTTGTCTTTTTACATTGAGGACAATGTAAGATTTCAGTTGGGGGTGGGATTTATTTTCCTTATCATTCCATACACTTCACTTAGTGCACTTTGTTAAAAAAAAATGAAAAAAAAAATGAGCTAAATTTTTTAAAAATGAACAAAGAAAAGATTTGCAATGGTTCTTTGATATTAATTGAGATTTTATTTCTAGCCAATGTAATAATGATGACGCATTCGTCTTAATACTTTACATGTGCATGCTTAGTTCTCCTACTATCATTATTAAGAGAAATTTCATGATTTTCAATCATCATTATATTTGAGCACATATGGCAACTTATGCATGACTAGATGGATGAGTGAGTATAACTGAAAATTCCTGAAGAACATAAATGTGGAGACTAAATAACCCGTGAGTATTTGAGCCAATCTTCCTATTTGAGGGTTTTTACATCAACTCTTAATTTTTGAAAAGCGTATCTCATTGAGTAGTCTCATTATTCTTTGTTTTGATTGAACACTAGAAAGGTACGTCCATGAAATGGAATTTATCTTAAGGATTCTTGATATGATTTAAACTGAAGAACTATAAACCTTAGGAAGTAACTTAGGCCATCTTTGACAACCTATATATAGCCTAATCCTACCCTTACATATGTATCGCTAGTCACCCCTTTGAGCCTTATATATAGCATTTCTTTGGTAACCCAATATCCTTACCCTATTCCAATTAGGAGTGTAAACCATATTTATAGCCTACCCTTTTATCTAAGAGTATGTTGAGATTATTTACTCTATGTACGGGCAATAGGAAAAATGAGCTTGAAAAAAAAATGAATAAAAGAAAAAAAAAGAAATCAAAAAAAATCAAAAAGAAAAAAAAAGTAATGAAATCTCCTTAGAAATATCAAAGTGAAAATTTTATATGAGAAAGGAGATGTGAAAAGGGAAAAGAAAAATAACAAGTAAAAAGAAAAAAAATAGAAAGAAAAGCTCAAATGAAGTCAAAGTTAGCCCGGAGTGTTAATTTTATATCTCAATGTATTTCTTAGATCTTTGAATCCCCTTTTTACCCCTTCATTTGATTAACCCTTGCCCCAAGCCTTGCGTTACAACCCGGAAAAAGTCCTAATGATTCTTTGGAATATGGTTTTGAGGTAAGAGTGGTGGAGGGGATCCATCTATGCATTTCGCTTTTCTAGTGGGATTTATCCTTTCATGAGACTCTTATTCTTTCATTTATAACCTTTTTCATATATACATGTGAGAGGCATTTGAATTTGAATACATTTACTCTTTATAGCCCGCATGTAATGAGAGCAATTACACCATATTCTTGAGTGTTTCATTTGTTGAGTGTATGCCATGCGGGGAGTTGAGTCAAAGCATAGTTTGAATGGAATTGGAAAGTTTTGCTTATTTAGATATCAATGATGTTATGTTGTTGTCAATTCACACACACAATGAAATTGGAGAGAAAGAAATATTCTTCTTAATCTTGCTAGTTTGAGAACTTTGATATTGCATATGTGTCACATTGCTTAGCATGTGGGTGTTTTGATATCTTTGTTGAGTTAATTTGCATTGGTAAAAGAAGGGAAATAAATTTTAGAGAACCGTTACATTTGAATTTTGTTGGTATATTCACTGCAAACCATCACGAGACTTCACTTGTCCTCTTGGGGGAACCTTGGGGTTAATAAAAGAATTTATTTTAAGACTTTTGCTTTGCTCGAGAACTAACAAAGTATAAGTTGGGGGGATTTGATGTGCCAAGAAATTGGTACAATTTAGGGCACTAATATATATCTTGAAGAGCATATATTACTACATTTGTTGTGTTTTTGAAGCTTTTCAGGTATTTGGAATTAAATTGAGAACTTTGCAATTGAAGGAAAAAATGGCTGCGCGCAAGGCCTGTGTTCAATAAATTTCTGGCATTAATCCGTACGGAATTTGAAGAAATATCTAGAGACGAAAGTTCTAGACCTTTGAGTTAGCTACGCGTGAGAGAAAACCTTGCATTAATTGGAGTTTGGAGCGCAAAGTTATGACTGAAATACGATCAGTGCATTGAATTGATTAATTCCAGCGAGAATGGGCCAACTCTGCAATTCTTCTTGTGGGCCTTTCTCAGCTAATTCATGCAGCAGCCCATTCAATTAAATCACAGCCCATTTGTCAAAAGCTGGCCCAGCAAGCTATCCAATTCTCAAACCAATAAGTCTAAGCCATCATCAATTATAAATAGCAGCCGTGCACAGCAGCAGGGGAGAGCCGCATATATTTTTTTTTCTTTTTTTTTCTCTTATTCTTTGGACGTTTATCGAGACTTTTTTTTTCCTTTTCAATCTTTGCCGAATCTTTCTTCTTTTCTTCTTTTTTTCTTCACTTTATATTGTTAATTAGTATTTGGATATTTTGGTGAATCACTTCAATTAATTTAAGATTGTTCTTCTTCAATTTAATTGCACGCATTCAAGTAAGTATTTTATTTATTTAATCATGCATTATTTAATTATGTATTGTGTTTTAATTGCGAGCATGCTAGGCTAGGTTATTTTCTAGGGTTGAGGATGAGTATATTTGATTGATTCCTTTGCACGTATTCATGCCAATTAACTCTACCAATTTAATGTTTTACTATTAAAAATAATTTTTTCTATTGAATGCCTATTTTAATTGATAAAAAAATAAAATTGGATTCTCACTATTTTTTTGTTGGATTCACCTTATGATTTGTTGAGAGCGGATATAGGGTGTGTTTTGACGGATATAGTGAGTGTTTTGATTTTATACATTCGTTTGGCTGTGGAAAAATTAACACTTGGATTTTATAATTTAATTGGGCTTAATTGAATTTATTTTCTGCATCTAATAGAGTCGAGAGACCAAATTAGTGCGAGACAGAGAGTAGAGTTTGTTGGGCATGAATACTAGGAACATGATATCAAATATATGACTCCGCCACCCTAGTATTTTATTAATTGATTATTTCATTAGTATTTTTATTAGTTTATTATTTTATTCGTATTCTTAGTTGATAAATCATCCCATTCAATTTTTAAGCTAGATTAGGAATTAATTAGAGTTAGTGAGAGAGATACGTACGTTCCATCCGTCAAGTCCCTAGGGTTCGACCTCGCTCCTGCCTAAGCTATACCAGTATTCGATTCGTGCACTTGCGAGTAATTAAAACATTCACAACACATACACAGAGGAGGGAGATTATGCTGCTTTCGCTACCCGTTACTTGATAAAGGAGCGGAAGGGGACTCGAGGGCTGGTCTTCTACAAGAGGTACCGGGCGTTGGGGGGCGATCTCAACTACATACGAGGACAGACCTATTTGTCTAGGACGGTCCCCGGTCATCTGTCGCCTGTCCCTGATCAAAAGGATAATATTTTGGATTCTGATGACGATGACCCCGAGGGCGAGAAGGACGTTCTCGCCGCCGCCGAGGGCGGTGATGATAGACCCGAGGGAGGTGATGGAGGTGGGGCAGCGGCAGTTCCAGAGCAGCTTCCTCAGACGACACCCATGGAGGAGCAGCGTGCTGAGGGTTTTGAGTTTCCTACCGGACTGTCGGTATCTCCGGGGGCTATTTTTGATGCTGCTGAGGCTGCTGAGAGAGGGGGAGCAGATTATTCTGAGCGATCCTGGGAGCCTGCGGACTTTGGGGCCGATTATGAGCAGTTTTGGCGGACCCCTCCTGCCGCTGTGACCACTCCTAGTGGGGTCCCACCTCTGAGAACGACGGCCGTTGTGGACCCTCTAGGTGTCCGTACTTATGCCACGCTGACTCCTATTCCGTCAGCTGCCATGGGCCCTCCGACCCGATCCCCAGGTCTTGGTGGCTCATCCTTTTGGCATCCTCTGTTCCCAATCCGCGAGGAGGGTGGGTCTACTTCTGCTGCTATACCGGCGGGTTCATCTGTTCATCCGATAGATCTGCCGCCACTCCCTCGAGATATCTCTTATGTTGGCGCCAGTTTACGTCGATATACGGTGCCCGAGTATCCCCTTCCTGAGGATATGTTCGATTACTTGGGTGGTCGTCTTGATGATAAGGTATATGCTTTATCTTCCCTCAATGTCCAATATCCCTTCATATCCATGTTTATTTATTTTAACTGTGCTGATTCCTTTTTCTTTTCTTTTACAGCGGGTGAGCGTGCGTGTGGCGGATTTGAGAGCTTGGCATTCCCAGTATCTTTATAGCTGGAACCTTCTCCAGTACGTTAGTCGAGACCCCACGATATACATGCGCGACTATCAGAGGGAGATCGATGTTTCCCTGTGGGCAGATGACCCTCTGTCTTCCTCTCGTGCTCGGACGGAGTCTCGGAGGAGCACTAACCGGACCTCCAGGCGATCTCGGTCTTCGGTGATTCACCCCACGGCTCCGGTCCAGTCGATAGGGCCTTCTCAGGCAGCAGCTCAGGGTGTCCCAGTGGTAGATCCTTCTCCTGAGGAGGGTTCGGGTGACAGCGGGAGCGTGTCGAAGCGCGCTCGGATAGATTAGTTTTTCTTTCCTGCATTTAGTTAGTTCAGATTGATATGTAGTTTTATTTTTAGATATTTAGACAGAGATTTAGTTTTGAAAATTGTTCTTTTATTGGATTTATGAAAATCTTTATTTGTGTCTGATGATGATATATATATATATATTCCTTTAAAAGATTTTAATAATTTCATGAATCAATAAATTAGGAACCATACCATGTGATGCGGTAGTACTTAGGGTTCCTGCAAAAGAACAAAGTGAGCACAAAAATGCATTCAAAAAGTGATTCTTTTGGCAAAAATGATTCTTATGTGTAAGAAAGGCAAAAAATAGGGTTTATCCAAACAAGATTGTCGCGCGACAATTCCTCTTGGATATGGGTTTGTCGCGCGACAAACAGGTACAGGACCTTGTTTTTTGCTATAAATACACCCATTTGCCTTCCTTCATCCCCACACCTCTCCAAAATGTCTTCTTATCGTACAAATTCTGATTTTTCTTATATTGAAGCCCGAGATGCTCTGATATCTTCTTAGAATAGCTTGAACTTTGGGGCATTCAGTCCTTTAGCGGGCTGGTGCAATCGTCCTGTAGATTTTTCTTTTTAGTTAGGCGCTTTGTACTTCTGGAGACTTGCGGATCATCTTTTCCGTTTTGGGCTAGATGAGTTCTGCCCGACTTATGAGGAGTTTTCCTGGCTGTTGCGTTCTGAAGTTCGTCTCTCGATGGCTGTTCCCATAGAAGAAATTGGTCGTCGAGATATACTGATTGCTCTTTTATCCATTCCCCAAGCGGCCTGTGAGGGTTTTATTATCGACGGACTTCTTGATCTCCACAAAATGGTGAGGTTCTTTCATCTTTATGAAGAGAGAGCCTTTTATAGCGTGGGGCATATTGCGGTGGCCTTGATCTATCTTGTTTCTGATATACTACTGGTGACGGGCTCTTCTCGCGTTGATCCGACTATTCTGAGTTTGATTTACCATGCTAGGAATGGGGAATCTATAGTGCCTATCGCTCTTGCAGAGACTCTGAACGGCCTAGATGATCTTCAAAGGGGAGCTTCACCCTTCTTCAGGGGAAGTCCGCGTTTGCTATACATGTGGCTGTTGGAGCGTTTCCGATCGGTAGGTTTCAATGGGTTTCGGCTAGACAACTTGACGCATTTCTTTCGTCGTCCCCTCTTTGGTGCTTTGACCATGTCTTCCTCTGATTGGACGGTGTGGTTTTCAGAGAATTTTTGGGCTATTCGGTGGAACATTCCTTGGTGGAAGCTGAGGGCGATGGTGCTTAGTACCGGGGGGAGAATTACGTTCGGCTCCGTGGGCTCTAGTTCACTTCCTTTTATCTCCCAGGACGTCTTCTTCGGCAGTTCAATGTTCCTCAGGACATTCCCCTCGGCCTGAACAACTTCTCTTTCGAGTCTAAGTTTGTGACCCAGCATGTTTCTTTATCAGTGAAGAGAATGTGGCGTGCTCGACTGGCTCGTCAATTCAACTATGCCCGTTTTGGTATTACCCGGGCCCTCTGGGCGGACATCATCCGTTCTCGTTGGGAGTCTCTAGAAGGGGAACTGATTGATGATCCCTTCAAAATGGAGTGGTTCCGGTTCATGGATTCTGAGCCCACAGAGGAGAGCATCGTCTTTGCGTACCAGATCCTGGACGGGCTCGAATTGATTTGGCCACTGAGGACCCTGCTTGGCCAACCCTTAGGTTTTTTCTGTATGTTGTATCTCCTTTGTAACTTCCGGTGTTCTGAACCACTTTAATAATATACGAGGGACCGTTTATGGGAAATAAATTTCTTTACAATGTTTAAACCGGGCCTGAAGTCACTTCTCAGGTTGCCTATGTTCCCCTTTTGATTTTTCAAAAACACAAGTTTGAGTTAGGGCTCAGGTTTACGTAGTTCTTATCTATACATGTTACATCTATTGGTAATATTTCTTCAATCGATCCATGTTGACTGGTGAATGCAGTAATTGTCTGTCCAACTTAGTGAGTATGGCGGCACCTCCTGTATCAATCTCTTTGATGATGTAGGGCCCTGTCCACTTCTGCCCGAACTTTTCCCTTAGGTCTCTGGCTGGTTCTCGAATTTCTTTCAACACGATGTCATTCTTATCGATACCCCGAGTCTTTACTTTCTGGTTAAATGCTCGAGCGATTCTCTTCTGATACCCTTGGTGGTGGTATGCGGCTCTCAATCTCTTCTCATTTAGCAAGGCTAGCTCGTTATAACGTGATTGGACCCACTCCAACTCATTAACTTGATTTTCTAGCATTACTCTGAGGGAGGGGACCTCTAATTCAATAGGGAGGACTGCTTCCATCCCGTATATAAGGAAAAATGGGGTTGCCCCGGTGGAGACCCTCTCGGTGGTGCAGTATCCCCACAATGCATATGGTAATTTTTCGAGCCAGTCTCGACAGGTGTCGGTCATCTTGCTTAGGATATTCTTCAGATTCTTATTGGTGGCCTCAACTTCCCCATTGGTTTGTGGTCTGTATGACGAAGATCTGTGTCAGGTAATACTGTATTCCTCTATGACTGTATTAGCCTCTCCTTCGAAGTGAGTGTCATTGTCCGAGATGATCTCGTGTGGGACCCCATACCGGAAGATGATATTCCGTCTGATGAATCGGGCAACTTTCCTGGCGTCAAGGGTTTGGAAAGACTCAGCCTCTACCCATTTGGTGAAGTAGTCGACGGCCACTAGTATGAATTCATGGCCGTTGTTGGCTTTGGGCGAAATCTTCCCAATGATGTCGATTCCCCAGGTTGCGAAATGCCAAGGAGCAGTCATGTTGTACAATTCTTTCGGAGGAAGCTTATGAGATTTAGCGTAGATTTGGCACTTGTGACAACGGCGTACGTGGTTAACGCAGTCGTTCTGCAGGGTAGACCAGTAATAACCTTGTCTGATGATTTTGCGGGCAAGTGTATGACCGCTCATATGCGGCCCACAATCGCCCCCATGTATCTGATCCATCATTTTGACAGATTCTTCTTTAGTGAGACATTAGAGATGGGTCCCGTCGTAGTTCCTCTTATACAGCCTTTCGGCACAAAGTATGAACCTTGACGCTAATCTCTTGAGTGTGACCCGCGTTCTCTTGTTTGTTTGCTCAGGATATTGATGATTTTTCAATAGGTTCCAGATGTCATAAAACCAAGTGGTTGAGTCCCCATTTTTTCATTCTCTACCTCAAGGGCCATGCAGTGTGCTGGTCTTGATCTTCTTTGTACGGTAAGAGTTATTTCTTCCATCCCCTCCGGGATATCAATTATAGATGCCAGGGTTGCTAGTGCATCAGCAAAACTGTTTTGTGACCTGGGGACATAGTAGAACTCCGAATGCTCAAATCTTCCTGCGACATCCTCCAGTCGGGCGAGGTATGATACTAACTTCTCATCTCTGATCTTCCATTCTTTTAGAACTTGGTGGACTACTAATGCCGAGTCTTCGTACACTTGTATTCTCCTTATACCCCTTTGGAGCGCGATCTCTAGTCCAATTATACATTCTTCATACTCGGCCATATTATTGGTGCAGAAGAAGTCTAGACGATATAATACCGGGGAGTGAGTTTGGTCCGGGAAAACTAACAGGATGCCTATCCCATTCCCGTTTCGGTTGGCGGACCTGTCAAAATATAATTTCCAGTCTTCATCAATTTTGACATTCATGATAGTTTCATCTGGGAACTCGGCTTCCTCCAACACGTCCCCCAATATTGGATTGTGGGCTAGGTAGTCAGCTATGATCTTGCCTTTCACTGACTCCTGAATCACGTAAGTGATGTCAAATTCGGAGAGTAAGAATAACCATTTTGCCATACAGTTTGAGAGAGCCGGTTTCTCGAAGAGGTATTTCAGCGGATCTATTTGTGATGCCAGGATGACCGGGAAAACCAGCATGTAGTGCCGTAGTTTTTGTGTTGCCCAAACAAGAACTGTGCATGATTTTTCCAATGGCGTGTAGTTTATCTCAAATGGGGACAGTTTCATGCTGATGTAGTAGATGGCATGTTCTTTTCGTGTATTGATCGGATGTTGGGCCAGCATGGCCCCTGCAGCCGAATCGATGACGGTTAGGTACAGAATTAGTGGCAGCCCGGTCTGTGGTGGGGCTAATACTGGGGGGTTTGAGAGGTAGTTTTTGATTCTATCAAAAGCCTCCTGGAACTGATCGTCCCATTCTCCTAGTGAAGACTTCCTCAGGAGTTTGAAGATGGGTTCGCAAGTCTGCGTGAGTTGAGAGATGAACCTGCTGATGTACTGTAAATTACCCAAAAATTCCCGGACTTCTTTCTCGGTACGAGGCTCGGGCATATCTCGGATAGCTCGAACCTTGGCAAGGTCTACCTCGATTCCCTTTTTACTGACGACATAGCCCAGGAGTTTTCCCTTGGTTACCCCGAACACACACTTCTGCGGATTGAGCTTCATCTGGTACTGGTGGAGTCGGTCAAAAAAGGCCTGTAATGCTAGTACATGGCCTTCCCTTTCCTTTGACTTAATTATCATATCGTCCACATATACTTTTACTTCTTTGTGAATCATGTCGTGGAAGATAGCTGTAACGGCCCTCTGATATGTTGCCCCTGCATTCTTTAGCCCGAATGGCATAACGGTGTAGCAATATGTTCCCCATGGCGTGATAAACACTGTTTTCTCTTGGTGATCTGGGTGCATCTTAATCTGATTATACCCGGCAAAACTGTCTACGAATGACTTCAAGGCCTGGTTGGCGGTATTATCCATTATCAAATCAATGTTGGGTAATGGAAAATCGTCTTTTGGGCAAGCTTTATTGAGATCTCGGTAATCTACACACATGCGGACCTTCCCATTTGCCTTAAAAACGGGCACAATGTTGGCTAACCATGAAGGGTATTTGATCACTCGCAAGAACCCCACACTTAGTTGTTTCATACTTCTTCTTTTACTTTCAAGGACCATTCAGGCGTAAGTTTTCTCAATCTCTGCTTGACAGGCCTGTACTCCGGCTTGGTGTGTATTTCGTGCATGACTATCTGCATGTTTAAACCTGTCATATCAAAATAGGACCAGGCAAAGACAACCATGTACTCATTCAGAGTTTGTGTGAATTTCTCTCTTTGTCTCACTTAGACTTGCCCCAATACGAACTTCCTTCCTTTCCTCTTCCGTCCCGAGATTAAGCACAAGAGAGTCTCCCTCCTCACTTTGTATACGATGTTCTTCCCGTTCAGGGTATTCATTTAGTTTTTCTATTTCCATATAGGCAATTACAGAATCAAAACTAACAGGATACCGTAAAATAGAATCTTCTTCATTAATAACAGTGTTTACCGGTACAAGTTTGAAAAGTAAATCTAGAAGAGACTCCTCCTTAGCCCTACCCTTACTCTTATCTCTTACCCTTACAATTTCACTCTTTCCCCCCTTTTCCTGGTAATCTGGATCAACGTGTATTAAGTGTACAGGGTCGTCTCTTGGCTCATCATCCTCTAAAGCCAAGACGTCGAAGAGATCTCCGATTATTTCTTCCTCTTCATTTTCCTCGTCTTCATTCTCTTCTCTCGGCTGATACGACCTACGGTGAAATCGCTCGAAACCCGCAAACACAACGAATTGGTTGTACACAAATCACCCACTTTTCGACAAAATTAATCCTTGAATGCCTCTTCGAAGCTTGATATCTTCCATGCCAATAGAACAAGTACTTCGAATATTTACGATGCTTGAAATTCCTTGCCTTTCGAAACTCATCAAACTTCTTGCTATGCAATAATTCAATTTTTCTCAATTTGTTGAAAAAGTTAACTTGTTGGTAATTCGGATGAATATCAAACTTATCAACGCCAATGAAATCGATATGCTCAATTTCAATAATCTTCAAATATAATCCTTCAACTTGAATATCTTCTTTTTTCTCGGTAATGACGTCGCTCGTGTCAACAGCTATCTTTGGAGCTTCATGCATGATGTTTTGTAGTAGAATGATATCTTCTTGCCGTACTTCTTCATCTTCTTTTACTTGCACACTTGGAACTATAATTAATTCCAACGATTCAAATTGTAGATCACTCTCTTCGTCCTCTAATGATGGCTTAAAATTAGATTCTAGTTCATTCTTTGATAGTGGCTTGGATATGGCTTCCTTCTCCTCCTCTTTACATTGATTTAATGCATAAAGGGTTGCATTCGGACTTGACTCTATGCTTCCCATCATGTTGAATTCAATTCCCGGATCCCAATCATCTTCAACCCTATTTTTTCTAGGATGAATTATCCTTCTCCCATTAGGATCATTATGTGATAGCTTGACTTGTCTCTTCTCAACTTGATCTAGATTTTTACAAACTGTTGCCAACCGCTTATGAAGTGGATCAAATTCCTCTCTAAAGACCTTTCTCACCTCAGCAAGGAAAGCCTCGGTAATGAATTTTGAATCATCCATAACTTTAAATTGCAAATCACACACCTTTTTTTTTTTTGCTGGTGCTATCGTAAAACTGCTATAACTTTTGATTTCACCGTTGGATCGGGCTGATTTTCGGATATGTTGTTCGGAACGAAAAATTACTATAAGAGCGCGGAAAATCAGGACGATCCGAGGTCGTTTCGATAGCAAAAACCCATAATTTTCGACAGCCAGCGGGATTTTTTTTTTTTTTAAAAAAAAACAAATCTTATCTTAACTTAATTTTTTTTTCTTTTTAAATTGAATTGAATCTCTAACAAGAACAAGAAATAAAAAGATAGAAAAAACCTGAATGTAGAAGCTCTCCTCTGATACCAACTGATACGACCTACGGTGAAATCGCTCGAAACCCGCAAACACAACGAATTGGTTGTGCGAACCTCGACACAGACACACACGAAAACCGTAGCAAATTAAGAACCTGGACCGTTTCTACAATCAGATTAGGATGGAAACCGAAGACGCCACAACCGGGTGCGGAATACCGATTGATAAGTCTGGTGAACGCCACGGACAAACCGATAAGTTCAAGTAGTTCGTGAAGAACCAAAGAGGATTAAATCACTCAATCTTATTATGAATAAAGTCTTAGATAATTAAAATAAAACAATGAACCCCCCTTTAAATAGGGTGTATAAAAAAACTAATCCAAATAGAATAAGGAAAATACTATTCTGAACACAATAAGGAAACTACTAATCTAAATCCTAATTGACTAAGGAAAATATTCCTAATTAAATAATGAAAACATTCCTAATTGAATAAGGAAATAATTCTTATAATTAAACCTACTTAAAATAAAGCTTCTAATTTATTCTAATGGTCCTCCACAAGTTGATTTGAGCCCATGTAGCCTTGTCCGCGTCCCGATGGTTAACTTGGTAGAGAAGCTATGTATAACGTTTTCCTTGATATAAAGGTCCTCTTCATAAAAGATTTCCCATCCTGGAAGGTTCTTTCCGTCGTTGTTTCTCCAAGACTCCTGAAAGCCGCAAAAGGGAAAGTCCTCTCTTTCTTTGACAAAAAATCCATTAAGAGAGCTAAAACACGGATATCAATGCCCTCAACACCTTTTCTCTTGGTTGTCTTCTTCGGTGTGTTGGTACCCTAACCCTTCTCTTTCATGCCTCATTATAGGTTCTAAGGCCTGAAGTAATCCTGACTGCCCCATTCGCAGACTGGCTCCAGGTAAGTATTTCATCATTCTCAGCATTTTTGTGATTTTAGTGCTGAGACCGGGGATATTATCAGGGGGAAGGTACTTGATTCTCTGGGTGGTGAGGGCTTGCACTTGAGGCTCATAAGAAAAGCCTTCCAGCTGTATGCTTTGGCTCCTAATGCCCAAGACGGGTAATTCTAGATCTGCCAAGGTCCTTTCAGGATCTCCTTGGATGGTGATTATCTTCCATTCGAACGGTATTTTGATCTTCTGATCTAAGGAGGAGGGGAGTGCTCCTACGTCGTATAGCCATGCTCTTCCCAACAGGAGGTTAAAACTAGAGGGGATGTCTATGATTTAAAAATCGGCTGAAAAGTTTCTGGGACCGATCATAAGATCAAGCTTCAGAGAGCCCAAGACGACCCTCCTAGTGTTGTCATAGGCTCTAATGGTTACAGCTGATGGAGAAAGCTCTGAATCTAAGATACCCAGACATCTGGCGGTCTTTAAAGGGCATACGTTTATGGTTAACCCATTGTCGATGAGGACCTGTGGCAGGATTTTTTCTCGGGTTCGGATAGTAATATGGAGGGCTAGACTATGTTTCTTTTTCAGTGGAGATAAGTCTTCATCTGAGAATGACAGACTTCTTTGGACGGCAAGTGACCCGATCATGTTTGGCAGTTGTTCTGGCGTGGAATATGGTGATATGACGGCCTTATCTATGAGTTTGATGAAGGCGGTCCTGTGAGGTTTGGAGGCAACCAAGAGACACCAAATGGTGATGTGTGCCTGGGTTTTCTTCAACTATTCCAGTACTCGATCCTCTCTTATTTCTTTAGGAGGAGGTGATTTCTCGACATCCATTGGTGGTGGCTGATATACCCTTCCTGAACGGGTAATTTGCTGTATCTAAAGGGATGCTGGGTATGATCCCTCTGAGACTTCTGATGACTCTGGTTCTACCGACCAACTGAAAGTCTTGGGGGAGGTCTCTGTCATACAGATTGTCTCCTTGGGAGGGCCTCGCGGCCTCCATAGTTGTTTCTTCTTATCCTGGGTCCATCATATCCCATATTTTTCGGGATTGGTTTTGATTGTAAGTGGTTGTGAGATCCCTTGATTTGCTTTTCCTAAACCCTGTCCGGGTAGGAAGTTCATTTTAGCCATCCATTGATCAATTATCGGATTGAGGCCTGGGGCAACTTGAGTTCTTTCTGAGTCATCTCGAATGAGTCCCACGGGATCAAACCTTTCTTTATCAGTGGTCAAAGCGTTAATTCCCACAGGTGGGGCATGGTTGGGAAGGGGGTTGTTAGTAACATTGGGCCCGCCGGGTGCGGGAATGGTACCAGCCTCGATTAAGTCTTGGATACGATGGCGAAGAGCCAAACAGCGTTCCGTGTCATGGCCCGCGACTTGATGATACGCACAGTTTTCATTCATTCTCCAGGTACTGGGAACAGGATTCTGTGGGGGGCGTGGGTTGAGTGGAGTGATTAGTTCGGCCTTTCGGAGTAATTCTAGGCTTTTGACCAAGGTAGTGGGAAGGGTGCAGAAGTTCCTCCTTTTCTTAACCTCGGTGCTCGAAGAGTCTCCTTGTGTGGGCCAACTCATCGGAGGTGTTTGTTGTGGTTGCTGAAATGCGTTCTGCTGATAGGGGTATGAGCTTAGTTGGTTTACGGCTGGAGTGGCCGTCTTTCTTCCGGTGTATGAGGCTTTCTTGGTGTCTATCTCTGCCTTCTTGGCCAGCTCTTCCTCTACTTGTGAGCCCATGCTTAACAGGGCTTTAAAGTGTGGGAATACATGCTTCCCCATGCAACTTAATACAGCTATAGTGAAATTCTTCTGTATGATCTCCAACTGCTCTTCTTCATCGGGCCGTTTGGACATTTGGGAGGCCATTTCTCTCCAGCGTGTAACAAAGTCGCTGAAGCTTTCCTTCTCTCCTTGCTTGGCCATTTCCAGGTGTTTGCGGGTAATTTGACCCGTATTTATTCATGAATTCCTTGAAGATATCTCCCCAAGTCTTTGTGTGGTGTCTTTCCAGATCAAAAAACCATCTCAGGGTGGCCCCTGTGAGAGTCATGTGAAAGGCTTGAGCTAATTTCGGCTCTCCACAACCGAACACTTGCATGGATCTGATGTAGGATTGAAGATGGGTTTTATAGGGTGTGGTTCCTGTGAATTTGGTGATGGAAGGGAGCTTGAATCCCTAGGGTAATCTTGCTTCTGGGTAGAGGGAGAAAGCATTCATATCTGTGATCTCGTCTTCTCCATTTATTAGAGAAACCCCCTTTTCCAGGACCCTCATCTGTTCCTTCAGCTTCTTCATTTATTCACTTTCTCTTGATACTTCGTCGAGTTGTTCCTGAGCTATAACCGATTCTGCATACACGGGCCGGAGTCGGTTGATGTCTGGGTATTCATTGGGAAGGGTTACGGGGGTCGGGGGTAGAACAGGCCTTGCGGGAACTTGCGGCCATGGTTGGTATTGGGGATCAAAACCTAGTTGGGGTGGTGGCCAGATGATGGGTGGCTCTTGCTGTTGATAAGTAGGGCCTGAATCTGGGGCCCATTGATTCTGATTGTTGGGATCGGTTTGGACGGCACCGACTGTGATGGGGCCTGTTTATGGTGGATTGGTTCCTTGGACTGGGGGAGGTACTTGTGACGACTACCCTTGATTCGGATTCCGATTCGATGGTAGTCCCTCAAACCCTAGTGGTGCAGTTCGTTCTGCTGACAGCTCTTCTACTCGAATTCGGGTACTCTGTTACTCGGTCGCGAGACTTGCTAGATTCTTGCTAACGGTCATGAGTAAACGATGCATCTCGGCTAAGGTTGGCTGAACTGCTAATGCCTCGGCAAGCTCTAATTTGTTTCTTGATTCTCACGTCCATCGGCCATTGCGAATGTGCTTGGTCTCACTAATCTTTCGGTATGATCTCGACAGGCCCAACCTTCCAGACTGTCGTTGTTTTACGGCTGTAGACGAAATCACGTGACGAAGATGAAGGAAGACCATGATACGACTCGATTTTTGCCAAAAGAACTACTAAAATAAAATTGCCGAGGAAAGACTCGGGTTTTAAAAAGGTGTTTATAAAGTAAGCCGTAAGGTGGTACATCCCCTACAGCTGTTTGACAAGTGTTTTTAGTCGACTCGATCTTATATGCAGCGCGTGTGTACGAACGGTTTAAGGCTTCAGGCTCCCTCCTATTTGGCAAGACCTTGCGATATACCCCAAGGGCGGGTACGTGCAAGAATCTTTTGATATACTTCCCGGGCACGTGAGTGTTCTCGTCACTCAATATACCTCGGGGGCGTACTTGGCCAAGGAAAGTGGAAGTAAATGCTTTCGGTTTACGTTGGTCCAAGCAAGCCAACTCCCTACTCACTTATAATACTTCCGAGGGTTTGGGGTAAATTCACACTCGTAGAACCAATGCATGATTTTTGAAAGTGCGTGCAAAGTTCGAAAGATTGATTTTACAAATATCATTATCTTTATTACGTATTTTTGGAAAACTTTCATTTTTAGAAAAAAATGTTTCTTCTCAATCAATTATTACAAAAAGAAAGTACGGAAAGCAGTAAAAGCAAATATTCAAAAAAAAAAAAGTCCACATATAAGAGTCTAGTTTTCTAATGTCCCCAGCAGAGTCGCCATTGTGAGAATCCGTAAATGCGACCCCCGGGTCTCATTCCCGTTGTTGGGCGTCTGAAACGTCGGAAAGGATTTCGTCACTCCATTTGCTTCTTTGTGTTGATAATTTAATATCGGGTGTCCCTATATCCTATTTCTAGATACAAGAGGGTTTCTTTCAGAGTCACCAGTACGTTTTACGAGAAAACGGACAAAAAGGGTCGTGTAAGAGGAAAGGCTACAAATAAGCCTTTCTTTAAACGTTTGTCTACGAAACCAGGATTCTATAGGGTTCGAAAACTATGTTGCGGATTGGGAAGGTGTTAAGCACCCATTCCGCCCTTTCGGTCTCTAGTGGTCTTATATGTTTATTTTTATGTTGAAAAACTTGGATGCTTTTACTGACAGTCTACTACTTTCCAAATGAAAAACCCGAATTTTTTTCGGAAAAGAGGGGAAAGGGATAAAAACCTTTGTGTTCCTGGATCCAATGTTTTGTTTCTGAAAGATGTAAATACAAGTGACAAAAACTGTTATATTTCAGAGAGAGTTTCCCGTATTATTTCTCAGATAATGACGGTTTTCTCGGGTTTTAATTTATTTTTGGAAAAGTTCGGATCTTCTATCTGGACTAATTTAATATGGAATTAGAACTCTTGAGGGGAGTTCTACCAAACATATCACAGTCTATGAAAGAGATAGGATATACCGGGTTGTTAATTCCTCTAAGTAAGTTTTACCGGTCCGGGTTTTGAAAACAGAATTTTGTCCGGATGATAATGCACTTACTCTTCTGGTTTTGTAAATAATTTTATCAGGGTCCTTTGTTTTGAAACAGTAGATTATTTGTAACTTGGCAATAAGTTTATTCAAATAAAACTTGGACAAAACAACAGAAGTAAAACAAGTACACAGATATCCAATGTTAAATACTAGAAGAGACTTTCTTTACCTTCCCGACGAGAATAATAATAAGAAAGAAAATATAATATGGCAGAGAGATCTCTAGCGATAATAATCTTTTCCTTCTTTAGATATTTTCGAGAATTCGATTCCAGAAGCGGGACACGTCGAGTATCGAGAATAGATTCGATAATTCTTCAGAAATAAAACGATAATAGAAAATACTTGATAGAAGAACAAAAAATTAGATTTAAAACTTAGAATTCTCTAGATCCCAGTTGCTGTCTCTAACCCTTGGGGGGGTGTTGACCTATTTATAGTGGTGGGAAGAGTATGTCGCGCAACACTTCTCCAAAAAGGGCATGTGTCGCGCGACAATGTGTACCATGTCGCGCGACAAACGGCTGAAGTGATGTTTCTGACAGACTGATGTGTCAGAGAGTGGATGGTCTAGTGTCAAAAGTGATTGTCGCGCGACACAAAAGAGATTGTCGCTCGACATACTCGTTTGTCGTGCCACAATTCCCCTTAAAAATAGGTTTGTTTGGCCAACAAAACCTTTCGGGGCAGTTTCCGGTGTTCGGGTGGGTTTCGGACTCCAAAAACAGTACTTATCGAAGGTCGTTAGGGTTCTTGCGGGGGTCACGGATCGAGGTGTCTACAGTTTTAGGTAAGATTCGCCCCAGTTTTTCTTTTTTCCCCAATACCTTTCAAAGACCTTAATATTTTAAGTTAATTCTTGATTTATCCAAAATGCAGGTGTTGATATTGAGCAAAGCTAGAAGACTCCACAATCCATTATTGACAAAGAAAGGAACCAAACTTGGCTGAGGTAAGGCCAACATTTTTCAACTAAAAATCATTCTAATTTAATCCAATATTCTTTCGATCTATTTAAAGTTTTATACTCATGTTATGATATTACCTTTTGTTTTACTTTAATCAATTTGTTTTAATTGCACTATTTTGTCCCCCTTTTATACATTCTATAAAAAAATTGTTACTGTAGCTACTCCTACCAAGTTCTTTTGGCTCCAAATTAGTTAGCTTTTGAAGTAATTTGGAGCCTCGAGGATGTTATAAATGTCACACCCGAACAACACAAAAATAATACTTACTCTAAATACAATAAAATCATTTCCACAATCAATATCATCGCATAACCATGATATATTTTTTTTTCAACCTTATCAAAAATAATACTAACAAATATTCACAACTTACACACATAAGGATATCTAGTCAAAATACACAAAGCAAGACTAGTAAATATTTACATCTCAAACTCATCTTAGGTTTTTATTTAACTTATTGACAAAATATACAATAAACAAAAATGACGTAGTTCTTTTTCTATAAACCTTCCCACCCATCCTAGACCTGGCAGTGAACATCCCTTCTTGATACCTATAAAGAGAAACATATATAAAGGTATGAGCTATAGGCTCAGTGAATGCACAATTTTCCTCAACAATAATTTGTAAAAAGATATATATACACAGATCATATATAATCATATTCAATTCCCATCCTTTAGCCATTATATAAGTCGTCAGATGTATCACATAGCATCCATTCCATAAACACATCCTCTAGCCCTATATATACTAGGCATCAGATGTATCACATACATAACCGCTCTATAGCCTCAATAATTAGGCATCAAGCATCCATTCCATAAACACATCCTCTAGCCCTATAAATATACTGGGCATCAAATGTATCTTTCCATACATAACCGCTCTATAGCCTCAATAATTAGGCATCAAGCATCCATTCCATAAACACATCCTCTAGCCCTATGAATATACTGGGCATCAGATGTATCATTTCATACTCTTCTGTCAATCAAGTCACGATTCAACTCCACTTTACCAAGCATCATAATATCAACATACATATTCCACTAATAATATTTATATTCTAAAAATTTCATAATATATACCAAGAATTACTATCATAAAACCTTTATTACACAAAATTATGCATTATCTCGAACCTGCACTTTCTAAATTATAAATAGCCACCCACAATCTTTTAAACCATATCCACATCTACAAGTGCCAACCTGAAATAATGCCTCCCACTTTCTAACTACACATTCAAATGTATATAAATTTCAAGTGAGTACACTCACCTCAAGTCCACACTAACGTAGTTCCAAGTTCTATTTTCTCGGTGCTTTAGAAGTATTTGTTCCTTCACCTACCAATCTAACATAATTAGTAGTGCAATTCTACATCAATATAATCATTTACAAGTGTGCAAAATATACTAACAATTATACAAATGTATACCCTTTTATACTTGTTAATTTACAACACATTACAACATTTCAGAATTAGGTGCAGTCCGAATCTCTTGCACATATTAGGTATTTTCCGTTGTCTGATCATTCTCAAATTTTTATAGTAGTTACACAACATGTCTATAAACAATATTACAGAATTTGAGCATCATCCAACGGCTAAAACATCAAATATTCATCAAACAACTCAGTACAAACATGCTGTCCAGAATATAACGTATGACAATAGTCCAACTTCACGGATTCAAAACCTTTTTTTTGTCAATCATAATTTTCCAATTTCAATTGCTACAAAACATAACACAAAATTTTAATATTCCCGCGTAGAATTTGTTATCGTCCACCAAACTTGTGAAATTCACCAAAAATTCAATTTTCATCCTTTTTGAGTAATTCCAAAGCCATATGCTAGATATTGAACTATATTTTGAAATACATACTTGATATCTAACATCACTCATCAATAACCAGCTCGAAATACACCAAAACAGTAGCAAAAAAATTCATTTTTCTTACTTAAACATTCTAGTAAACCCATGGTGTGTATAATTCTATATTTTAAATCTATAACTTCCATAAGTCATGTAAAACACACATACTTCTCCATGTATTAACTTAAATCCAAATACCAATAATTATCAAACCCAAATCATACTAAGAAAATTCTTTATAAATTCACCAAAATTCAAAAAAAATCAAAGATAATTTAAAGGCTTACCTCATGGCATCAAAATATTAACCAAAGGTGATGATGAACAGAGACTTGGTGACGGAACTCAAAATTGCTTATACTTCTGCGTAGCTCTCAAAGCGTAGAACAATTTTCTCTAAAGGCTCGTCGTGATTCGGCGGAGTTTGGTAGGTAAAATCTAGAGAGAGAAAGCTTGAAAATTAATAACAATGGAGATCCCTTCCTCTCTCTCTTGCTCGGCCAAATTTGAGAAAGAAGGCAAGAAAAGAAGTGGGTGGACTAGAAAATTCCATCATTTGGGTAAATTACAACAATTTATCCCAAACTTTCCAAATCTTATTATTTTAACCCCAAACTTTTGTAACTTTACATTTCAGTCCACACTAAACTTATGAAGTTATAAAATTTGATCCATGGTTAATCAATATTCCTAAATTCTCCAACAATTTCACTTAATCGAGGTTAATTCGTGTCTAATTTACGCTAATTAAATTATGGGGTATTACAATCTCCCCCACTAATAAAAATTTCGTCCTCGAAATTTCGGAAGGTGGACAATGATAATTATATTAACCATAAGGCACTATACCCCAATCCTTAGGTTAGGTTTACTCCAAAACTCAAAAACCTCACATATACTACAAGTGTCGGGTTAAAAAGTTAATGAACTACTATCGAGATCTCAATCAGGTTCCTTTTGTATCATCCCAAAAATATGTGCACAAAATCAAAAACAAACTTTTCCAATTAGCATGTCACCAAATGTACAAAGAGCTACTTACCCAAAATAGATATCCTTCTCTCATAACGTCAAATTTCTAAATCAAAGACTACCTCATTCATAAAAACAAGTACCACAAAGGGTTGTTGCTTCCTAACCGGCCTCTTAACTATAACATTAACAAGTGGGCATAGAAAACTTGTCTTCTGATATAACTATATGCACACTTAAACATACCACAAACTTATACATACATGTATGCACTACAAACTCATACTGCATGAATATTGTAATCTACCTAATTCCAAAAGCCAACAATTTAAGATATTTATCAATTCTCAAGTCATATCCTTCAAACAATCCAAATTACCACATCAAAGCTCCAAATCCAACAATACCAATTTTTCCAAAACAAACATTAAATGAATTAACAACATTTATCCAATACTTGGCTACCACGATTTCTTGTTAATTTACCAAATAACACAAATAACCAATATATAACATTACAAAGTGTCTGTCTCAACCAAAACCGTTATTGATTCATACTTATAACATTATATTGGTTCTTCCATAACTTCTAGTATTGTTATGATATCAGCCAGTTGAGCTATCCACGAAAATAAAATAAAATACCAAAAGTTTCTTTCATATATAGTTCTTTTACAAAGCCATAACAAATTTCAAAATAAATTAATATTACCCCAAAAAAATTCATATTACACCTAATCGCCGTGCCCCTGTCGAGTCAAAAATTAAGGAGTAATCCATAATTATAATAACATGACTACCACATCCAAAGTATACATATATCATAATGCTTTTCCAATTACAAACATTTTCCCAATCTTCCAAGAGTCTATCCAAAATTATTGTTAATCCACAATCAATCTACATATTAAGGAGAGTCTATTTGCACGAGACTTACATCATCTACCCATTGACGCTTAAACATACCAAAGCCACATCACCATAAAGTGAAATTTGAAAAAAAAAATTCACCCTTTTTCTTTCGGCGGAAGTTATTCCCTGTCGGATCTCCTTTCCCTCTTTTTAGACAAATTTTTCGTCTTTTTCGAGATCGGAATTCGTGCCCTTTTTTTCTCTTCATCTTCCTCAAACCCAATCTATCTTTTTCCAATACCATTTTTTTTTCCAACGCCATTTTTACAGTTTCTCTTACAAAAGTAAACCGAAATAATGTCGAACACTCACCGTTTTGCAGGTCCTCCATGTGTGGCTTGTGCTTATAGCCACAAAAGATGTCCTCTATTTTGTGAATATGCCAAAATTTTTCAAAATGTGATTGATCGTCAGGATTATCACACAATCTTCATTGTTTTTGGGGTGAGGAACGTTGCTTCATTTTTGCAAGATGTCCCTGAAGATCGGCGTCTTGAGACTCTCAATTCATACCTTCTTAAAGCCACGACGAGAATCGAAAATCCGATTAGAGGTTGTACTACTCTCCTTGCTTTTCTTGAACAGAAGGTGGAAGAGTTACAAGCACGGGTGACGGCATTAGAGGCTCGATTAGAAAGGGGGTCTTCTTGCATTAACCTGTTTTGCTCCTTTGCTTCTCCTGGAAATTCCTCGAGGTTCCCTTTGTCAGCAGAAAATAACATGCTTACTGTTATTCTGACTACCATGAGTCTTTCAGAACCTGCTCCTGAAAGTTTTTTAAGCCTCCTTTTGTCGGCAGAAGAGATTGCACCTGAGATCCCTCCGCCTACCGTGAATCTAATAGAAAACGGGGCTTTTCTGACCGACGTAAATTTGCGGTCATTTCCGAATCCATCCTATGACCAGGCTACTTTGAACTCTGTTTACCAGGCTGCCTCGGACGGTCTTTTGTCGCAATCTTCACTAGATGATTTTGTTGCAGATTTTGCCGAAACAACGGGCCCTGACTGGACAGCTTTAGGGGATATTCGCCATGATTTTTCTAATTATTCATCTTCTGATTTAAGTACTATTTTGAATTTTAAGTGCTGATGATCTTCAGATTCTTCGGCCTTTTTTGAGTGACTAGATAATGTGCACCTTTAGTGAGGGCTTTGTATAAATATTCAGGAGATGTTCTACTTGTCATTGTTTAAAGTATAGTCCCCAACATTCAAATAATATCTTATAGTTACGGCCCTGATTAACTTTCGAAGAACCTGCACAAAACTTATGCCATGCATGCATACACACCAGAACTACAATGACATACACCATTATCGTTCAATTCTCAATGCACTTTTGCCCATATACAATTTTCATGTCACCACTTGTCCACAAAAATGTAAATATCAAGTTTTAACTTCATTATCAAGAATCCGACTCAATGACGCTTATCGAATGTTCTTGACACAATCAATATCAAGAATATTTAATAAATTCATTAATCGATTATCATATCATGTGGCCAAGCCATGTCGCAATTATTCCCGAGCAAGTTCCTTAATTACTCGTCAACATTTATTTTCTTCATAAAAATATTTAATTATTTATAAAAAAAAAACATCAGCGTAATTTTTAGAAACTTCTCGTATACTCCGTATAGTTATACACAAAATCAATCACTATTATTTACCCATGTTACTTTCTAACTAATATTTCCATCTTTAATTCAATTCATACAATTTATAAAAATGCACACACGCATGATCATCACATGCTTAATACTTAAAATGATCCACTCACGTGATCATGACATGCTTAGTACTTAAAATGATCTTTCTTTTCTCATTAACACATGTCATATGAATTTCATAACAATTTGTAAATTATATAACCAATTTACAAAGCTTTTACGAAAATAAAGTTTAGAACCCCAACCTCTCATCCAAGCTAAAATTTATTCAACCATCCACAAGTCTCCTCAAGATATCTCCATATTCTCCTTGCATAATAATAAATTCAATACATGGAGTATAATATGAGACATGATGCAAAATTTTTAGAATTCCCGCGTAGAAATCAATACCGTCCATCAATCTTGCAAAATTCGCCAAAAATTCATATTTTATCCTTTTTGGGTGATTCCAAAGCCACATGTTAGGTATTGAACCATACTTTAAAATACATATTTGATACCTAACCTTACTCATCAGCTACCTGCTCAAACTGCAGTAAAACAGTGGTTAAAATCCTGTTTGTGTGCTTTGATATTTTAAACAAATACTTGGTGTATATAATTTCCTGTTTTAAATCCATACCTCCACTAATTCATATTACACACACATACTTCTCCAAGTATTAGATTAAACCCAAATACTAATAATTATCAAACCCAAATTACCCCTTTAATTAGCATCTCCCCTTTCCATTTCTTACTATCTGCAATGAAACATATTTACAACATATATACAATTATGCAACAAATATTCATCAATACATGTTAATATTATTTTCAAGAGAACTTTAACGACTCATTCATACCCTTCATATGTCCACTGCCAGTCTAGACATTACCCAACTTGAGAATCTAAAAACCTAACCTCTGATACCAAAATTGTCACACCCGAACAACACAAAAATAATACTTACTCTAAATACAAAAAAATCATTTCCACAATCAATATCATTGCATAACCATGATATTTTTTTTTTCAACCTTATCAAAAATAATACTAACAAATATTCACAACTCACACACATAAGGATATCTAGTCAAAATACACAAAGCAAGACTAGTAAATATTTACATCTCAAACTCATCTTAGGTTTTTATTTAACTTATTGACAAAATATACAATAAACAAAAATGACGTAGTTCTTTTTCTATAAACCTTCCCACCCATCCTAGACCTGGCAGTGAACATCCCTTCTTGATACCTGTAAAGAGAAACATATATAAAGGTATGAGCTATAGGCTCAGTGAATGCACAATTTTCCTCAACAATAATTTGTAAAAAGATATATATACACAGATCATATATAATCATATTCAATTCCCATCTTTTAGCCATTAATCACATTCAATTCCCATCCTTTAGCCATTATATAAGGCGTCAGATGTATCACATTGCATCCATTCCATAAACACATCCTCTAGCCCTATATATACGAGGCATCAGATGTATCACATATACATAACCGCTCTATAGCCTCAATAATTAGGCATCAAGCATCCATTCCATAAACACATCCTCTAGCCCTATAAATATAATGGGCATCAGATGTATCTTTTCATACATAACCGCTCTATAGCCTCAATAATTAGGCATCAAGCATCCATTCCATAAACACATCCTCTAGCCCTATAAATATACTGGGCATCAAATGTATCTTTTCATACATAACCGCTCTATAGCCTCAATAATTAGGCATTAAGCATCCATTCCACAAGCACATCCTCTAGCCCTATGAATATACTGGGCATCAGATGTATCCTTTCATACTCTTCTGCCAATCAAGTCACGATTCAACTCCACTTTACCAAGCATCATAATATCAACATACATATTCCACTAATAATATTTATATTCTAAAAATTTCATAATTTATACCAAGAATTACTATCATAAAACCTTTATTACACAAAATTATGCATTATCTCGAACCTGCACTTTCTAAATTATAAATAGCCACCCACAATCTTTTAAACCATATCCACATCTACAAGTGCCAACCTGAAATAATGCCTCCCACTTTCTAACTACACATTCAAATGTATATAAATTTCAAGTGAGTACACTCACCTCAAGTTCACACCAACGTAGTTCCAAGTTCTATTTTCTCGGTGCTTTAGAAGTATATGTTCCTTCACCTACCAATCTAACATAATTAGTAGTGCAATTCTACATCAATATAATCATTTACAAGTGTGCAAAATATACTAACAATTACACAAATGTATACCCTTTTATATTTGTTAATTTACAACACATTACAACATTTCAGAATTAGGTGCAGCCCGAATCTCTTGCACAGATTAGGTATTTGCCTTTGTTTGATCATCCTCAAATTTTTATAGTAGTTACACAACATGTCTATAAACAATATTACAGAATTTGAGCATCATCCAACGGCTAAAACATCGAATATTCATCAAACAACTCAGTACAAACATGCTGTCCAGAATATAACGTATGACAATAGTCCAACTTCACGGATTAAACTGCACCAATTGGATGAGATCTAGGTGCTCTACCATATATTTCTAGAAAGCTCTGTGTGTCTACTTTTTAATGCAATTTACGGTGCATAAATCTAAATTTTCTACAAGGACTTATAGCAATTCTCCCACAAGGACACCAATTTGCCAGAATTATAACCTTATAAATTTTAGCATGATTTCTACTTATATCATCTATTATTATCTCTTTATGATCAAGAAAATTCAATTATATCATCACAACACACAGGAACACTAAGAAACAAATTCAAAACTTTTTTTTTTCAATCATAATTTTCCAATTTCAATTGCTACAAAACATAATACAAAATTTTAATATTCCCGCGTAGAATTTGTTATCGTCCACCAAACTTGTGAAATTCACCAAAAATTCAATTTTCATCCTTTTTGAGTAATTCCAAAGCCATATGCTAGATATTGAACTATATTTTGAAATACATACTTGATATCTAACATCACTCATCAATAACCAACTCGAAATACACCAAAACAATAGCAAAAAAATTCATTTTTTTCTTACTTAAACATTCTAGTAAACCCATGGTGTGTATAATTCTATATTTTAAATCTATAACTTCCATAAGTCATGTAAAACACACATACTTCTCCATGTATTAACTTAAATCCAAATACCAATAATTATCAAACCCAAATCATACTAAGAAAATCCTTTATAAATTCACCAAAAATTCAAAAAAAATCAAAGATAATTTAAAGGCTTACCTCATGGCATCAAAATATTAACCAAAGGTGATGATGAACCGAGACTTGGTGACGGAACTCAAAATTTCTTATACTTCTGCATAGCTTTCAAAGGGTAGAACAACTTTCTCTAAAGGCTTGTCGTGATTCGGCGGAGTTTGGTAGGTAAAATCTAGAGAGAGAAAGCTTGAAAATTAATAACAATGGAGATCCCTTCCTCTCTCTCTCTTGCTCGGCCAAATTTGAGAAAGAAGGCAAGAAAAGAAGTGGGTGGACTAGAAAATTCCATCATTTGGGTAAATTACAACAATTTATCCCAAACTTTCCAAATCTTATTATTTTAACCCCAAACTTTTGTAACTTTACATTTCAATCCACACTAAACTTATGAAGTTATAGAATTTGATCCATGATTAATCAATATTCCTAAATTCTCCAAAAATTTCACTTAATCGAGGTTAATTCGTGTCTAATTTACGCTAATTAAATTATGGGGTATTACAATAAAAACTTAGCTTAAAAAACTTACATGGAATGCAATTTATATTTGTCAAGGTGGTTTTATGCGCCTTCACGAGTTTGTACTTTTTTTTCTTTTACAAAGCTCATTTGTACTATTTTTAATGCATATTATACATTGGTGGACCCACTAATCATGCTTACAAAACTTCATTTATTGAGCTAAATTAGTTTGCTTTTAAAAATATCGCAATTAACATAGCTTGCTGGAATTTTTTCAAGTTTCTGTTTTTGTAAAACAAAATTTCTTATGTCATTTTTGTAAATAAGTGATTTCTTAAGAAGTAGTAAAGATAAAGTAGCACTATTTATTTAAGATGAAGATAGCTGTGATACTTAGTGTTTTGTTTTCCCTGTTAACCTTTTCTTAAGCTGATTAAGGCTTAATCTCCGTTAGAGCTTGAGCATTGTGTTTCGAGCCTTTCGTACTTGACTTGGTACTTTTATCATGTCATATTAGGTATATTAAGTTTGAGGGAGAAATTTTTACGTTATTCAAGTGGTTCGGATTGAAACCGAGGTGTAAATCGTGTATTTCGACTTTTCGTGATTCGTAGATTTTTGGCCAACTTTGAAAGGTCATAACTTCTTCATCTGATGTCCAAACGACTCTCCATTTACAGTCAAGTCTTCATTTCTTTCCCTCTACAAATTTCATGTTTGGACCGAGTCAAGATTAAGCCATTTTAAGGTCCATTTTGGGCTCAGAAAGTCGGTTATTGGTGCAGTGACCACCATGATCGATCATGGAAGGCCATGATCGATCATGGAATCTTTTGTGGACATATTTTTGGTTCATGATCGATCATGGAAGGCCATGATCGATTATGGTTCACCTGAAGGTTGGTTTTGACGATGTTTAACCCGTTTTTCACCAACTTTATGCCCTAAACATACCATTTTCAAACCATACACATACATCATTTGTTTAGAGGGTTCTAAAGAGGAAGAGGTAGAGATCCTAAAGGTATTCTTGAGGTTTCTTCATCCTTCGACAAGATTTGAGCTTCAAATCACCTCATCCTTCACTATTCATCGTCTTCCACCCTCATCTTCGCCCAAGGGATCTTGAAGCGAGTTAAGGTTTTGGCAATATGACATCTACGATTCATCAACTCTACAATCTTGCTTCTCTAAGGTGGGAACAATACAATAAAATTTGTTTTCTAAATCATTACTTATTGCATTAGGGTTTTCTAAAGGAATTGGAGGATTTTTTTTAAAAGCCCTAGGCTTGTGATGTGCATTAGGGTTAGGCTAGGTTAGGCTTCGATTAGTGGTTGATTTAGATAAAACATGATACCAATTGCATGATTTAACATCTATATCTATGTTTTAGTTTATATACTTAAAGATTCCTTACGAACCCATTTGTAGTTGCATGTTCAACCTAAGAATTTTGGGGCTTTGTGGAGTTAAGCTTATGTATCGAGTAATTGATGATCATGGTTAATGAATATATGTAGATAAGACTTTAGACGAGAGTCTTGAACCATCTCCTTGGGACTTGCACTAGGAAGCCATTGAGGCAGAGTTTGTGTATCGTAACTTGTACGTCGAAGGCCCGGTGTAGACACTACCAATATTAGTGATGACTATATAACCTTGATACAATCTTGAAACACTAGACACCTAATTGATTAGGTTAATAGTGCTTTAACCATTGCTGTGAGAGGTTATTATGTCATAATTGTTTCATTTAGGCGAAGAAACTAGGAACGAATGTTAGACTTGATAGAATAACTTGAGAATGAACAACTTACATAGCTTTGATCCTATACATGATAAGCATTATAAGATGTTGGATGTTGATAATGAACCAATTGGCTATGTTGTATAATCTGTTGTTATGTTAAATTAATTGCATGTATGGACTTTAAAACTATTTTGGGTGATGAATCCCAGACTTGTATGAATGGTTTTTATATATATGTGGAGTGGATTTGGAATTGTGGTTGAATGTGACTATTGGTGTCTAATTGTTTTAAACTTTACAGGGCGGTTTGTTAATTAAACAAACTCCACATGCTGAAGTTTTATAAATCGGGACTTTTTAATGATCACATTTTATTTAAGAAATGTTTTTAAAAGTTATGGTTTTCCATATTTAAACATGTCGTCGCGCATGGGATTCGTTATTAACCGAGTCACAGAGGTGAAAATCTTAGAACGGGATTTAGGGCGTCACAAGTTGGTATCAGACGTATAGATTCAATTTTCTTCGAGGGGATCATGGGTCATTATGCATATTGGGTAAGCATTATGAGGATCTTCCGTTGAGTCTCGTGTTATTCTACGTTAGGGATGACTCATTTGCTTATTAGACATTACTTTTGTTTATTGTGCGCTCTTCCTTTTAGAATATCTTCTTATAATGACATAAATGTTACTCCTCCATCTACCGTGAGCGTTGGTATCGAGACTGACTCCACTTTGGGAAAAGTGGAGAAGGTTAGTAAGGTTGTTCAAACCGACGAGTTTGAGATCTTTTCCTTCGATTTGTGTATCGCTAGGGAGGAGCATAGGTCTTTAGTTCACGCGTGTTATCATTGTGGTTCATCCAATCGTGTGATAGAGTGTTGTCCTTTTAAAACAAGTGGTTCTAAACAGGTTGAGAGTGGTGGAGCTCCGTTAGTCAAGCGTCGTCATCGAGAGGTGATTGTGGGAACCGCGGAGGTTTCCCCACTTGGATCTGGACCGGTAGAGTGTACACAAGTGGGTCCTAGAACCGGTTGTTTCATTTTCCATAACCCCGATCATTTTTGTAAGGATTGTCCTAGGCATAGAGAGAGGTGTCTGCCCAGTGGAGCAGCGAAAGCGTGGTGGAACTAGTGGTTCGGGAATTAGTGGGTCGTCGAGTGTACGTCCTCATAGTTAGGGCAAGTCTTGGGAATAGGTAGTCCCTCTTCGTTTCATTCTATTTATATCAAATTCTCTCATAAATTGCTTCATATCATTCATATTATAATTGTGTTGTTTCCTTTGAATCCGTTATCTTTCTAGAGAGGTGATTTTGTACTCCGGATGAGTTTTGCTACCAAGTTAGCAATGGGCGACTGTTGAGTTATATTTTTGTTAGCCGCTTGATCAACAGATGACTAACTTATAAATCTACTATCTTCTATCACCAACAGAAAGTAAAATTTTTCTTACTTATGTTAATGGCCAATCCCATTCCTTGTGTTCACCCAATGTGTTTCTTATATTCTAAAGGGTAAATCTTAAGTTTAAGAATCTTTGCATTCTTGGAGAATTGATCCAACATAGTTGTAGTTGTTTCTCGAGTACCATTGTGATTGGGTTCATAGGAAACTAGAATGTGTCACCTTCTTTGTTGAGCTGAATTTTCAATTGTGAGTGCACCATGGGAGCGATATCGATTTTGGTTTAACATCACAATAACCATAGGGTTGTATTGGTGCGTGTCTATAGTTGTAATCTTCGTATCCCTAGGATTGTTCCACTTGTTCTGTGTTTTGGATTATAATTGTATCTTGTGCTTAATCGTGGCTAGTCTCCTAAGGGGGGAGACCGGAAGCAATTTTAGGAACCCTTTATAGATCTTGTTTCTTACTTATCTCCATGCAAATTTTGAGGACAAAATTTCTTAAGGAGAGGAGCTTTTGATACCCCGTGTTCTGGTTTCCCTGTTAACAATTTCTTAAGCCGGTTAAGGCTTAATCTCTGTTAGAGCGCAAGCATTGTGTTTCGAGACCTTCGTACTTGACCCAGCACTTTTAGCATGTCATATTAGGTATATTAAGTTTGAGGGAGCAATCATTATGTTATTCGGGTGGTTCAGATTGAAACCGAGGTGTAAATCGCGTATTTTGACTTTTCGTGATTCATCGATTTTAAGCCAACTTTGAGAGGTCATAAATTCTTCATCCGATGTCCAAACAACTCCATGTTTACATCCAAGTCTTCATTTCTTTCCCCTCTACAACTTTCGTGTCTAGGCCGAATCGAGATAAAGCCATTTCGAGGTCCATTTTAGGCTCAGAAAGTTGGTTATTGGTGTAGTGACCACCATGATCAATCATGGACCCTTCTGTGGACATTTTTTTGGTTCATGATCGATCACGGAAGGGGTCTGAGTTTTCTCTTGTGTGTTTTTATCACTCTAGAAGTCAGGTTAAAAAACTAGCAGTTCTTTTGTAATTCCCTTTTATAAATGAAGCTTTTGTAATCCTTTTGGTAATTGGTTGTTCCATCTTAGGTACTCTTCTATGGAGTTTATTTAGCTTATTTTGTTCATATCTCCTTTTTGATTGTTAATGTGCGATTAATTTCGTTAAGGTATTGCGTAGTTCTTAATTATGGATATCTTCTGCTCCTCTAGGCCATGATCGATCATGGTTCACCTGAAGGTCAATTTTCACGATATTTAATCCATTTTTCACCCACAATACACCATTTTTGAGCCATACACATACACCATACCTTTAAAGGGTTCTAGAGAGGAAGAGCTAGAGATCCTTAAGGGATTGAGGTTTATTCATCCTTCTACAAGATATGCGCTTCAAATCACCTCCCCATTTACTATTTATTGTCTTCCACCTTCATCTTCGCTCATGGGAGCTTGAAGCGAGTTAGGGTTTTGGCGATATGACATCTACGCTTTATCAACTCTGTAATCTTGCTTCTCTAAGGTGGGAACAATATTATAAAACTTGTTTTCTAGATCATTACTTGTTGCTTTAGGGTTTTCTAAATGAATTGGAGGATTTTTCTTAAAAGCCCTAAGTTTGTGATGTGCATGAGGGTTGGGCTAGGTAAGGCTTCGATTAGTGGTTGGTTTTGATAAAACATGATACCAATTACATTATTTAACATTTATATCTATGTTTTAGTTTACATACTCAAAGATTCATCACTAACCCATTTGTAGTTGCATGTTCAACCTAGGAATATAAGGGTTTTGTGGATTTAAGCTTATGTATCGAGTAGTTGATGATCATGGGTTATGAATATATGTAGATAAGACTTTAGACGATAGTATTGAACCCTCACCTTGGGACTTGCACTAGGAAGCCATTGAGGCGGAGTTGTGTATAGTAACTTGTATTTCTAAGGCTCGGTGTAGACATTACCAATATTAGTGATGACTATATAACCTCGATAAGATCTTGAAATGCTTAACACCTAATTGATTAGGTTAATAGTACTTTAACCATTGTTGTGAGAGGTTGCTATGCCATAATTGTTTCATTTAGGCGAAGAAACAAGGAACGAATGTTAGACATGATAGAATAACTTGAGAATGAACAACTTACATGGCTTTGATCCTATACATGATAAACATTATAAGATGTAGGATGCTGATAATGAACCAATTGGCAATTGTGCGAATAACGACGAGACGGCAAGTTATCAAATATAAGCGTGGAAATGATGCTGATGATGGCGATAAATGTTGAACGAATGATGATTATTATGTGATTATATATGTTGGTAGCCATACGTGTGATAGATGATTTGATGATTTTATACATTGTTAAGTGAGGAAACGATATATTCCTGATGTTATGATCACACGTAAGGGCTGGATATGATGGACCGAGCACCGGGTAGCTCGCACGTGGCTTGAAGATGGGCTGCCTATTGCTGCTCATGGGTGAAAATCACTAAACTGTGTATGGGAAAAATGAAGTTGGTGACTCCGCTAGTGGTTGTGGTTGCCCACAAAGGAAAGCCAATTCTATGTATCTTGCCTTCCCATAGGACTATTTGTTCTAGGTTCGATGAGTTTCCCTGGCAGCGGAGCAAGTCCCGTGTGCCACTTCTTACCTAATGGTGAGTTTCCCAGGAAGTAGTTGGGCTATTAATGGTCATTATACTGCTAGGGTATCCCCTGGTTTAGTTCTTTCCAGAGTGTGGATGTGGTCTATGTAAGGTGTTTTCCTTGTTAACTATTCGGAGTGTCATTCTCGAGAAAATGTCTTGAGGGTTATCTCCGAATGACCTACTTGGAGAACCAAGTCCCTAAGCCACTATCCACTCGGATGAGACATGGATAAGAGCCTTGGACCCTTCGGGGTCCGTTGTTTTGGGCCTGGATTGACCGCGGGGTGAAACTGAGGCATTATACTGGAGACGTGATACGAGAGTTATTGTGGAATTATTGATTATATTGTTATTCTTATTATATCATATCATGTCTCGTATTGATTTGTGTATGTTGCCTCGGCTATAATATAAATGATGTAGGGACGTAGGTGGACACTATTAGACAAACAGGATACACGTACAGAACAGTCGAGCCTTTCATAATGTATTAATATATAATGTGGAAAGAGATGATAACTATGAACCTTAGATATATCATATGGGCATGAGAGTAAGGATGGTTCATGAGACTTGATAGCCGGATCATAAAGAACCTAAAGCACTAATAATTGAAGGAGTAAGTATAGTTCACGAGACTTGATAGACGGATCATAAAGAACCTAAAGCACTGATAATTAAAGGGAAAATCATAACTAACGAGATAGCCTATTGAGAGAACGCCGTAATATAACGCTTAGACGAATGATCTTGAGCCAAAGCCTATTAGCTGGCCAATTATGGGATCTATAATGAATTATAATTAAAGTGAAAATAACAAATACTTGGCCTATAGTTATTGATTTTCGATATAGGCACAAGTAGCCGGTAAAAGCTGTAGAACTAATCCATTAAGGTGTGACGAACCTTAGAGAGCTAGCATCAGAACGAGATGATCTTAAACTGACGATTCCGTAGTAATGCGGGAATACGTGAGAGGTTCACTTATGGGATATTTACGAATTTGATCGGTTAGTTGTGTAGTTAGTATCCGGTGGCTAGGATAGGAATCCTAGTGGAGTTTGCTTGCACGAGTGTGTGTGTTGCATTGCTTTGCACGGTCTTCGAATTATTATTTTAAGGTAAATCACTTACTTTCTATATAAACCTGTACGTGCGTGTGTTTGTAAAGTGTATTTTATATACAAAACCTATATAGTTCCCACTGAGCCCGGATTTGGCTCATCCCATTTTCTAACAGTTTTGCATGATAGGCTTAGGGAATTGGAGCATGGTGTATCCATTTAAAAGTCTCTGATGTCCATAGAACCTCATGGTCCTTAGACAAAGGACCATGTTCTATAATCTTTTATTATGTTAAATTAATTATATGTATGAACTTTAAAACTATTTTGGGTGATGAATCCTAGACTTGTATAAATACTTTTTATATATGTAGAGTGGATTTAGAACTGTGGTTGAATGTGACTATTGGTGTCGAATTGTTTTAAACTTTACAGGGTGGTTTGTTAATAAAACGAACTCCACATGCTGAAATTTTATAAATCGGGACATTTTAAAGATCACATTTTATTTAAGAAAAGTTTTTAAAAGTTGCGGTTTTTCATATTTAAACCCGCCGTTGCGCATGCCATCTGTGATTAACTGAGTTCTGGAGGTGAAAATCTTATAACGGGATTTGGGGCGTCACAAAAGCATTCCCCCCAATGTTTGCTTTTTCTTTAATTGTCCATGTCTTTTATTCTTTTCGCATTATTATGAGTGGAGCACCTAATCAAGGTGCACAACATTCAATTCAAATTAAGAGTCTTAATTTTTCTTTGTTTTTTATAGTTGTTTCCGAGGATTACCATTGTTGAAAATTCTTGAAGGCTGATAAATCTACATTTGTATGTTATTTTTCTTTGCACGTAGGTATTACATAAAAGAACATGGAGTTTGTAAATATCAGAGGTAAAGTCATAAAATTCTATTGTTTACCATGCCCGCAATTTAATAGCAATTTATATGTTTTGTATTGTGCCATGTTGACTGGAGGGTTGCTATCAATTATTGAATTAGGTGTTACATGTAATCCTTTGAAGAATGGGCATCAAGTTTGCTTGGATTTTGATTCTCATTAGTTTTTCTTTCGAACTTTTTGTGTTTTATGATTTTATCAACAAAGCCCTCATTTATTAGCAATTTTTATATTTGATACGACCTACAGTGATATCGCACGAAACCCGCAAACACAGCGAATTGGTTGTACGAACCTCAACACAGAAACACACGAAAATCGTAGCAAATTAAGAACCTGGACCGTTTCTACAATCAGATTATGATGGAAATCGAAGACGCCACAATCAGGTGCAGAATACCGATTGATAAGTCAGATGAACGCCACGGACAAACCGATAAGTTCAAGTAGTTCGTGAAGAACCAAAGAGGATTAAAATCACTCAATATTATTATGAATAAAGTCTTAGATAATAAAATAAAACAATGAATCCCCCTTTAAATAGGGAGAAGAAAACTTAGGCCACAAGAAACCAATCCAACAAGGAATCCTCAAAACAAATCCTAATCAAACAAGAACTAGTCTTTAAAAAGAAATAACAATAATAAATAAAAAACGTGTGGGCTGGCTTGACTCCACATCTTGGGCCGCATAGGCATGGTCTTCTCACTCCAATTGGGCTTGAATAAGTGTAACCCAGCCTCCATTTTGTGCTCCACGTTTTTCCCCTCCAATGGGCTTAATTGTGCCTTCTTCTTGAGCCCAAATAGCTTGAATTAATCCATTAAGCTCTGCCTTTAACTTCTTAGCCCGCAACCTTGTACTTGAGCCTGTTGGAACTTAGATGGCATTTGAATTGTCTTCATTTTGCACAACAGCCTTGTCCTTGCATCCATCATTCCCCTCCTCTTGAAAAGGATTTGCCCTCAAATCATCACTGGTATCAAACGGACTTAAGTCAGCAACGTTAAAAGTAGCACTAACGTTGTACTCTCCTGGTACGTCCAGCTAATAAGCATTATCGTTGACATGCTCAAGAACTTGAAAAGGTCCATCTCCTCTAGGAAGTAGCTTAGAACGACGTTGCTCTGGAAATCGTTCCTTCCGCATGTGCAGCCATACCCAATCTCCAGGTTCAAAAACCAGCTTCTGACGTCCTTTATTTGCCTGCTTTACATATTGCTCCGTCCTCCGTTCAATGTTGAGCCTTGTCTTCTCATGGATCTGCTTAACAAACTCAGCCTTTTTCTTTCTATCAAGATTAGTATATTGAGAATAAGGTAATGGAGATAAATCTAATGGAGTCAAAGGATTAAATCCATACACAATTTCAAAAGAGGAAAATTGAGTAGCAGAATGAACAGTGCGATTATAAGCAAACTCAACATGCGGTAAACATTCCTCCCATGTTCTAATGTTCTTTTTAATGATAGCCCTTAACAAAGTAGATAAAGTTCTATTCACAACCTCAGTTTGACCATCAGACTGTGGGTGACAAGTAGTAGAAAATAATAACTTAGTTCCTAACTTACACCACAAGGTCTTCCAAAAGTAGCTTAAGAATTTAGTATCTCTATCTGAAACAATGGTCCTAGGCATACCATGCAATCTCACAATTTCTCTAAAGAACAAATCAGCAACATGCGAAGCATCATCAGTTTTGTGACATGGAATAAAATGAGCCATTTTAGAAAATCTATCCACGACCACAAAAATCGAATCTCTACCATTCTTAGACCTAGGTAAACCCAAAACAAAATCCATGGAAATGTCTATCCAAGGTTCACTAGGAATAGGTAATGGTGTATATAAGTCATGCGGTTGCACACGGGACTTTGCTTGCCGACACGTAACACATCTTCCACAAATTCTCTCAACGTCTCTTTTCATACGTGGCCAAAAGAAGTGTTCTTGCAAAATATCTAAGGTCTTAGCAATCCCGAAGTGCCCCATCAAACCTCCCCCATGGGCTTCCCTCACTAACAAATCACGCATAGAGCAATTAGGCAGACATAACTTATTCTCACGAAATAAAAAACCATCATGCCTAAAGAACTTACCCACTGCGTTTTTCTCACATGCTTTGTACTCCTCACAAAAATCAACATCAATTGGATACAATTCCTTTATATGCTCAAAACCAAGTAATTTAGCATCAAGGGTAGAGATTAACTTATACCTTCGCAAAAGTGCATCAGCAACAATATTTTCTTTACCTTGCTTGTACCAAATGACATATGGGAATGTCTCAATGAACTCCATCCAGTGCGCATGCCTCTTATTCAGCTTGTGCTGGCTCCTCAAATATTTCAAAGACTCATGATTGGTGTGAATCACGAACTCTTTAGGCCAAAGGTAGTGTTGCCAAGTTTCCAATGCTCTAATCAATGCATACAATTCCTTGTCATACGTCGGATAGTTCAAGGTTGCCCCACTCAACTTCTCGCTAAAGTAAGCGATTGGTTTTCCACCTTGCATAAGAACAGCTCCTATTCCCAAACCCGATGCATCACACTTAAGCTCGAATGATTTAGTGAAATCTGGTAACACAAGTACGGGCGCATGGGTCAATTTCTCCTTGATCAATTGGAACGCCTTCTCTTGTTCATCTTTCCATTTGAATCCCACGTTCTTCTTGATCACCTCCGTCAGCGGCGCAGCTATGGTACTAAAATCTTTCACAAATCGCCAGTAAAAGCTAGCAAGTCCATGAAAACTTCACACATGCCCCACAGTTGTAGGACTCGGCCACTCTTGTATTGCACGTACTTTTTCCTCGTCAACCTGTATACCTTGTGCACTCACAACAAAACCAAGAAAGACAAGCTTATCGGTGCGAAAAGTGCACTTCTTCATGTTAGCAAATAACTTTTCTTTTCGAAGCACATCTAAAACTGATTTTAAATGCTCAACATGATCCTCCAAGGTTTGGCTATAAATCAAGATATCATCAACGTAGACAACAACAAATCTGCCAATAAATGCACGCAAAACATGATTCATTAAACGCATGAAAGTGCTCGGTGCATTAGTTAGCCCAAAAGGCATCACTAACCACTCATATAAACCATGTTTGGTTTTAAAATCAGTTTTCCATTCATCTCCTTCTTTCTTTCTAATTTGATGATACCCACTTTTTAAATCAATTTTAGAAAATACACAAGCTCCATGCAACTCATCCAATATATCATCTAAGCGAGGAATAGGATGTCGATACTTTACCGTTATATTGTTGATAGCTCGATAATCAACACACATTTTCCACGTCCCATCCTTCTTAGGCACTAAAATCACTAGAACAACGCACGGACTCATGCTTTCTCTCACGTGCCCTTTCTCGATCAGTTCAGACACTTGCCTTTGTAGCTCCTTCGTCTCCTCTGGGTTGCTTCGATAGGCTGGTCTGTTTGGAATAGTAGCGCCAGGAACAAAATCAATTTGATGCTCAATCCCTCTAATTGGCGGTAATCCATGTGGCATATCGTCGGGAAAGACATCCGAATAATCCTGAAACAAAGAAGCAATAGAACTAGACAAAGCGAGTTAAGTTCATTAGTATTTAGATATGTCTCCTTGTACAAAAGTACAATCATCGGCTGCCTTGAATACAATGATCTTTTAACTTCACTCGCTCTCGCATAAAAATTTTTTTGTTTTCTTTCTTTCTCATTTTTTTCAACTTCTCTCTTTTTCCCTCTTTCTCTCGTTTTGTCACTCTCTTTCTTTTGCTCACTCTCTTTTTTTAACTCGCTTTCTTTTTTTTGGTCACTCTCCCTTTGCAGTTTTAATTGATCTTCATACACTTGCTTCAGTAACATAGGGACAAGAGTAATCGTCTTATGATTGAGCTCAAAAGAATATTTGTTGGTGAATCCGTCATGCTTCACTCGGCGATCAAATTGCCATGGTCGTCCTAATAATAGATGACCAGCTTGCATTGGTACTACGTCGCATAAGACCTCATCTTCATACTTTCCAATACGAAATGCGACTAATACTTGTTTGTTCACCTTGATCTCCCCATTATCATTCAACCATTGCAATTTATATGGCTTGGGATGCTTAACAATAGGCAGCCCTAGCTTCTCCACCATAATAGTACTTGCAACATTCATACAACTTCCGCCATCAATGATCACACTACATACCTTACTGTTCACTAGGCATCTAGTATGAAAGAGATTTTCTCGTTGTACTCCATCATCTTCTTTAGCTCGCACACTAAGAGATTTTCTTGCAACCAACAAATCTCCTTCAGCCGCAAGCTCTTCTTCTTCATCATCAACATTTTCTAATAATGGCATAGAATCATCATTGGACTCTTCATCGGTCTCAATTTCACCGTTGTCTCAAATTACCATAGCTCTTTGATTGGGACATTGGTTCGCCTTATGACCCTGCCTTGACACTTGAAATGTTTAATATCACGATTTCGAGGTGTATTAAGATCAGGTTTACCTTGGTTTCCAAGGCTGGTCGTCCCTTGTTTGGGCTCGGTTTTGGGCTTTGACACGGCTGATTTCTCCTATTTCTTCCAAAGGGGATTTGATTTCCAAGAGGGTGTGGTTCGACTTTGGTTTTGGCGTAGGCTACCCCTCCTCTTGAGTTGATTCTCAATCTTGATCGTCACGTGCACCATATCTTTCAACTCAACATAATGTTGCAAATCTACCGCATTAGCAATTTCCCGGTTCAATCCATTCAAAAACCTGGCCATAGTAGCCTCTCGATCTTCGTCTACATTAGCTCGGATCATGGCTACTTCCATCTCCTTGAAATAATCTTCCACGCTGCGGTTGCCCTGTGTAAGCCTTTGTAACTTTTGGTACAACTCCTAGTAGTAATGGCTAGGTACAAATCGCTTTCTCATCACTGTCTTCATCTCTTCCCATGTCAATAGGACGCTCTCTATTTCTTCGTCTGTTCATTACTAATTGGTCCCACCACACAATTGCATATTCAGAGAACTCAATGGCAGCAAGTTTTACCTTCTTTATCTCGGAGTAGTTATGGCAATCAAACACTAGCTCAACTTTCTTCTCCCATTCAAGATAAGCTTTGGGATCATTCTTCCCTTGAAACGATGGAATCTTCATCTTGATACTACCCATATTGTTATCTTCCCTGTTCCTTCCTTCTCTATTTCGCCCAGCATATCTCCTATTGGCGGCCACCGGGTTCTAGTCGTCGTCATCTTCAAACCCACCATCGTAAGATTCTTCATCCTCAACCCTCACTTCTCTAGGTTGGAATATCCCTCTCCTACGAGCATGAGCATTATTTGATTGCTCAATTCTATTTGATTGCTCGATTTATGTGTTCTCTATCCGCCCATGAACCATCTCCATCTCAGTTCTTAACATCTTCCTCATCTCCCCTAACAAAGCTTGTACTTGCAAGTTCGGGATGACTGGTTGATGACCCTCCTCCTCTTTCGAGGCCACGTCTTGACTTTTCGACATTATTTATATAACCTGCAAAATAGAATTAAGGACCTCACAAGCACTCCCTCACGTGTTTCACTCGAAGAATGATTCACTCAGTTCACTCGTGTATCACTCCACAATATTGGCTTTTACCCTCTAATGATCTCACAGCTTACGCCTCTTTCCACTCAAATTAATGCTCTATAGGTTCTTATTGAACTACTCAATTGAATATCGGATTGTGGATGGACAGTTCACACGACCAATCAATAAGAAACTAGAATCCTAACGATTACGAACACAATAAGGGGCAAAAGAACGCGAAATAGGTGCGAAAATTCAGTCTCGTGAAAACGTGATTTTTGGAATCCTTGGAACCTATAGAATCCAAATCTAAAAATAAATAATTGTGAATTTCAGAAAATTTTGTACTTTTTTTTTGGTGTCTCGACTTGTACTTTAATCTGGTGTAATCGAAATTTCCAGAATTCAAAATTTTAACTGAAATAATTAACAAAATTCGAAACTCAACAAAATCGAATTTTAAGCACTAAACGAAGCTTATATGAACAGCCAATAGATTCGCAATAGCTAGGGTTTATATGATTAATGAAACAATCAATCGCAGATAAGGTTTATATGCAGAAATCGCATTTTTGATAGCCCTAACAATCTCGTATCTCGGCAAAACGCAAGGTAGTAAGGGTTGTATTACAATCGAAAACTAACCTTAACTATGTCGAAATCTTACCCTAGGCAGAAACAATAGAAACTGATTCGCGATAGCAAAAAAGACTATGATGGACAGATTCGCAACTAGGGTTCAAAAGAACAAATTAAAGGAATTTGACTTTAAATCACAGATGAAACATATTCGTAATAGGTGCAATTCGAGTGTACTTTAACAATCAAGAACAAATTCGAAAAGAACTAAGCAAGAACGTATGCGGAATAATGAGAATTTCGATTTTTTTTTTGGACGACGAACACAAAGCAGTCACGATAATTAAATAAACAGAACGAAGAACAAAAAAATACGAAGAACAGAAACACGAATCAAACAATTTACTATTTAATGGATAGATAAAACCTGATAGTAGAACTTGCTCTGATACCAACTGATACGACCTACGGTGATATCGCACGAAACCCGCAAACACAACGAATTGGTTGTGCGAACCTCGACACAGAAACACACAAAAACCGTAGCAAATTAAGAACCTGGACCGTTTCTACAATCAGATTATGAGGGAAATCGAAGACGCCACAATCGGGTGCGGAATACCGATTGATAAGTCAGATGAACGCCACGGACAAACCGATAAGTTCAAGTAGTTCGTGAAGAACCAAAGAGGATTAAAATCACTCAATATTATTGTCAATAAAGTCTTAGATAATAAAATAAAACAATGAATCCCCCTTTAAATAGGGAGAAGAAAACTTAGGCCACAAGAAACCAATCCAACAAGGAATCCTCAAAACAAATCCTAATTAAACAAGAACTAGTCTTTAAAAAGAAATAACAATAATAAATAAAAAACGTGTGGGCTGGCTTGAATAAGTGTAACCCAGCCTCCATTTTGTGCTCCACGTTTTTCCTCTCCAATGGGCGAAATTGTGCCTTCTTCTTGAGCCCAAATAGCTTGAATTAATCCATTAAGGTCTGCCTTTAACTTCTTAGCCCGCAACCTTATACTTGGGCCTGTTGGAACTTGGATGGCCTTTGAATTGTCTTCATTTTGCACAACAGCCTTGTCCTTGTATCCATCAATATTTGATACAGTATCATCTTTTATATAACTAAAATGTATTTTTCTATTCATGTTTAAGTATATAATGGTTACACAAATTAAATTATAGGACCCATCGACACAATTTTTTTCCTTTTAATAATAATTATATTGAGTCCACAAATTTTCTAGTCCAATGCTCGAAAGCAATCTCGACCGTCCCAATTTTATGACATTGATGACCGTTTGTTTATCTGTAACCTAGCAAAGGTCTCATCCACTCTCTCTCTCTCTCTATTACACTGACGCTACTTTGGCTTTCGTCGACTGATCGACCGGCACCACCGTAGCACGCAGTTCTTTATCTGGTATGTCCCCTTCTCTCTGCGTGTACACTCCATCTATTTTTCTTTCTAATTTAGGGCTTTCAAACTAGAATCTTTTCTGTCTGTGTGTCTCCATCCAGTGCCTCTTGAGAATTTGTAGTCTTTATTCTCACAAAGCCATAGTCCATCCATTTTCCGGCTCTAAAATATAGGGTTTTCAATTTCAAGTTTGGGTTTTTAGAATCTCATCTCAATTTTTGACAATTAGGGATTTCAAGCCTAGTATTTTTGTTCCAATTATGTCTTCTTTGGGATTTAACTTTGTCAATTTGGTGTAATCTAATTCCATCAGTGGGGTTGCACTGTTAAAAGATGGCAGAATTTATTTCTTCTTTTTCCTTGTTAGACTTTTTTTTTTAAAATGTTAGGAAATATGTTGGTTATTTTCGTAAGATGTTTGGGTGGACTGCTGGTCCATCATCCTTTGTTTTGGCTTTGTAATTGCACTTTGGTGATTACTTTTTATGATTAACATTTATAAAAGCAGCAGTCGTTTCTGATAAAAAAAAAATTCCTTCAACATATAGAAATTCTCATATATATATATACACACACTTCCATTGTTTTTAGGAAGTCTAATTTCTTTGTCTTTTAATGTAAAGTTAAAAGCTAAAGGCTTTTTTTGTTTTTAGGAAGTATAATTTATTTGTCTTTTATTTATTTCATCTCTCCAAACTCCACTGTCATCACTATTAGATGGTTTTGATCAATAATCAATGAAACTTTCAGATTTTTATGGTCTATTCTGAATTTTTGGGTCAGGTCACTTTATATTTTCCATTAGTTTGATAATTCTTTAAGGTCGCTATATATTCTGAATTTGTAGACCATCGATACTTAAACTATCGTACTTATTTGGATTGCCGCGATTTTTGGCCTTTCGAGTTTGCTTTTAAAGACTCACTTGAGAATCATATTGGTCTTCATGAAAGTTCGTTTAACAGTTACCATTAACATGATGTTGCCAAGTATTGGAGTACATCAATAGAGGTGATAATACATTTCACGAGTTGGTTTATTTTTATTTTTTTTCGTTACAGCCTTCCTTTAATTCTTTGGTTAGTGATCTGCCTACTAAACAACCCATATCAATAGTTACAAATATACTCCGTGTTTTAATAATAATTTTTTTTCCTCATTTCATTATATACACTTCCATTATTTTCAGGAAGTCTAATTTCTTAGTCTTTTAATGTAAAGCCTTGTATCCTTTTGTGGAATGCTGCAATTATAGCTTGTTTGATTTGTGATATTAGGCCTTGTATTGTGTAGTAAATCCGTCAATAAATTAAAAGAGACAGTTTGGCTCAATAAATTAATGGTGTGGTGCTAATTAAAACGTCGCCTCAATAATTGTGTTTCTTTCTGTTTTGTATTGCGTTGGTGATGGTAATGGTGCTAGGTGTGACATGGTAGTGTAGGTGCTCGTACTTGGTGCATTTTTGTTGGGTTGGTTCCTTATTTGTATTGTGCCTATTTTGGCTAATGCTCAAGTAACTTTTGGTGTAGTTTTGGTTAGTGTGTTCCTACCATTCAACGACAATATATGTATTATAGGATGCCATCTTGACATCTTTTTTTTTTATTTATTTTCTTACTTTGTAAAACAAAAATTCTTATGTTATTGTTGCTTTACATTGTCCTTTTGAATTTATGTTTTAGTATTGAATAATTACACGAGTTAGTCTGTTGTGTCATCAACACAGCTTACCCCTTGTATATGTATGTTATATTATTTAGAATAGACGTATAAGTATTACATATGAATTTGCTAATCCAAGGTGAGTCTACAATTTTTACATATAATAATACATATATAAAAATATTATTTAATATAATTGTACCCACACTGAGATGAGGCCGAACGTGGATACCGCTTTCATTTATCTTAACAAGTAATAAAAGGCCATGTCGAATATCTTTTGAAATTAATGAATATGATTTTCTTACCCGATAAAATGGTTATTCGTTTAAGCCCGAACTAATAATAAGTTAAACACAAAAAAGCCCTCGTAATCTTTGAGTCTTTAGTGAACGAGAACAAAAAAAGAGGGGGAAAAAACTAAAAAGAATGAAAGGAAGAAAGAATGAGGCACAATTTCATTTATCTTCTACTGATGGTAGGGTTTGGGATAGGAGGAAACCATGAACCGGCATCACAACAAAGAAAACGACGGGGGATTAGGATCCAATGCCCAGGGGGGTGAGATCGAACCCAAATCGAAGAGGATAAAGCTTGATGATCCAAACATCCAACCCGTCAAAAGAAATCAAGGTACAGGACGATTTTAATTTGACCCAATAATTCTTAATTTTTGCCCTCTATTAATAATAATATAGTCCAGGTCCAATTTTTTTTTGTTTTTTGTGTGTGTATTTTTTTCCCTTTTTCTTAATGATATTATTTTTATTGATATTCCTTCTTTACACTTTTAAAAGAGTGGCTTAATGACATATTTGACCAACGAACTTTATCACTTCTTTCAATTTGGTAGCTAAATCTTTTTTTTTTGTCTAAATCCCATTGAATTCCTGATAAAGTTTCAATTTAACCAAACCCTTTAACATCGTTAATTAGAGTTAATGGGAAATTTGAGTTGGACATTAAGGATTCCACATGGCATCCACGTGGACAGATGAGATGGTAAAAACCATCATGTGACACACACGTGTGAGGTTCTCTTCATTCAAATGAAGAGCTCTGTTTTGATGAAGGAAAAATATGCGGATTTTTTTCAACAAAACTCAACATTTGTTCCCTTAATTTAAACCCTAAACTCACCTAAATCAAAATATGCTGAAGAAGACGATCATCAACAAAACTCGAAACAAACATATAGAAGCAAACACGCACACCAATTTTGAGGAATAATTAACAATTTTTGATTTACACAACTTTCTCCTAATTTTCGTTCGTATATAAAGTCCTAATTCTACAATTGTAGCCGTTGAGCACATTAATGGAGGAGAACCTCACATGTGCATGTCGCATGATTGTTTTTGCCATCTCATCTGTCCACGTGGATGCCGTGTAGACTCCTTAATGTCCAACTCTGATTTTCCATTAACTCTAATTAACGGTGTTAAAGGGTTTGGTTAAATTGAGACGTAGTTTGGAGATCAGTGGGATTTTAGACAAAAAAAGTTTAGTGACCAAATTAAAAAAAAAGTGATAACATTCGTTGGTCAAATATGTTCTTAGCCTAAAAGATTTTTGTTTCAAGAAAGATTAATGAGGAGTATTCTCTTATACAAAATTAACCAATTTATACAATTATATATATATATATATATATTTTAATCTCTGAGCCCAATCTAGGACATTAGAGCGCTGCGGTAAAGAAAGTCCCTTCCAGGTGTGTGAGAAAAATCTCTATTGAGTCTATATACAATCAGCTGAAGAAAAAACCATGGATTATGAGGCCTGTTATAAAGGCCGTAGGAAGGCTGTATCTGAAGGCCTGTAGGATTAGAAAGCAGCGTAGAGCTGATCATAATATATAAATTCGGTTGTGCCACTATTGAGCAGCATGGGTATACTGGGCTGAAAACCATGGTAGCTGGTGGGAGTAGGAGAGTCATACCAAGAATAGAACCCCCTATAATGGATATCTAGCAGACAAAAACCTTGACCAACAATCATAGAGCTTAAATCAGTTCTAAATTGTGTTTTAAGAACTATGCCTGCCACCTGTTTGATGAAAAGCCCCATATAAAATCCCATGTTGAAGGTGGATGTCTAGGACTAAACGGACCGTGGTTATCTCCATCCATCAGGTTAGATGGAGTCGTTCATTAGGCTATCTTGTTTTTGCGTCATCTTTCTTGTGTTAAATTCGGATATTTTAAAACTTCATCAAATTTTGAATTCCTATAAATAGCGGCAGACCCAGGATTATTTGAAGGGGTGGGCTAAATTCAAACAATATTTTATGAAAAAAATTTAATAGTTGAGGAAACTCCTTGATATATAATGAATTTTTTTATTTTTTTTGTACTTACAAAGGAGTAAAGGATTTTTGTTGTTATTTTCAAACATACTCTTCATAAAAATATCTATTTTTCTTGTATAGATTAGAATAGATCCACACATTATAATTGATTTAGTTTTAGACAAAAATAGTGAAAACGTTTACATGCGTACATGGGACCTGATGGTGTCAAAATCTAGAGATAGATAATTAACCAATCAATAAGTGAATATCAGTGAATAAAAAATAAATGCGGCGCAATGATGAACACATGACTTTTTTTGTTTTAAGGTAGGTTCTCCCGGTAGCGCTTATGCTATTCCAGTGGTACGTCCTCCTTTTGTGTGTGCTTGCTTTGTATTAGCTCAAAGGCGATCAATTTGAAAGATAATACAAGCTACAAACTTCTCTCTCTATAATTTCCTTAATTCTATTTATAAGTATAGAATTAGGATTACAAATATTTCAACAGAATAAATAATAAACTGTGTAGGAGAGAGAGTGTATAAGAGTTGTTGGTATTTTTGGGGTATGAAAATAGAGAGTATATGACTCTTCTATTTTTTTTTGGTATGAAAAGAGAGGGTATAAGACCCTTCTATTTTTTGGGGTATGAAAATAGAGAGTATATGACTCTTCTATATTTTCTTGAATTGGCTTGTATTTATATTGCCAATGGCTTTATATCTCTTTGATGAGATGAATGAATCTTAGATAAGAAGAATTGTGTATTTTTGTTGTGTGTTGAATGAATGAATGAATGGGGTATTTATAGGTAAAATCTAGAATGGTAAAAAAGTAACTTTGATGAAGATGAGGGGCAAAAATATAATTTTACAAAGGTGAGTGGATGTAAGTGGAATTTGAGTGGAAGTTAATGGAGGTGAGTGGAATTTGAGTGGAAGTTAATGGAAATGAGTGGAATTTGAGTGGAGTTGAGTGGGATTTTAGTGGAGGGTAAAAATGAGATTTTACCGAGGGTAAAAATGGGATTTTACCGGAGGTAAAAAATGTTGAATTGCCTTTGTAGGCCAATGGTAAAATTAATATTTAACCCCATCAATTGCCCCCTATCCTTTATTTTTATGCTGAATGTGAAGGATAAATGTTTTTGCCGGATAAATGGTTCGGCTCAAAGTTAAGACGTAAAAACGGGTACTTGTCGAGGAAGATAATCATGGGGAGACCTCGAATAACCGATGTGTAGGACTTTGTTAACCCTTGACCGTAAGTTTATGGAGCTCAGAACATTAACGTGTAAAGCTAGCTAGACTTTGATCATTAGTCTTAAAGTTTCAGAACATCATTGTGTAAGGCTTGCTAGACGTTGATCTCGAGTCTTAGTTCAAGGACATTAGATCTCGGATGCTAGTCGTTGAGCTCAAAACATCAATGTATAGAACTTTTAGAGCTTCAGAACATCATTGTGTAAGGCTAGCTAGACGTTAATCTCGGGTCGTAATCCAAGGATGCTAGATCTCGGATGCTAGTCGTTGAGCTCGAAAAATCAATATGTAGAACTCGTTAGACATTTGATACAAGTCGTAGAGCTTGGAACATTAATATGTAAAGCTGACCAGACTTTGATCATAAATAATTTGAATCTACTCGGGCCTTTTCCAACACATATATATTTTCTTTTTCTTTTTTTCTTTTTTCTTTTTTCTTTTTTCTTTTCTCTTTTCTTTTTTCTTTTTTCTTTTCTTTTCTCTTTTCTTTTTTCTTTTTTCTTTTTTTTCTTTTTTCTTTTCTTTTCTCTTTTCTTTTTTCTTTTTTCCTTTTTTTTCTTTTTTCTTTTCTTTTTTCTTTTTTTTTCTTTTTTATTCTTTCTTTTCTCTTTTTCCTGTCGGCCCCTTTCGGCGGATTTTTCGGCCCTTTCGGCAGATTTTTCTTTTTTTGAGATCCTCCCTGTCGGAGGCTCCTCTCTCTCTTCATCTCCCTCTCACTCTTCATCTTCCTCTCCCTTTTTCCTCTTCATATCACTCTCCTTCTTCGTCTTCATCTCCTTTTTTCCTCTTCGTGTCACTCTCCTTCTTCGTCTTCCTCTCGAGACCCAACTCATTTCTTTCATCACCATCCATTTCTTTTGTAATAAGTTTTTCTTACAGAAGTAAACCAAAATAATGTCAAACACTCAATTTTTTTCAGGTCGTCCATTGTGGCTTGTGCTCATAGCCACAAGAGATGTCCTCTATCTTGTGAAAATGTTAGAATCTTTCCAAATGTGATTGACCGTGGGGACTATCACACAATCTTCACTGTTTTCGGGGTGAGGAATGTTGCATCTTTTTTGCAACGTGTCCCCGAAGATCGACTTCACGAGGCTCTTAATTCGTATCTTCTTGAAGCCACGGCGAGGATTGAGAATCCCGTTAAAGGTTGTACTGCTCTCCTTGCTTCTTTTGAACAGAAGGTGGAAGAGTTACAAGCACGGGTAACGGCATTAGAGGCTCGATTAGGAGGGGGGCCTTCCTGTGTTAACCCGTTATGCTCCTTTGCTCCTCTTGGAGGTTCTTTGAGGTTCCCTTCGTCGGCAGAAAATAACGTGCCAAATGTTATTCCGACTGCCATGGATCTTTCAGAACCTATTCCCGGAGGTTTTTTGGGGCTCCTTATGTCGGAAGAGGGTGTACAGAATATTCTTTCGACTACCACGAATTTTATAGAAAATGGGGCTTCTCTGACTGAAGTGAATTTGCCGTCATTTCAGAATCCGTCCTATAACCAAGCTACCTTAGACTCCGTTTACCAGGCTGCCTCGGAAGGTTTTTTATCGCAATCTTCACTAGATGATTTTGTTGCAGATTTTGCTGGAACAACGGGCCCTGACTGGACAGCTTCAAGGAATATTCGCCATGATTTTTCTGATTATTCTTCTTCTGATTTAAGTACTATTTTGAATTTTGATGCTGATGATCTTCAGATTCTTCAGTCTTTTTTGAGTGACTAGATAATGTGTATCTCTAGTGAGAATTTTGTAAAAATGTTCCGGAGTTGTTCCACTTGTGATTGTTTAAAGCATGGCCTTTATATGTTGATAGCAATTTTTCGAAATCCTTGGTTTCTTAAAAGGAAAATTTGTTCTTTTTGCTAAGTTTTGAGTAGAGTCTTGCTCCCTTCTAACTTAGGCAAATTGCTAAGTTTTGAGTAGAGTCTTGCTCCCTTCTAACTTTAGGCAAATTGGTAAGTTTTGAGTAGAGTCTTGCTCCCTTCTAACTTATGCAAATTCTGACAATTTTCTCATTTATTACTAGGATTTCTTAAAATCTTGGTCTCTGACCAGTGGTGCAGCAGTAGATGATCATTCTCTTTGGGTTGAGGTGGTCCTGCTGTTGTCTGATAGACTTCAAAATTGCATTCAGCTTTGTGGAAGTTTGATATCCGCTGAAAATTTCTTTCTTGTGATTTGTCGGATGAACCTGATAAAAATTACATTCAATTGTAATTTTTTTTCTTGAAAGCTCATCAATTTTTCCTACAATAAATATTATTGATCGTAAGAAAGTTAGACAACTTTAAATATATTAAAACAAAGAGAAAAAATCATATATAAGTTAATAAAAAATAACTTATCTCTTCTTTTGGGTTTTATCCCCTTGGGTAACCGGATTTTTGAATGATTATGCGCCCGTAAATATTGAGCTAGCATAAGCCTGCCGGATTTTTGCATTTTTTGTCGCGACAACTTTGTATCCCCGTTTTGGACCCCGAGATGGCCAAATTTGAAAAATGATTGAACTGGAAAGTTGTAGATCTTGAAATTTTCTTCAAAATGGACTTTAGAATCATATGATTTGGAGTTTTGAGCACAAAGTTATGCACCTAATAATATTGAGTCACCGTAGGCCCTCGGGATTTCGTTCCATAAAGTTTGTATCGAAGTTTTGAATCCCGAGATGGACGAATTTGAAAAAATCTTGAACTGAAAAGTTGTAGCTCTTGAAATTTTCTCTAAAATAGACTCCAGAATTGCATGATTTGGAGTTCCGAGCAAGAAGTTATGCCCCCGAGAATATTGAGCTACGTAGACCCGCGGGATTTCGAGTTTTTCACCGAAAATTCACTTGTAATTTCTAAAGAACGAGAGCTTTAGAGAGCTTATCGTTCCCACAGACGGCGCCAACTGATGGTGTCAAAATCTAGAGATAGATAATTAACCAATCAATAAGTGGATATCGGTGAATAAAAAATATATGCGGCGCAATGATGAACACATGACTTTTTTTTTTAAGGTAGGTTCCCCCGGTAGCGCTTATGCTATTCCAGTGGTACGTCCGCCTTTTGTGTGTGCTTGCTTTGTATTAGCTCAAAGGCGATCAATTTGGAAGATAATACAAGCTACCAACTTCTCTCTCTCTATAATTTCCTTAATTCTATTTATAAGTATAGAATTAGGATTACAAATATTTCAACAGAATAAATAATAAACTGTGTAGGAGAGAGAGTGTATAAGAGTTGTTGGTATTTTTGGGGTATGAAAATAGAGAGTATATGACTCTTCTATTTTTTTTTTGGTATGAAAAGAGAGGGTATAAGACCCTTCTATTTTTTTGGGTATGAAAATAGAGAGTATATGACTCTTCTATATTTTCTTGAATTGGCTTGTATTTATATTGCCAATGGCTTTATATCTCTTTGATGAGATGAATGAATCTTAGATAAGAAGAATTGTGTATTTTTGTTGTGTGTTGAATGAATGAATGAAGGGGTATTTATAGGTAAAATCTAGAATGGTAAAAAAGTAACTTTGATGAAGATGAGAGGCAAAAATATAATTTTACAAAGGTGAGTGGATGTAAGTGGAATTTGAGTGGAAGTTAATGGAGGTGAGTGGAATTTGAGTGGAAGTTAATGGAGTGAGTGGAATTTGAGTGGAGTTGAGTGGGATTTTAGTAGAGGGTAAAAATGAGATTTTACCGAGGGTAAAAATCGGATTTTACCGGAGGTAAAAAATGTTGAATTGCCTTTGTAGGCCAATGGTAAAATTAATATTTAACCCCATCAGGACCCAATTGTTGATTTAAATAAATGTAATTAAAATTTACTTACTTGAAATTAATCAAAAGTTCGATGAAATACATTAAGAAGATATTTAATGATTTAAAAAGATTACCAAAAGATGAGAGTTCTCCCAAATCAAACAAACCGTTCACAATGCGCAATATATTAATAAGGTTTTTTTTTTCAAAAATTACATAATGTGGACTCACTAGGAGACAAAAATGGCGAGAGAAAAAGAATGCGTGGGGTCGTGGGGGTACTGGAAAGTTCCATTTTTCTTTTTTGACATTTGCTGATTTTATTTTAAATGGCATGAGGCATGAATTTGAGAATGGTGGACTAATGGAACCTATGAAGGGTGGGCTTCTTTGCTGGGGGGTGGGCTAGATGGGCTGGGGTGAGTTGGGTAGGTAGAAATTTTACATATCATAAATAGGTTAGAAAAAATTTTGGGCTAGGCTGGGCTGGATCCCTGCTGGCCCAGCCCTATTCTGCCTCTGCCTGTAAATTAATCACTCTCAAAACGTTAGGGATTTTGAGAATCCCGTGTTGAATTTCTAAATTTTATGAAAAGAACACAAGCTTGTACAATTTGTTCTTTGTTTGTTTACAGGTCAATGGTAATCATATGTCAATGAAGCCTCTGATTACTCAATTTATTGAATTTTTATTTCCTCAATGGATTTGACATAGATAGTATCAACCTATTTTTTCTTCTTCACAGTTGATGACGAGGAGGCACACTCAAACTCTAGTACTCATGAACGACCTTTTGAAAGAAAATCTAAGGAACCTTTTGTGCCTTTTCTTGAAGATGGTATGCAATATTTATTTATTTATATAAAGATCACCCCGATCGGAGTCCCGAACAAAAAGTTACGGCCAAATTACAGTGGGTAACCCCATAACCTCGTTTTTAACGAGTTGACTGCGTTTTGACCCTTTTCAACCCCTTTCTTCCCTCATTTCCACCATTTTCGATACAGAGCTATATCAGAGCTATTCTAGAGAGAGAGAGAGTGGTTGATTTTGCTAGATTTCGGTACCGAAATCATATTTTCTCTGCATGTGAAACGAATTAACTGGTATATTACGATTCGTGCCTATAGTTGGTCAATTACTTCTCAAATATTGATGATTATCAAGGTTGATTATGTTGCATGTTAGTATCTACGGACCGATTTGATGGTTTTGGTACCGAATGACTATAAATACCCATGTATGTCTACAAAGTTATATTTTTATCAGATTTACTTTGATTCCAGACTTGAGTATGGCTTTTAAAATCATTATTTTGAAGTTTACTTAACATATAAGTGGGTATTTTGAGGTCTCAAGTCAGCCTAGCAATTTTTCCCAGCATAGTGTTTATGTAAAGTGTTAAAAATTGTCATTTTTCACCTTGTAATGGTGTAATGCATGGAATTATTTAAACATGAGATTAAATTACCATTTTTCCAGCGGTATAATGATGATAATGCACAACTAACATCTGAGAATTTAGTTATTAACAGGAACGATTAATGGATATACGCAGCTATGGAAATTTTAGGTGCATAATACTAGTTTTGAATACCATATATTATAAATAGTGTGTTACAATATCCATTGATAAAACACTCGTGTGCTACGAGATATCGTTTGAGACTGTTGGAACCGGAAAGCACCGGTATAAAAATGCTTGATTTTATGTTGCCACAGACCCATGGTTAAGATGGGGTGCAGGAAATCTGGTTATTAGTGCACAGGCCCACGGAAAAGTGGGGTGCGTATGTGAGTCGTATTCCGTCTAGTAGCGGTATTAAGTCGAGGAGGAGGTGGATGGATGTATGTTGTGTATTGCGTGCGAGATGTATCGATCATAATTGGATTAATTAATGCTAAGTTAATGGTTTTTCCTATAAATTTGGTAAAAATGAGAGACGAAATTAATTGACGGAAATTTGGGAATTTTTTTTATAGATTATTATTATCATTATCATATATAAGGAGTACGTCCATGCATTGCATAATTCCCTTTTCCCTATAGTTTCCACTGAGCCAGTTTTGGCTCATTCCCTCATGTATGTCTCAGGTACACCTCGTGGTACGGGTAGAGGCTGTGGGATAGGTCCGAGTATTTCTTAGAGTCTCCTCTGATGCCCTTATGGGCTTAGTTATTGTATTTTCATGTATGGAAGTTGTGTATCTTGTTAAATATGGTGATTTTGAGACAATTTATCATAACTCTGGGCTGTAATATCATTTGGAATTTGGATTGTATTGGTATTGTACTTGGATTATATTTTGAATTTCAGTTATCATTGGTAATGTTAAGTTTGTTGTTAAACAGGTTGGATTTTGTTGTAGTTAAGAATACTTCATGCCGAATTTTTGCTAGAAATTTCTTTTCATATGAGTTATATTCTTGTAATTATGCTGTTAATTTAATACAGCACTTGTTAACACCTGCTTATTAGGCGGGTTGTTACAGTTGGTATCAGAGGGATAAGTTTAATTTCCTTTCGACCGGGGGATTGGTAAATATGATATTTCTATTCCTTCAGCGCATGACCATATCGAGTCGAGAAATTGGGTGACACTACTAGTAAGCACAGGTGACGGGTGAATTATACTATAATTGACTGTGAGCGCGACAGTCGATTATTTTATAAAGCATTTGTCTACTGTAGATGATTAGAGTCGAACTTGATGACCCACATAATTATCTATCGACTTGCTTTGACGTATTTTTCTTGGCATTCCATTCTTCTCCGTTATGATTATTATTGTGGACTGAATTCTTTCCTTGTTTTTTTATAGAATGTCGCCTAGACGTTCAAACCGAAAAAGGCCTATTGATGATTCCCCTACTGATGAGGGAGAAGGTTCGGGTAGTCGTGATAGTGGTCGTGGTTTCATGTCCTCTATGAAGAAGATGATGAAAGAATTTATGGGAGAATTAAAAGATGTTATTAAAACCTCTTCAGGCTCAACTGCTAGCACTCGGGTGAACCGTCCCCAAACTCTTAGGGACCCGGATAGTGAAGAGAATGATGGAAATATAAAGGTTGTGGATATTCAGGGCCAAGGATCAGGCCACATTGTTAAGATCGTTTAATCGTTTGGAACCTGTTAAATTTGACAAGACTAGTGGGCCCGAGGAAGCTGAACAGTGGTTGTTCAATGTGAGTGAGAAGCCTGATTTGATCGAAGCTCTTGATTCTTTACGCCCTAAGCTAGCAGCTTCTAAACTAACGGGGTTTGCACATGGATGGTGGAGAACCCAAAGTAGGATGGTAGAGATGAACTCATGGCAGGCGATTAGTACAGAATTTGAGAACCAATTTATATCCGATGCCTACCGTAGGAGAAAGAGGGAGGAGCTTCGGATATTGAGGCAAGAAGGGATGATGGTGGCAGAATACCATCAAAAATTTGAGAGTTTGTCTTTACATATGGATCGGCCTTCTGATAGGGAGAAGATGGAGGCATTTTTCTTTGGTTTACAGGCAGACTTTCGGGATGTCATAAGTGCGTACAACTATCAAACCTATAAGGAAGTGGTAGAGGCTGCTTATCGGAGAGATTCGGTACTAATGGAGCCTAGCAGGGGATGTTATGACAGCCGCTCAGATAGGCTCTCCTATACGGCAGATAAGGGGAAGAAAAGAAGTGGATTTGGTAGTTGGGAAAGAAATAAGAAGGCTAAATCGAGTTCAGAATCTTCGGGAGGTCTCTACTCTAGCGATTGGGGTAGCAATACTGGCAATTTTTCGGGGTCTTGCTATATTTGTGAACAACAAGGACACCAAGCAAGGAACTGTCCAAATAACCCGCAAGTGAATCGGGGAAGTCGTAGTAAGGGTGAAGGTAGCAGTTCTAGTCGAGGTTCAAACCGGGGCTGCAATGGCAATCAAAGCCGAAGCCAATCGGGCAGGTTTACTGGCAGATCTTCATAGACAATTAGTCAAGATGTTGAGTAGCAGGCAGCTAGTAGCCGGTACCAGTCAAACTAGCTTTCGTCCCAACAACCATATTACTACTAGTCACGTCAATCCCGCCAGCAATCTTTTTCTAGACCCATGCAGACTCATGGTCAAGGCAACCAGAGTGGCCGAGTTTATAACTTGGCAACAACATCTACTCAAGAGGATCACACGGTGATGGAAAGTAGTCTTATTCTCTTTACTACTGGTGTTAAGGTTCTTTTCGATTTGAGTGCTTCTCATTCATTTATATCATCAGCATGTGCATTTAGCTTGGGTTTAAAACCTAAGAGCCTTACTTCGTCTATCCGTATTAACACGCCCGTGGGGAGTGCTATTCTCTTTATGCAATATTGTACTGCCATCATTTCTCTGCATAGTGACTGTCATAAGGAGGATGATTTTGTTCTTATGGATATGGGTTCCTATGATTTGATTTGGGGTATGGATTGGTTGTCCAAGTGTAACACCCCCGCCTTAATATACAGGACAACACCTGTAATTAAGACCTGGACTGTTACTAACCCATCTTAGATTGACTAAAATGGGTATATATGTAAATACATAAAAAAATTCAAATAGTAATATCATGCATGTTAACAATATTTTCATAATCGTACTGATGATGATAGTACCGTACATAAACATGTATACATTCATACAGCCGTTACACAAATCAATTAAATAAGTTCAAGCAATATATAACACTTCGGGCTAGCCGGGGCTTCCCAAGATAACATATACACAACAAATTGATGAATCCGTATCAGAGCTCTCTATTTCGATCCTGAACCCACCGTCTCATTAACATCACACGTCCCCTGTGTTCCTGTAATAGTTAGAAAACGGGGTGAGCTCACAGCTCAGTAGGGGGGGTGAAGGGCATATATTAAAAAAAACAGGTTTATAAATGTATCTTTCAAACCACGTGTAATTCATTAATATCAACAAGAACCATGTTCATTAATTGACTACGTATGCACGTGCTAATGCAATTTACCTCCCGTGTCAACCGATTACCATACCGTAGAGAGCCTGGGTTGTAAGTATATTCCCATGCCACCGAGATGTCGAATCATCAAGCTAATACCCTGGGATCAATTGTCCCGATCCCATATGAATATAGATAGCAACAGTCCTGGGACCAATCATTGCTCCCCCAGGGGTTTAGGGATTTTCAACCCAAGGGCACCGAGCCCTACTTATTTTCCCATCCCGGCAAGCACTATACATTCACACCAAGAATCATTTTCTGAGAGACACAAGCTCTCTGAATCAATATGATATGATATAGGCCTTTCATGAGATAACTTGCCAAGTCAGAAATCACGAATCCACGAGTCCATCCAAGAACTTGCCATAAGAGTTTTCGGCCTTTGGTTGACACAATGATGACATGTATATATGTATATCGTGCATAACATGATAATAGTGCATATGAAGCAATATATGCCATATATACTCTAACCAATTCAGCCATATATCATTTGACATGGATAATTTACCAATAAACCACTTTCATAATCAATATCATACATACAATCAAGAGATATCTCATTTGGTTCAATTAACTCTTCATACCAAGTATGTATGTCATATATCGCCTCGAATCAAGTATTCTTAATCATCAAATATTAACATAGTAACCCCTTTCATTAACCAAATGAATTTACTCAAATTAGGGAGTGGACTTTGGAATATTTAAGAAAGTATTCAAGATTCCCGCGTAGGAATCAATACCGCACACCAATCTTGTAAAATTCACCAAAAATTCATTCCTTATCCTTTTGAGGTAATTCCAAAGCCGTAAGTTAGGTATTAAACTATATTTTAAAATACATACTTGATACTTCACTTTTATCATTACCACTCTGCCCAGATTTAATCAAAACAGTGGCCAAAATAACTAGCGATTTCAATAATCGAGCAACAACCCAACATATGTGTATAAACCTATTTAAAAACATATAAACAAGGTTATTAAGTTTCAAAAACCAAGAAAATACCCCTACCTCAGTTTATGAGTGAGAAAGAAGAAGGAAATTTGATGCTTCAAGCTTCCCCAAAGAGTCCTCAAGGTACAAGATGATGAATAACAAGCTAGGAGGTGTTTCGGATGATTTCGATGCTTAATCCTTCGATCGGGAGTGAAAATAGGTAAGAGTCGCTCAAGAACACCTATCTTTCTCTCTCTAGAAGTCTCTAGAGTTTAGTGGAAGAGAATGGTTCGAAAATGGTGGAAAAATGGCTTAAAACGAGCTAAAACCGACTTTAAGTCGGTTGCTACAGTAACCGCGCGTGGGTTTTTGGTTCTGGAGCACTGTTTTTGTTTTGGCCATAACTTTTGACTCGGAACTCCGATTGAGGTGTTCTTTATATGCACGGAAAGGTAATTCAAAGGTCTACAACTTCTTAAGAGGAAGTTTTCCCAAATTATGGACTCAGTTTTTCCAGAAATTCACCGAAGACAGCGCTCTGCCGCACGCTATCAAACCATCAGAATTTAGCGACGCGCCTACTTCGCTCCCTGTTTTGACCCATGAGAAGTGCAAATTAGCTTTTGGGCAAAACACGAAAGTTGTAGAATGATGAAAATACTAGACACATTTGCGGACGAAACTTCAATCGGATAAATAACGAAGGAATTACGATAGCCCAAAGTTAACTCAAATTAACGAATCACAAAGAACCCAAAACTTCCTATTTACCAACCGAAATTAATTCGGACCACCCGAATCACTAAAAGATCACTTACATGAGTGTAAAGAAACCTAATACAGCATACTTAATATTAATATGAACACGGGGTGTTACAATCTCCCCCACTAATAAAAATTTCGTCCTCGAAATTTTCGATGGCAATCCTCTAGGAAATAACTTATGACACTGGTCATAAATCCCTGTTTTCAACCCTTATATCTCTTTTGGTCATATGCGAAGTACCACCACACCCATCCCTGTCTCACCTCACCCATGTCCTCACACTGGACATCCGTAAGGGCCTGTTAGACTGTTGGCAAATTCCGGTTGGTGTACTTAACCATGTACCAATCAATCCCCATTGGCAATTAGCCAACTCATATAGAACAAGCAAGGCCAACACAATTATCACTGAATCAACAAATAAGCAACAAGAATAAAGATACAAGAACAAGGTCAACAATAAGTGCTTTAAAACTTAATACTAGTGATAATGACCCATAATTAGCTGATATCTACCAAACGGTTTCCATAGTATACCCAATCGTCAAATCCTTGACGGGTCAAAATCAAAAATTAAATCAAGAATTTCAATAATATAATCATCTCATCCAATGTATACTATAAAACTTATCCAATTACCGACATCTGTTCAGACTTTCTATAAGTCTATCTAACATTGTCACCAATTCATGTTTGATCTACATACCAAAAGTGTTTACTTACACGAGATTTACATCATCTATCCGTTGGCACCTAACATACCAAAATCATCTCTCTCCATAGTGCCTATTTGGAAAACTTATACGAACACAATTACCTCACAACATGTGAGAAACTCATAGAACCCAAAAATTAATGTCCTACGATGACTCGAAGGATTTTCTCAAATTTAACAAAGATATATACATAACAGATGCCAAATTCAGACTTTTAGGAAACAATTCCTTCGATTCCTCTAGTCAAGGATTCAAATAAATTTAACTTGTCAGCAATGTAGGTGGTGTTAACAACCTAAGAGTGAACAATATCATATTATCATTGCAAGGATTACCACACAAGGAACCATGATAAAAGAAAACTCAACCATAGATATCCCAAATCAAAATTTAAGAATCGAATGAACCATAAAGGGTTTTAAGAATATTTCTGCATTCCCATCTATATTTTCAATATACCCAAAAGTTATGGGGTTACCATTTCATATCATGCAAGGAATCTTTATAACGAAGGATACTATAAAAACAAAGAATAGTTGAAATTCATTCCAGAACAATAAGCTTAATTCAACTTCCTTGGCTTCAATGGTTAAACTATAAATAATCCACAACTAGAATCCGTAAACGTTTATACAAGATCCTCTTCCAAATAGAAGTCTGACCTCAGTTGAAGAAAAGACCATATACCCCAACATTCTCACAAGGAATTTGAGATAACCTCAATTTACACCACTACAATTATCATATACTCATAATACACAAATCTTACACCAAAGCATATCATCAATCACCTATAGACTTAATCAAAATATTACTCTGTAATAGAGGAAAATCATAATAGCTTTATGCCACAATGCAAGGTGATTTCTGGTTGCTATGAAATTCCTTAACATGAGCTAAGTAGCCAATTTAATTCAATAATTCTTCCACAAGACTGGTTCCCTTACAAAGGTGTCACACAGAATCATTAATCTATGTCCAAAAAGTCAGAAGCATATAGATACACAAAGTGAATAAAGGTCATCTCTAAAGATTAATACTTTATATCCACAAAAAGTTCCATAATCCATAAATTTAAATCCAAAACAATGAAGATACAAAAGTTTCTAATTTGAGAAATTTCTAAAACGACACATTAAATTAGTTTCCACAATTGATCATACGTAATCCACATTACTAGTTTTACACTACCACAGAATATGCTCGTCACTTACCCAACGTCTTGATTTATCCAAAAATTTCAAACCATGTGTAAAAAGTATAGTTGAGATTAGTACAAACATCACAAACTTCCTTGTCTTTTAGCATGAGATTTTCACAAGATATAACCAACCACCATATCATATAAGATACAATATATATACTTATGACGTGCAACTCATTATATAAAATATGCTTGCAACATTCATCTGCCGATTCTATATATCCACCATAAGAAGAAACAACTATATTGTGAACGTACTATTCTCCCACATACTGAACACCTTACCTCAGGTGATTTAATAGACAGTTAAGAAGGAAATAAACTTCTTAATTCCTAAAAACTAAATGAAGTATGCGACTCTTTACCCATCCCTTATAGATATTGATCTATACTATCCGGGAAAACCTTTTTTCCCATAAACCACAAGAATGAATACTCCCTTCTATGGTGACCCTATTACCGGCATCTACAACTATCCTTTGCCTCGTCGTACTCGAAGAGGATTAATCATTTTGGCAACTTACTAGGTCACTTCAAAAATTTATATCGATGAAGAAAACTTGACCTTTATTCCAAATTACATCTGGTCTCCTCTTCTCAGGAGACTAACCAAAATTTCCACGAGGTAGAATCTAATCCAAAAGCAAGACAAACAAAACAATCTTAGGGAACAACGAGCGAGCGATGTAACGAAGCTAGAACCTGTTAACTTATTATCAAGATAATGATTCTACCCTTCTCACATGGGACGCAGAAAAACACAAAAGAATTTTCCAAATAATATACTCACATCAAGTGGTACTAAATCCCCAAGGCCAAAATACAAATGTCAAATATCAGGACTCCGAAAAGGTCTAATCACAAAATACGACCATCGATAACCACAATAATCGAAATCAGCAAAGAAACAACTTGCCACATCATATGGCCTAACAATCTCTAGATGAGTTATAGAATACAAAACCATCCCCTGAATTCAAAGCTTAAAGACTAAACATACTTCAAAAAGACAAAGACTATAATTACTGACACATATAGGAATAACTTTCAAGAATCACAACACATCTCGTCCCCATCAAGCCCAAGTACTCATCAACCTATGCTCTGATACCAATTGTAACACCCCCGCCTTAATATACAGGACAACACCCGTAATTAAGACCTGGAGTGTTACTAACCCATCTTAGATTGACTAAAATGGGTATATATGTAAATACATAAAAAAATTCAAATAGTAATATCATGCATGTTAACAATATTTTCATAATCGTACTGATGATGATAGTACCGTACATAAACATGTATACATTCATACAGCCGTTACACAAATCAATTAAATAAGTTCAAACAATATATAACACTTCGGGCTAGCCGGGGCTTCCCAAGATAACATATACACAACAAATTGATGAATCCGTATCAGAGCTCTCTATTTCGATCCTGAACCCACCGTCTCATTAACATCACACGTCCCCTGTGTTCCTGTAATAATTAGAAAACGGGGTGAGCTCACAGCTCAGTAGGGGGGGTGAAGGGCATATATTAAAAAAAACAGGTTTATAAACGTATCTTTCAAACCACGTGTAATTCATTAATATCAACAAGAACCATGTTCATTAATTGACTACGTATGCACGTGCTAATGCAATTTACCTCCCGTGTCAACCGATTACCATACCGTAGAGAGCCTGGGTTGTAAGTATATTCCCATGCCACCGAGATGTCGAATCATCAAGCTGATACCCTGGGATCAATTGTCCCGATCCCATATGAATATAGATAGCAACAGTCCTGGGACCAATCATTCCGATCCCATATAAGCATTGATAACCACCAAACTATAGTGCCTTGCCAATTTGCCTAGGTTCCCGGACTCCACACCGGTGGCTTACAGGCGGCCAAACATTGCTCCCCCAGGGGTTTAGGGATTTTCAACCCAAGGGCACCGAGCCCTACTTATTTTTCCATCCCGGCAAGCACTATACATTCACACCAAGAATCATTTTCCGAGAGACACAAGCTCTCTGAATCAATATGATATTATATAGGCCTTTCATGAGATAACTTGCCAAGTCAAAAATCACGAATCCACGAGTCCATCCAAGAACTTGCCATAAGAGTTTTCGGCCTTTGGTTGACACAATGATAACATGTATATATGTATATCGTGCATAACATGATAATAGTGCATATGAAGCAATATATGCCATATATACTCTAACCAATTCAGCCATATATCATTTGACATGGATAATTTACCAATAAACCACTTTCATAATCAATATCATACATACAATCAAGAGATATCTCATTTGGTTCAATTAACTCTTCATACCAAGTATGTATGTCATATATCGCCTCGAATCAAGTATTCTTAATCATCAAATATTAACATAGTAACCCCTTTCATTAACCAAATGAATTTACTCAAATTAGGGAGTGGACTTTGGAATATTTAAGAAAGTATTCAAGATTCCCGCATAGGAATCAATACCGCACACCAATCTTGTAAAATTCACCAAAAATTCATTCCTTATCCTTTTGAGGTAATTCCAAAGCCGTAAGTTAGGTATTAAACTATATTTTAAAATACATACTTGATACTTTACTTTTATCATTACCACTCTGCCCAGATTTAATCAAAACAGTGGCCAAAATAACTAGCGATTTCAATAATCGAGCAACAACCCAACATATGTGTATAAACCTATTTAAAAACATATAAACAAGGTTATTAAGTTTCAAAAACCAAGAAAATACCCCTACCTCAGTTTATGAGTGAGAAAGAAGAAGGAAATTTGATGCTTCAAGCTTCCCCAAAGAGTCCTCAAGGTACAAGATGATGAATAACAAGCTAGGAGGTGTTTCGGATGATTTCGATGCTTAATCCTTCGATCGGGAGTGAAAATAGGTAAGAGTCGCTCAAGAACACCTATCTTTCTCTCTCTAGAAGTCTCTAGAGTTTAGTGGAAGAGAATGGTTCGAAAATGGTGGAAAAATGGCTTAAAACGAGCTAAAACCGACTTTAAGTCGGTTGCTACAGTAACCGCGCGTGGGTTTTTGGTTCTGGAGCACTGTTTTTGTTTTGGCCATAACTTTTGACTCGGAACTCCGATTGAGATGTTCTTTATATGCACGGAAAGGTAATTCAAAGGTCTACAACTTCTTAAGAGGAAATTTTCCCAAATTATGGATTCATTTTTCCCAGAAATTCACCGAAGACAGCGCTCTGCCGCACGCTATTAAACCATCAGAATTTAGCGACGCGCCTACTTCGCGCCCTGTTTTGACCCATGAGAAGTGCAAATTAGCTTTTGGGCAAAACACGAAAGTTGTAGAATGATGAAAATACTAGACACACTAGCGAGCGGAACTTCAATCGGATAAATAATGAAGGAATTACGATAGCCCAAAGTTAGCTCAAATTAACGAATCACAAAGAACCCAAAACTTCCTATTTACCAACCGAAATTAATTCGGACCACCCGAATCACTAAAAGATCACTTACATGAGTGTAAAGAAACCTAATACAGCATACTTAATATTAATATGAACACGGGGTGTTACACCAAGTATCCGGCTATCATTGATTGTTATGCTAAGAAGGTGACCGCCTATCATTAGGGCCAAAACCTAGTGTTTTATGGTGAAAGATACGGGTTATACCCGGTAACTTATGCTTGTAGACGAGAACAGAAGGATTATATGGGATGGTTATGTAGTATTATTGCCAATGAGTCTCCTAAATTGTCCCCTACTGATATACCTGTTGTTAGTGAATTCCTGGATGTTTTCCCTGAGGATTTACCGGGCTTACCGCCCCATCATGAGGTTGAATTCTTTATAGATCTTGCTCCAGGGGCTAAACCAGTTTCTATAGCTCCTTATTGAATGGCCCCTTTACATACATAACTGGATGATCTCCTAGCTAAGGAATTTATTCGTCCTAGTACCTCTCCTTGCGGAGCCTCTGTCTTGTTTGCTAAAAAGGCAGACGGTTCTCTCCGCATGTGTGTTGACTATCGTCAATTGAATCGGCTGACCATCAAGAACAAGTACCCATTCCCACGCATCGATGATTTATTTGATCAGTTACAGGGAGCTTCATTTTTCTCCAAGATTGATCTTTGGTCGGGCTATCATCAATTAAGAGTCCGAGAGGAAGATATTCCTAAAACTGCCTTCCGTACTCGTTATAGGCACTTTGAGTTCTTAGTTATGCCTTTTGGCTAACCAACGCCCCAGCAGCCTTTATGGACTTGATGCAAAGAATCTTTCATCCATATCTTGACCAGTTTGTTGTGGTTTTCGTCTGCGATATTCTCATCTATTCATGTTCTGAGGCTGAGCACGTTACTCATCTTAAAACCGCACTGCAATTGCTTCGTGAGCACCAGCTTTATGCCAAGTTCTCCAACTGTGATTTTTGGCAGCAGGAAGTGAAGTTCCTGGGCCACATTGTGAATAGATTTAGAGTTTCAGTTGATCCAGCCAAGGTTGAAGTCGTGTCGAGCTAGAAGAGACCCACTAGTGTTACTGAAATTTAGAGTTTTCTTGGGTTAGCTGGTTACTATGGTCGTTTCATCCAGGATTTTTCCAAGATTGCCTCTTCCCTGGCCCGTCTCACCCAGAAAGGAGTGCCATTCGTTTGGAATGAAGACTGTGAATATGCTTTTAATGAGCTTAAGCATCACCTTACCTCAGCTCCGGTACTCGCTTTACCGCAAAGGGGGTTTAGGCTATGTCATTTATTGCGATGCATCTCGATTGGGGTTAGGATGTGTGCCTATGCAACTGGATCATGTCATCGCTTATGCATCAAGACAATTTAAGACTCACTAGAAGAATTATACCACACATGACCTTGAATTGGCAGCAGTAGTATTTGCCTTAAAGATTTGGTGACACTATTTGTATGGTGAGACATTCGAAATCTTCTCTGATCACAAGAGTTTGAAGTATATCTTCACCCAGAAGGATTTGAACCTGAAACAATACCGATGGATGGAGTATTTAGAAGATTATGATTTCACATTACAGTATCACCCAGGAAAAGCAAATGTGGTAGCTGATGCATTGAGTAGAAAATCACAAGGCTCGGTTTTCGCCTTGAGGTGCCGCGAATGGAGACTCCATCAAGAATTACAAAGGTATGACTTGGTGGTGAATCGGAGAGATAACATGGCATTTTTGTCTACAATGGTTGCTAGGCCGGTATTGATAAATAGGGTGATTAAAAGCCAATGTCAAGATGAAGATCTTGTGTGGTGCCGTAACCGAATATTATCCGAAGAGTACATTGAAGATGTCACCATTGGGCACGACGGTGGTATAAGATACAAAGGAAAGTTAGTAGTACCGCAGAACAACGTGGAGTTACAACAAGCGGTATTAGCCGAAGCTCATAATTCAGAATTTTTGATCCATCCAGGAGGTACCAAGATGTATCGTGATCTAAAGAGAATGTATTGGTGGTCAGGAATGAAGAGGGATGTAGCAAACTTTATAGCCAAATGCCTTACTTGTCAAAGGATCAAGATCGAACATCAGAAACCTTCGGGTCCATTGCAACCCTTGCCTATCCCAGAATGGAAGTGGGAGAATGTCACTATGGATTTTCTTATGGGTTTACCAAAGACTCAGTCGAAAAATGATGCAGTGTGGGTGATAGTCGATAGGTTAACTAAGTCAACTCATTTCTTGCCTATTCAAGAGAAGTTTCCCGTCAGAAGGTTGGCGAAGATTTATATCAAGGAGATTGTAAGGTTGCACGAAGTTCCCTTAACAGTTGTATCGGACAGAGACCCCCATTTTACGTCAAAATTTTGGACAGCCTTGCAAAAAAGTCTGGGAACTCAGTTGAACTTCAGCACAGCATACCACCTGCTAACCAACGGGCAATCTGAAAGAATGATTTAGATATTGGAAGATATGTTGAGAGCCTGTGTGTTGGATCTCAAGGGAAATTGGGATGAGTATATTCCATTAGCCAAGTTCACCTATAACAATAGTTTCCAGTCTAGTATTGGAATAGCACCGTTCGAGGCACTTTATGGCAAACCTTGCAGGTCCCCTGTGTGTTGGATTGAGGTAGGTTAGTCCACACTCTTGGGACCACAGTTGTTTCAAGAGACCACGGAGAAGATTAAGTTGATTAAACAAAGGCTTCAAACTGCCCAGAGTAGTCAGAAATTGTATGCCGATTTGAGAAGGAAACCTTTGAAATTCGAAGTTGATGATTTCCTTTTCTTGAAAGTGAAGCCCCGTCATAGCATTGTCCGATTCAAAAATAAGGGTAAGTTGGCTCCAAGATATGTTAGACCCTATAGAATTATCGAGAAAGTGGGAGCTATGGCGTATCGATTAGAACTTCCTCCTGAACTCGAACGGATACACAATGTGTTTCATGTGTCTATGCTTCGCCGTTATGTTCCTGACCCTTCTCACGTGTTACCAATTGAAGAGATTGAGATTGATGAGAGCGGATCATATGAGACCTATTCGGTGTGGATTGAGGACCGCAAAGAGCAAGTATTGAAGAATCGGGTCATTCCATTGCTTAAGGTGATCTGGCATCACCATGGCGAGGAAGAAGCCACTTGGGAGTTGGAATCGGAGATTCGTAGCAAGTATCCTTTCCTTTTCTCCTAAGGTAATCTTTCTTATCTTTTCTAATTTTCTATCGTTTAAATTTCGAGGACGAAATTCTTATAAGGAGGGGAGATTGTAACATTCCATGTTTTAATTACATTTGATTTAGTTCATTTTTTTTAGTTAAACACTCAAATCCTTATTACTTTAAGCTCGAACACTTTCTTAAATTTTTGGGGAGATCCAAAATTTACTTCACCGCTTCTATAATGTCCTATTATGTATTTAAGAATATTCTGGAAAGTTTCGTCACTATCGGAATTGAAACGAGTATTAAAGTGGCATTTTTTTCGAACCCAAAATATTTGATTATCGATTGATTTTTAGTCAACTTTAGTTACTCATAACTTCTTTAATTTTTATACAAATCCTCCTCCGTAAACTCCTATAGTTTCATCATATTTCCCCTACCACTTTCATGTTTTGACCGAAATCTAATTCACGCTCCTCGTTGGTCAAAACTGAGCTCGAAATCAGTCGATTGACAAACATCTGCTTCTGTCAAAATTCTGCAGCATTTCGGCGCAGTGCTGACTTCGATGCAATTATGGTATTAATCTATCCATAATTGCATGAAACATCCTTCTACAAAGTTTTAGATCTTTTCATTACCTTTCCTTTGATATAAAGATCATCCCTATCGGAGTCCCGAACAAAAAGTTACGGCCAAATTACAGTAGGTAACCCCATAACCTCGTTTTTAACGAGTTGACTGCGTTTTGACCCTTTTCAACCCCTTTCTTCCCTCATTTCCACCATTTTCGACAAAGATCTATATTAGAGCTATTCTAGAGAGAGAGAGAGAGAGAAAGAGTGGTTCTTGAAGAAAACTTGGGGTTCGATAGCTCAAATTGGTCATTTCAACCCGAAATTGCAGATTTTTCACCTCTCTCGCACTCTCTACACATTTATGCACTTGCATGTTGGATTGAGGGATCTTCTTGAACTTATTCCAGGCCTTGCATACTCTATAACTCTAGCTATTCAGGTGGGAACTTCCCCTCTTCTCTTCTATTCTGAGAAATTCATGAGTTGGTTGATTTTGCTAGATTCCGGTACTAAAATCATATTTTCTCTACATGTGTAACAAATTAACTGGTATATTACGATCCGTTCCTATAGTTAGTCAATTACTTCTCAAATATTGATGATTATCAAGGTTGATTATGTTGCATGTTAGTATCTATGGACCGATTTGATGATTTTGGTACCAAATGACTATAAATACCCATGTATGTCTACAAAGTTGTATTTTTATCAGATTTACTTTGATTCCAGACTTGAGTATGGATTTTAAAATCATTATTTTGAAGTTTGCTTGACATATAAGTGGGTATTTTGAGTTCTCAAGTCAGCCTAGCAATTTTTCCCAGCATAGTGTTTATGTAAACTGTTGAAAATTGTCATTTTTCACCTTGTAATGGTGTAATGCATGGAATTATTTAAACATGAGATTAAATTGCTATTTTTCCAGCGGTATAATGATGATAATGCACAACTAAGATCTGAGAATTTAGTTATTAACTTGAACAATTAATGGATATACGCAGCTATGGAAATTTTAGGTGCATAATACTAGTTTTGAGTACCATATCTCAAATTTCCATATATTATAAATAGTGTGTTACAATATCCATTGATAAAACACTCGTGTGCTACGAGATATCGTTTGAGACTGTTGGAACCGGAAAGCACCAGTATAGAAATGCTTGATTTTATGTTGCCACAGACCCATGGTTAAGATGGGGTGCAGGAAATCTGGTTACCAGTGCACAGACCCACGGAAAGGTGGGGTGCGTATGTGAGTCGTATTCCGTCTAGTACCGGTATTAGGTCGAGGAGGAGGAGGAGGTGGATGTATGTTGTGTATTGCGTACGAGATGTATCGATCATAATTGGATTAATTAATGCTAAGTTAATGGTTTTTTTCCTATAAATTTGGTAAAAATGGGAGACAAAATTAATTGACGAAAATTTGGGAATTTTTGTTATAGATTATTATTTTCATTATCATATATAAGGAGTATGTCCATGCATTGCATAATTCCCTTTTCCCTATAGTTCCCACTGGGCCAGTTTTGGCCCATTCCCTCATATATGTTTGAAGTACACCTCGTGGTACAAGTAGAGGCTGTGGGACAAGTCCGAGTACTTCTTAGAGTCTCCTCTGATGCCCTTATGGGCTTAGTTATTGTATTTTCATGTATGGAAGTTGTGTATCATGTTAAATATGGTGATTTTGAGACAATTTATCATAACTCTAGGCTATAATATCATTTGGAATTTGGAATTTGGATTGTATTGGTATTGTACTTGGATTATATTTTGAATTCCAGTTATTATTGGTAATGTTAAGTTTGTTGTTAAATAGGTTGGATTTTATTGTAGTTACGAATACTTCATGTCAATTTTTTGCTAGAAATTTCTTTTCATATGAGTTATATTCTTGTAATTATGTTGTTAATTTAATACAGCACCCGTTAACACCTGCTTATTAGGTGGGTTGTTACAGGTTTTAACAACAATATTATAAGAAAAAGCTTTTGAAAGCAGTAATTTTCGTACTTTTCACTATGATTAACTGAGGTATAAACTTCTTAATGGGATTCGGGGCGTCACAATACTTCTTATCATTGATTGTCTGGGTAATCATTTCCTCCAGAATTTTACACCAACAATATTTAATATTCTTCCATGGAACAAATGTGCTAATCTAATTTGAATTTTGGTAATAAAAATTAAATATTTAATTAAATATTAGAAACTGTAGTTTTCAACCCTCTAACAAGATTGGTTAGCAATGAGGTTGCTTCACTTATCTTTTATCATAGCTTTTGCATGTTTAATAGTATATTTAAGATAAAACTTTGTAATGCGAATACTCAATACAAGAGTAGTATTATTGGTTAACATATAGATTGAGAATGGAGTTGTGGTTGCTTATTTTCACCGTGCTTGTGTCATGCTCAAGTTTATAATGATAAATGTTCTATTTGTATAAAATGCATTGTCAATACTTTTTTACCCCCGAGATTGTTTAATATTAATAGTTATATTTGTTTTGGCATAATTAATATTTTAAATTTTATAATAGATAATGAACGATGATTCTTTTTTATTGATTAAATTAATTAGCACTTTTTTAGCAAGACTAACACTTTTTGAAAAGATAAATTATCAAGACTACTAATTTTAAATTGTAAGAGTAATTAAATTTGTTGATAAATAGAAGATGATGGCACAGGCAAAGAGATATGTAAGTGTAGTGGCTTGTTTTGGTGGCTTGCTGAATATGCTGTCATATTTTTCTTCATTTTAAACTCAAATAATGAAGATGATGGTACTAGCAAAGAGATATGTAAGTGTGAAGGCTCAATATGAGAGGTGCAACGCCCTATAATGTCATTTATGTTTTATGTTTTTGAAATGATATGATGTGAATAGAGAAGATGGTGTTGCGTAGATGTTTTGATGAAATGTAATGTGACGTCTGATGTTTTCATGAAACAATAAATTGATTTAAAATAAATCAAACTAGTCCAAAACAATCAACTTGAAATGGAGCAACTAACTTAAAACATAGTAAACCAATCCAAAATGGTAAACTTAAAAGAACCATTGACCTAAGTAAAAACTTGCATTAAAAAGCATAACTTAGTAATAACACTTCTGATGTGATCCGACCTAGCTCCAGTTTATATTCAATCATGGTGGTTTGTGGCATTCCAAATGATGATCCACACATGATGGCAAGTAAGGATAGAGCATGGAAATTCAAAAGGAATTCCATATAATTTCATATGCTTGATGCAATAAGCTTGAATGATAATTATGCATTCCAAGGAGTTCCAAAAGATTGGGCATTGGAGTTTAAGAGGAAGAAAGCCCGAAGTTAAAAGGTAAAGAAATCAGAAGAAGTGTTTGCTTAAAGCGTGGGCACGCTAAAGCTGGGAATTGCGACCAAAAGGCAGAAGTACTATTTTGATAAGGCGCGGGCACGCCTTAAAGTTCGAAATTCAGCCTTATTTTTCTAGCGTGTTCTCACGACCAGCTAGCGAAGATTGTAATTAGTTTTATTATTATTTTGGCAGCTTCTTTATTTCTTTAATAGGTCTTTTATTTTAATTAGGAGATAATATTTAGTTTGTTTCCTTTTATTAGGATTCCTATTTTTAATAGGAAATAGTTTCCTTATTGTTTTAGGTTTCTATTGTTTTGTTTGTTCCTATTTAAAGGAGGCTCAATATTTTTTAAAAAGTTAAGTTATGAATACAATTATGATTGGAGAGTTTTCTCTTTGTGTTCTCTAAGAACATGTTGAGCATGTTGAATTGATTAATTCACGTGTTTCTTGACCTATCAATCTAGCATCCACACTAGATTGTCGCGTCATTCACTATACCGAGGTTCGCGCTTCTTTAAGCGTTGGGTTTAGGTTCCATTATCCATCTATTCGTCCTATTTCAAGGTTTTAGTCTCAATATAGACTACAGGTCAAGGATTCACAAACGACCTGGTTAGGAGTACGATCCGGGATCGCGTCATTGGTATCAGAGCGAACTTCTACTCCAGGTTATCTATCTTTTATTTTTTTTGTTATTTCAATTCTATAGCCCTAGTCTTTGATTATGCGAATTGGGATTCCGTATCTTTGATTTAGGGTTTGTTTAAAAAAAAAAAAAAAAACCGAATAGTGCGATGAACTGTGCACAATGAACAATGCAGTGAACAGTGATGAACAGTAATCGCGTGAACAGTGATTTCTGAAAAAAAAATCTTGAAATCCTAGAATTGAATCGTTTATTGTTTGGTTTTTGATATTGCGGCGCCATTGGTCATAATAGAATTCGAATTCTATGAACCCCAGAAATTATTTGTTTGTTGATATTAAGGTTTAAGCGATGCGAATTGATTTGATTTGAGATTGAAAATTGTAAACTCTTGAAAGTTTGGAATTCGAAACCCTAGATTATTCATTGATACTTTTTGTCGGGTTTTATCTTGTGATTTTGATTTATATAAATTTTGTTTGGTTGGGAAATTTAGAAAACCCTAGGAAAATTTTGATTGCTATACTCGTAGGGTTTGATATTCATTGGTGTTTTGTTTGAAACTCTGGTATATTGTTCTAGCAATTCTAGAAATTCGTTTGGCTCATTAATATTGCTAGAACTTGGTTTCTTGAGTCCTTAGTATACATTGTGAAGGCACTCAGTCTAATTGTTGGGTGTGCGATTGGTTGTTGGGTGTGCGATTGGTTGTTGGGGACTTGTGACAAATTCATATTGTTCAACTTGTTTAAAAGAGTTCCAAAGAGAAATTGTGAGGTTATTAATATTTTGTGTGCTAAACACGAGCAGTAAAATCAGAGTGACATCTTTTGAGTGAAACACGTAAGGGAGTGCTGTGAGGAAATTTTATTTCTTTATTTGTAATAATCCTTGTTTTGGCAGTGATAATGTCTTGTTTTAATTTTGAGCAAAGTTGGCGTGATGAGGAGTTTAAAAGGGATAGCACACGAGTAAGAAATCTAGAAATTAAAAAGCACAGGCGGTTAATTGAAACTCCTAACAGGGGAAGGAGAAAACAAAATTTGAGTAGTTTCAAAAAGAAAAAGTCTTCCATGTTTGAGGATGAAGATTGCCGTAGGATTGAGGAAATAGTTTCCACAACCTATGAGCAAGCTAAGAGGAGGGGCAAATCATTGCCTAGCCAAATGCCGAATAAAGTTAAATCCAAACCACCCGTGGAGAGTACAGCTTCCATTGAGCCTATGTCATCATTGAAGGTCATGGAAACTAACCAGTTGGAAGAAATTGAGGAACAAGCCGTAGAAGGTGAATTGCTAGCTGAATGCAGTGACCCAAGTGTGCGAGCGAATGTATTTCGAACTAGATGCCTCGTGCAAGAAAAGGTGTGTAGTTTGATAATTTATGGGGGAGTTTACACAAACTTTGCTAGCGCAACAATGATTGAGAAGTTGAATCTGCTTACATTCAAGCACTCGTGTCCTTATAAGTTGCAATGGCTAAATGATAATGGAGTGATAAGGGTGAACAAGCAAGTTCTTATTTCTCTTAGCATTGGGAAGTACAAGGATGAAGTTTTATGCGATGTAGTTCCAATGCAAGCCGGCCACATGATTTTGGGATGACAATGGCAGCTTGATAGGCAAATCAATTACAACGGCGTTTCAAATAAATATTCTTTCAAGACGAAGGAGAGAACCGTTACTCTTGTTCCATTGCCACCAAAGCAAGCTCATGAAGATCAAATGAAGTTACAAAAGGAGAGTGATCAAAAGAGAGAAAGTGAGCAAAAGAAAAAGTGTAGTGAGCAAAAGAAAAAGAGTATAAAGAGAAAAAGAATAGAGAATAAGATCTCAGGCGAGTGCAAAGAAAATGATTGTGAGAAAAAAGAAACTCAAGTAGTAGTCATTGAGGGGCAGCTTGAGAGAAAAATAAAAGAGAGAGATGAAAAGAGAGAGGCTAAGGTAAAAGAGAATGAAATGAAAATTTTAGTGGTCTCTAGTGAGAATGAGTTTGAGGGGAGACAAAAGAATTGTTGTGCAAAAATGAGTGGGGAGGTATTTTTAAATACTAACAAATTTAACCCGAATTTGCATATTTCTATTTTGTCTTCATTGCAGAAAATTGTTGGCCAAAGCCAAGAGAAAGTTGAGTTAGAACTTGGCAAGCAGGTTCTAAGGCAAGGTTTGGGTGAGTTTTCTAAGTTGGAGTTGGTAAGTTGTTCTCCAAAGAAATTACTTAGATTTAAAACAAAACATGGATTGTTTGAATGGGTAACTAATTCTTTGGTTTTGAATAATGCTTTAATGAATTTAAAGAATCAAGTTTTGAATCCATTGTTGGGAAAAATTGTTTTGAAGGGTTTTGAACATTTGAATTTCACACTATGTAGCAATAGTAATTTGAATTGTTTGAATGATCAATTGCTTATGGTGAGTTTTGAAGCGCTAACCGCTAACCTCAAGAAGTGCACTATTGGCATGAATGAGACTATGTTTCATTGCTTTGATGAGAATGTTGTAGGTAAGCCGGATTTAGCGGGGGAGTTGAATAGCATGGCAGCCGTGGAGCTTAATGAGTTCGAGAGGAATATGGAGATTATTTGCGGAAAAAAGCAAGGAATTTCCAAGGCAGCCATAAAAGCGAGGAGGATCTTTTCAAAGGGAAGAAAAGATATTCTAGCCAAAGAACAAAAGCTAAAAGTTGATGAAGTGGACCATGTAGACGTCATTGGAGTGGATAAGTACAATTGCCATCCGCAACATCAGCTGGAAAGTTTCTTCAATGAATTACGGAGGATTGAGTTGAAGATTGATAATGTTGAGCATATTGACTTCATTGGAGTGGATCGCTTTAATGTCCATCCAAACTTTCTATTAATAGAATTCTTCAACAAGTTGCGGAGGATCGGATTGCAGCATTATTTAAACTTCGAGGGGTTTTGCTTTACAAGGATAATCAAGCGTTCGAAGATATTCAAAGAATTTATTTTCATGGCAAGGTAGATTCGAGTTGTTTCAATTTGACTTGAGAATAAATCGTGAAAAGTATTCGAAGTACTTGTTCTATTGGCATGGGAGATTCCAAGTTCCAAAGCTGTGTTTGAATGTCGAAGTTGTTAAAGATTGGTTGAACCGAGGGATGGGTAGGCCAGATTCGAGGACGAATCTTCTTGAAGAGGAGGGGTATGATGTGATCCGGCCTAGCTCCAGTTTATATTCAATCATGGTGGTTTGTGGCATTCCAAATGATGATCCACACATGATGGCAAGTAAGGATAGAGCATGGAAATTCAAAAGGAATTCCATATAATTTCATATGCTTGATGCAATAAGCTTGAATGATAATTATGCATTCCAAGGAGTTCCAAAAGATTGGGCATTGGAGTTTAAGAGGAAGAAAGCCCGAAGTTAAAAGGTAAAGAAATCAGAAGAAGTGTTTGCCTAAAGCGTGGGCACGCTAAAGCTGGGAATTGCGACCAAAAGACAGAAGTACTATTTTGATAAGGCGCGGGCACGCCTTAAAGTCCGAAATTCAGCAGAAGTACTATTTTGATAAGACGCGGGCACGCCTTAAAGTCCAAAATTCAGCCTTATTTTTCTAGCGCGTTCTCATGACCAGCTAGCGAAGATTGTAATTAGTTTTATTATTATTTTGGCAGCTTCTTTATTTCTTTAATAGGTCTTTTATTTTAATTAGGAGATAATATTTAGTTTGTTTCCTTTTATTAGGATTCCTATTTTTAATAGGAGATAGTTTCCTTATTGTTTTAGGTTTCTATTGTTTTGTTTGCTCCTATTTAAAGGAGGCTCAATATTTTTTTAAAAAGTTAAGTTATGAATACAATTATGATTGGAGAGTTTTCTCTTTGTGTTCTCTAAGAAGATGTTGAGCATGTTGAATTGATTAATCCACGTGTTTCTTGACTTATCAATCTAGCATCCACACTAGATTGTGGCGTCATTCACTATACCGAGGTTCGTGCTTCTTTAAGCGTTGGGTTTAGGTTCCATTATCCATCTATTCGTCCTATTCCAAGGTTCTAGTCTCAATATAGACTACGGGTCAAGGATTCACAAACGACCTGGTTAGAAGTACGATCCGGGATCGCGTCAACTACACACTAATACTTTGCATCCCAAAAAAATATGAATTAAAGCATTTTTTAGCAAATTAAGTTGAATGAAGAGCATCCTTTGTACATAAACACATTTGGAACTTACAAAGATTATGAAACCATATCACTTTGCCAATTGAGTTGAAGTAACGAGCGCGACCTATTTAGGAACGCTTTTTACATATACATCCACTTAGCAAACACACGAGAGGGGGGGACTCATGAGGGGTGCCTAACACTTTCCCCTTGCGTAACTTAATCCTTGATCTCATGATTATAGTTAGTTTTATAAATCTCAATGGTTTGGTCATCCCCTGATGTTGGCTGGATCATTCTCTCTTTTACTGTATTGGAAAAACGGAATGACAACTCCTTTTTATTCATATTATATCATTCACGCACATGTTAGGGTCAAACCGAGTAGTGTTGACCACGTGTCGCTCGGGACAAACCTCATGCATCAAGGTCAAAGTGCCCACGTGACAAAGATTGCAGCTATAATACCCCATTCATTAATCCCGTGCTAATCATATTTCTTAATCGCGTTTATGGATGATTCTAGCTTTTAGTCATTTTTTATCCCGAATGCATTCTGATGATTCTAACACTTCTCACAAGTTGTGTTAGTCATATTACATATGCGTGTAGGATCGAGATGCACCTCGAGTAGTCGTAGCCAAGTTTAGTGCGTTAACGGCAAGAATTGGAGTTTTCGGAGTTTGGATAGAATTCGGAAGAACTATCGCAAATCTAGCCATATTTAAGTTCTTTAAAATTCTGAGACAGCAGCGGTATTTTGGTCATAACTTTTTCATCCAATGTACAAATGGATCCTTATTTATTCCATTGGAAAGGTAATTCAATTATCTACAACTTTCATGTTTTGGCAGAGTCCAAATTTTTGCATTTTCAGCATCAACGTAGCAGACAAAGCCAGTAGCCTGATGTTCTTCCAAACAGTTCGCTGTTGAAGATGCCTAGATAAGGCTGTGGGGACTATCCCATAACATCCTGCTATTGGATAGAACAATTTGCTATTGGCCCTGTGCATAAAATATTTCTTTATTTTCTCTCCATTTTTTATTCATTTTCACATATACACTCAAGAGCTTCGAGAGAGAGATAAGTGAGGCACTTTTGAGAGATTTGTGAGAGAATCATTATCCCCTCAAATTACTAAGTCATACACCTTCTTCCATCATTCTTCTCTTTCTGTTACCATCAAATCCTCCATTCAAGCTCTATTCAAGCTTGGGAAAGCTAGGGTTCAAAGAGGGGTTTCTTGATTCATCTTCTACCAAGATTAGATTCGGTTTATTGAAGCTTTATAAAGGTGGGAACAATAGTATTAAACTTGATTTTAACTATTACTTGTTGTATTAAAGATTTGTACAAAAATTTGGGGATTTTTTGTAAAATCCTAGGTTGTGTTGATTGCATGTGGGTTAGGCTGGATTAATCTTCAATCAGTAGTTGATATTAGTAAATTATCACTTAGCTTGATTGATGAATAATTAATCTCTTGATTTAGCTAAAATACTTGTGGATTCACACTAAACCCACTATCTAGTGAGAGTATGAATTAGAATTTCAAAATTTCGGGATTCGCACTTAATTAGTGGTTGATTATGATTTATAAACCATAAATATACGCGATTATACCACTAATTATACACTTAGGCCTCGTTTGATTCAGGTATTAGGACCAGTGGGATTAATAATACCAGTATTAATAGTACTGGACTATTAATCCTGGTATTAATTTAATACTAATACACTGTTTGATTCATGTAGTATTAATACTGGGATATCTCATACTAATGTTAATACCATGTTTGGTTCTGTAACTCGTATACGGACTTATATTTTGGACTAACAATTTTTTTAAAAAAAAAAAAATTTAAAAAAAAAATTTAAAAATTTTAATTTTTTTTTTTAAATAATAATAATATAGTAGTAGTAATGGCATTTTTGAAAATATATGGTTCATTTTTCTTAATCCTGGATAAACAATACCACCTCCCCCTGGTATTAAATTATAGCACAAAGAGTGGTATTAAGTTAGTACCGGTATTAGTAATCCCAGTACGTTTGTGCGAATCAAATAAGGTATTATAAAAAAAGTAGTATTAATAATCCCATCCCACTTTTTAATACCCAAATCAAACGAGGCCTTAGGTTATTACCCACGTGATTTGCACTAAAATCCACTAAGGCGGAATAGTATACGATAATTTTAGGTCCAGTGGCTTATGTACACCTGGAATTAGTGATGAGATAATTACCCTAATATATTGTAGATATATTATACATATGAATTAATAAGGTGTATGTGACACCCCGAATCCCATTCTGAGATTTTCACCTCCGGGACCCGGTTAATCACATATGCCGTGCGCGACGGCGGGTTTAAAATATAAAAATCACAACTTTAAAAAAATCTTTTTCTAGGATAAAACTTGATCCGTTGAAAAACATGTTTACAAAATTTCGGCATGAGGAGTTCGTTTAAACAACAATCCGCCCTGAATTAAAAATAAAAAGAACAACCTCTGTTCAATCATTTCACAATCAACCATTTAATAAAAATACTCCTCAACTTATACACTTTATCAAAGTCTGTTTAAGTATACGATTATACAACAATCCCAAATCCTTTTAAATAAATACAAATGTCTGAAAATGTAATATTAAGGCCTTAATGGCATTGTCCTTGTATTAAGGACTACAAAGTAGTTCGAGGTCATCAGAGCTTCTATAAACGTACCACCCATGCCACCCTCAAGTATAGACCTACAAAACTATTGAAAAGGAAGGAATGAGCCAAATCCGGGCTCAGTGGGAATTATGAGGGTTTATAATGAAAATAAGGTTTTCATTTGAAAACATATGTATCATGTATATGTTGTTTCAAGAATACAATCTTTTCAAAAACCTTACTATGCAATTCACCAAGTATGTGTGTGCCAAAACCCACTAATTGTCATATCTCAGGTATCAAAATTGTTCCCTAACACTCGCCATATAGCATTCTACTCTTTCTAACTTCCTAGGGTTCACATGCTATAAGAATCATTCTATTCTCGGCTACTCAACTGCGGGTGAGGAGGATGCGCCTCTTATGCCAAGTATTCGTATTTATCACTTTATTAATAGTACATTATGAGTTACATAGTTGGCCGACTACCAAGCATTACTACCAGGCCGTCTAGCCATTTGTATACTATGTTTGTAAACCGACAGTTACTAGAACTTTTCTCATTAGATATTTATTTGTTATGGATGGTCAAATGGTTCTCTAAGTATACAATAATCCAAACTGATATATATATAATCCATAATATACCAGAGACAATATATAGAACATTATAAAATATAGCATAACAATATATATATATATCAAAACCACTGCGACATCTGTCATTGTGGCGTATTAGTATCATTCGAGACAATGTCTCTCAAAAGCCCTCACGGCCTCGACCATCACAATAGTAATAATCACGATCGTCCAAGCGTCACCAGGTCTGCATTTCGTGGCCTTTCACCCACGCGGCAGAAGGGCCTTTCATTCGTTTCCGTGCACGGTTTCGGGTCTTTCACGCAGGGGCATTCTGTCCCAACTTAAGGTCTCAATCGTTAGAGACCAACCCGGGACCCCACATGGACTATACAATCTCATCATTACATCACGCATATATATATATATATATATATGTAGCAGATCAATACACAATCATCATAGTCATTCATCTCTCACAATGAATGTATATGTATATATATATATCAATCCCGTACGGATATGTACATATAACATCACGGTACACAGGTGGCCATTCGCAACAATACCATATATGGAAATAGATATTTAATCATACATTAATCGTATTGTTTCATTAATCTCATAGTTAAGTTATAAACGTATTCTATAATCATTTGCCAAACTGTATATACGTACAATTCATCCACCGCCATCTATATGTTTAATAGGTTTATCACTATATAATTAATTAAGTGTTGCGGCCAATCAATTTATCATATGCGTCATATCATGCGTCACCTCTAAAGGCCTATTGTTAAAAGTTTACTCAGGTAGTACGGCCTACGGACTTACTATTATTAAGATAGACATCATAGCAAGTTATATGCGGTATACTATACCCATTAATACCTTATTATAGCCTTGAAGTCATATAATCTAGCCAATCATTGGCTATATGGATTATCGCTTAGTCGGTATATCTACAGCTCCCCAACCGTAGGCGTACTTGCAACTAAGGCAAGCCAAGTCCTCTAAGGTACTTTTCATGACATTATTAGGGAGTAATGGGACTACAATATCATCATAGCTAACTACCATGCCCCACACTAGATACTAAACCCATTTACCATAGTATACTGACCTACTCTAAAAGTTCATAATGTAAGTACGTCTCATAAGGCCCTGCCAAAGTATCTCATTGTACAAATGTATATATCTAGGTCCTATAACTTATAATTCACCATTTATTAAGCCAAAATCTTCTAAAACCTCCAATTTCCAAAATTTCCTAGTTTACACGCTTCGCCTCCAAGTGGGTTCGTTAGAAAACTCAATATATACATGTCAATCATGTAAGTCATTGATAAACGATGTTATTGGGGTAATAATTTCTCATTGTACATCATTAATTTGAAACGAATCTAGCCCAATCGCATCTAGTCATCAAAACCTAAGGTTTAATAAAAAAATCCCATTTGGCCATGTAAATCTTTGATACACAAGTAATAAGTAAGAAAATAGGTTTAGTAGAGTTGTTCCCACGTTATACATGCTGAATCCGCAAGCTATTGCGCGTTAGATCGAGCCGTGTTCGTGTAATCGCAAAATCCCCAACTTTCGCTCAAAGCCCTAACAATGGAGGTGAAGCTTGGAGAAGAAGGTGAATAGTGATGATTTGGTGTTGCTTTAGCGTGATGAAGATGCGTGGATGATGGCGTCAAGAATCCTCTTCACTTTCGTCACTTTCTCTCTTTAAGCTCTCTAATGGAGGTGGTGAAAAATGAGGAAGTATATATATAAATTGTTGCTGCTCACGCGGTTACTGTTCACGCGTGGGGATTTGTAGAGCTGAACTTTGGACGGCCATAACTTCTTGCTCGGCAGTCCGATTGAGGTAATCTTTATGTCCACGGAAAGCTTATTCAGAGCTCTACAATTCCTGAAGTGTTCCAAAATTCTGGACAAATAATTCCCAGAAATTCGACGAAGACAACGCGTTAGTGTTACCGAGTGAACAACTAATAGCAATTAACCTTTTTCGCGATCAATTTTGACCTAGTAAAAGTCCGAATTTGCCTTCGACCAAAACACGAAAGTTGTAGAGTGATTAAAAATCTAGGGTACTTATAGATGGAAACTTAATCTGACGAAGAACGAAGGAGTTACGCTTCCTCCAAGTTAGCCTAAAATCATAAAGTTGCGTAAATTGAAAACTTGAAATTTACATCCCAATTTCGACTCGAATCACCCGAAATGACTTACGGACATTCTAGCAAGCTTAAATACACTAATATGACTTATCGAAAGTCTCCAAACCCTGTTGCTCCTTTCAGAACAGTGTTTCACTATTCAGAACTCGAAATCGCCTTACTCGCGATTTTTGAACGCGTTAGGCTTGCGATTTAGGAACGGGATGTTACAGTGTAAGTTGCCATGGTGGTAGTTGTACTAGTGTACCGTAACTACACCAAAAAGGTGGGAAAAACACTTGGACTTGCAAGAACAATGAAAAAAATCTATATTTGGCTTGCATAGTATTTATTATACACTTTACACCCGTGTTGGAATAAATGGCTAGACTTGAATGAATCCACCATAATATGATTACTAATGAATGAATGGTATAATATATGGAATGAAGCTTTAGTTTAGCCATATTTGTGACGCCCCGAATCCCGTTCTGAGATTTTCACCTCCGGGACCCGGTTAATCACAGTTGCCGTGCGCGACGGCGGGTTTAAAATATAAAAATCACGACTTTTGAAAACTTTTCTTAAATAAAATGTCCCGTTTTACAAAAACTCGGTATGTGGAGTTTATTTAAATAAAATCCAAACTTGTGAGTTTTACAAAGCACATTCACATAAACACAATCACATTCAACCCCACATATATATATAAAAACCATTTATACAAATCCATAGTCCATTACCCAAAATAGTTGTAAAGTTCATACATAATTATAAAAAGTTTAATACAACAAAAGATTATATACAACCAAGTCCTTAGTTCAAGGACTATAAAAGATATAGGACATCAGAGGCTACTAGACTCGTAGACCACGCGCCAATCCCCGATGCTTAACCTGCAAAATTGTTTAGAAAACGGGGTGAACCAAATTCGGGCTCAGTGGGAACTATATAGGTTTTATATAAAAAATAGTTATTTCACGTTAATACAGCAGTTTGAAAACCATGCAGTGCAATGCAACTCACACACCCGTGCGTGCAAAACCCACTAGGAATCCCATCCTAGTCACCAGGAAGCTAACTATTCGATCAACCTATTCCATCCCTAGATTTCCCATGGAATGCCCTAAGCCAATTCTCACATTACTAGGGAATCGTGGATATAAACCTACTTGAATCCGTTCTCAAGTGTAACTCAAGGCTATACTATGCTATTCGGTGCCTATACCGTAAGTTATGACAATTGGCCAAGTATCTATTATTTTCTCTTTAGTTATAGTACGTTATGGATTCCATACTTGGCCACCTACAAGGCTTTATCTCTATTTCGTCCTCACAACCAAACCACGTACTCACACTCGTATGCCAGGTTTCTATGGCCATTAGCTAATAATGCTTTCCACTTTATCTGTTAGTACATTATGAGTGGCCAACGCTGTCCTTTGTATATTATGTTCTTTACGATATTGTATGTATCATTGTTCTCACTAAAAGTACACTCGTCCGAGGCAATATATAATCAACCATGCCATACAAGATATAATGCAATACAATAATAATGATAGTTTAAGTAATGCACATCCACAACACATCAATCCATATCATATCTCCAGTATAGTGCCTTAGTTTCTCCCCGCGGTCGTCTAGGCCCAAAGCAACAGATCCCGAAGGCTTCGAGGCTTTTATCCATATCTCCTCCGAGTGGGGAGTGGTTCAGGGACTTGGTTCTCCAAGTAAGTCATTCGGAGATAACCCTCAAGACATTTTCCCGGGAATAACACTCCGAATAGTTAACGAGGAGAACGCCTCATACAAACCACATCGACACCCTGGAAGGAACTACACCAGGCGATACCCTAGCAGGGTGATGACCATTAGTAGCCCAACTACTTCCCTGGAAATTCACCATTTGGGTAAGTAGTGGCACACGAGACCTACTCCACTTGCCGGGGAAACTCCTCGAACCCAGAACATATAGTCCTGTGGGAAGGCAAAATACAAAGAGTGGGCTCTCCTTTGTGGGCACACACAACCACCGGCGGAGTCACCGACTTCATTTTTCCCGTGCACGGTTTAGGGCCTTTTCACCCACGGGAGGCAATAGACGGCCCTCCTTCGAGTCACCGGGAGCTACCCGATGCTCGGTCAATCGTATCCAGCCCATATGTATGATCACAGTAACATACATCACATTTATTCATTTCCCACAATGAATATCATCATCATCATCATCATCATCAATCATACATCACACATATGGCTCATCGTCATTCATATAATTTCCCACTATCCATTTATCATCATTAACATCACCGTTAATCATTTCTACAAGCGTATTCATCACTCATATACTCCATATGTTTATCATCACGTGATTATTGAAATAAGGCCAATTGGTTCATTATTAATGTCATATATCTCATTAGGTGTTTTATGATGGTACTCACGTCATCCTATCAAGCCAAGTATTGGTTATTATGATTCTAGCTCATCCGAGATACTAATCCAACTCGCCTAGATGTTCATGTTCATGACCAAGGGTAATCCGTGCCCTAACAACTATGTTTTATGTGTTCTAAAAAGTATCGGGATTAAACTCTTGTTACTAGTGCCTAGCACACTCCACACATGCCACTAGACCCGCACATTATGTCGTACCATTCCGCCGTAATGGGTTCTCAGCACACATACCATAAATAATATCCTTCGATCGTATCTAGTGGTATATATGTGTATCACTATCATTAATAACCCATAATCATCCATCTATACGCACAAGACCTAAAAACCCCAATTTATAAGTCATACGAATAACTACGGAGTTGGTTTCTCATGAATTTCTAGGAACGCTTGCTAAATCGTGAAACTAGATGATCAATCACATTGTAGGAGTGATAATCTATCAATATCTATCACTAATCTAAGAATTATCTAGTCCAAATCCCAAGAAATGCAAACAATCCATGATTGTAATGAAAACCCCCAATTTGTAGTTTAAATCGCTAATCATCAATCAAACATTGGAAAACAAGTTTTAGTACTAGTGTCCCCACCTTAGACAAGCCGAATATGCAAGTTGATGAAGCGTAGAAGCCGTACCACCCAAGCCCTAGCTCCAACGCAAGCTCTAACGGAGGAAGAATGTGGGAAAGATGATGAATAATAAAGGAGAAAGTGATTCGGGACTCAAATCTTGGATGGGAGATGAGAGATATGTATAATCTCTAGTCTCTCTCTCTCTCTCTAGACTCTCCTTCACTCCTCTCTAAGTTGGGTGCTCAAAAATGGAGTTGTGGGGGTGTTAAATGACTTAAAAACGGGTTAAAAACGCTCAAAACCGACATTCAGGTGAACCATGATTGATTATGGGTCTCCCATGATCGATCATGAGCCCTTCTGGAACTCCTCTATAGGATCATGATCAATCATGGCCTTCCATGATCGATCATGGAAGTCACTGCAACAGCAAATGACTTTCTGAACCCGAAACGGATCTCAAAACGGTTGAATCTCAACTCGACCCGAACAAGAAAGTTGTAGAGGGAAAAGAAATGAAGTCGTGGCCAAAAACGGAGAGTTATTTGGACATCGGATGAAGAAGTTATGGCCTCTCAAAGTTGGCTAAAAATTGACGAATCGCAAAAAGTCGAAATTCGCGATTATCTCCTCGGTTTAGATCCGAACCACTCGAATCACTAAACGAACTCTCAAGTGAGTGGAAGGAGGTTAATATGACCAATAAAGAGTGCTAGAACATTATGAGGCTCTCCAAATGAAAATTTCATCACCCGAGGTGAAATAAGCGGACGAATAAAAGCAATACGAGGGAACGAAAGAACGGGGTGTTACAATATTAATGGAAATTAATCATGTCACCTTGAATGTTAATAAGAAGTGTCAGACACCACTGTTGAAGGTTTGAGATGCTTCCTCTGTTAGCTTTGTTTGCATGAAAGAACATTACTGAATTATAATGTTTTAGGCAATGATAGAAATGTGCAATTGCCCGGAGAATGTAAATGACCTAAGAGATCGTTGGTGTTTTGCAAGCAGGGCTGGCCCTGAGTTTTGAGGGGCTCTAGGCGATTTTGGTTTCGGGACCCTTTTGTATATTCATGCAACATAATTATACCAATAAACTCCAACAAATTAATATATACATGTACAAATTATGAGATTTAAAAAGTAGCAAAAAGCGTAATTAAATTTCCTATTCATATAGAATTTAGCTAAACAAAAACCAAAAAGTAGCATTTTATTCAAAAAAAAAAAACCTCAAATAAACTCGATATATAGGCTTTAGGTTTATTTTATTGTAATTTTTTTCTTTAATTTTAGTTGAATTGAGAACTTGAGCTTGTGTACTTATTAAAAAAAAGGGAAGTTCAATCCCGCCCATACCAAGACTTCGAATTCGAGACCACAGGTTACAAGAAAAGTAGCATCATCCGCTGGAACAATTTTCCCATTATTTGATTTTGTTCAGCCAAAAAATATTTTAATTTTACTTTCTATAACTTACGTATAAAGGGAAAAAAATTCGGGGGTCCTGTTATGTCGGGGCACTAGGCGACCGCATGGATCGCCTATATCTAGGGCCGGCTCTATTTGCAGGTTAGGATGCTGACAACTTCAAGTGGAAGGGTCCTCCACCAACCCGGAAGCTTGATTAACATTTCTTTTTATCCGGGGAGACGTGAGACACAGTTTTATTCTATGGGATTGTTGCTTGCTTTCTTTCTTGCCTTACTTTTCCCTGTTCTACAATGGATAGTTTTCAAGTTCCATTTAGTACTCTGTCCCCCATGGAAGCTTCTTGATTCTTAATAAGCTAAAAAACAGTAATGGTGTACTCTCCTTTCATTTGTTGTATTTAGAAAAAAGCATTTTGTTGGTATCTATCGGCTGTTCTCCTTGTGTATGAAATTCCTCCGAAATTTGGTATCTTTTATTTTTCTTGTTTATATGGTAAGACCTTAATGTGTGCCAAAGTTCATGATAATAAATTTTGCGTATGAGTTATTTGTAGTCAGGAGTTTCTCATGGAGTTCTGAATTCTGTTTGAACCCCTCTAAGGCGCTTTGTAGTGCAAAGCTGAGTTCAACTTTCACACTTAATTTATTTTTTATTCGTGGAGTCAAGTGAGTTCAATGGAAGGACCACTTTATTAAATATGGGTCCAATACTCCCTAAAGGGTCTGTAGGGTGCCATCCCTGCATACCCATTTTGTAAACCAAAAAAAACAAACAAGCAGCACCAATTGATCTGCTGAAAAATGCTGTCTAGGGAATCAGCTGCAAAAATCCAATTGGTTGAGAGGATCAATATCTTAAAAGGTGGGTTTGGCATATGCCTTGAGGCGAGGCTTGAAGAAGTGCTCCGAGGCATGTAGAAAGTATCTCAAATCCGAGGTTTACGCTTTTCTCTGGTGAGGTGTATGCTAGCAATGCCTCACGGTGTATGAAATGTACGTGTTGCAAAACTGTATCGTTCAGACTTTTTTTATTGTGTGTGTGTGTGTGAGAGAGAGAGAGAGAGAGAGAGCCTACTAACAAGGTGAGACTGAAATAGAGGGTTTTTCTTGTTTTTCATTTTCTTATTTCTACTACTGTCATGTTTCCATTTATGCCCTAAAAGTAGTTCGTGTTACTCTGCCTCTTCCTTCCTTTTTCCCCTTAGTTTCTTCTCTTGTTCTTTGACTTCTCTTAAGCCCCTAGGCTTCAGACACTTCCTAAAGTTCTTATTTACTTTATAATTTATATTATTGCAATTTTACCTATATCTAATTAAGTGATAATTATAATTACTTTTTTCAAAGTAGAATCGCATAATTCAATTTTATAAGCGTAATATTTTTACATGTATAATATATTTTATTGTTTCATAATTTACACCTCACCTACCAGGGCAAAATGCATAAAACCCACCATGCACCTTTTAAAACATTGGAGAAGATAGAAAGTTCCTATCAAATTTTGTGCATTTCTTCCATGATCCCAAACGTACAATGTTGGTATTTTTCAATTGAGATTATTCTCAGTTGCATCTTCTTACTATTTTGCCACAGCAAGGTTTTTAGCAAAACTTGAAATAAAGTGGATTATTGAGAAATTGTTACGCCAAGACCGCTGCTGTAAAACTAAGGCGTACACACACACACACACATATATATATATATATATATCATCAAAAGAGATCCACTCATGTCAGGTAGCAGCTTCTTTGTATAATACTTTAGACTTGCGTGATAGATTAATCTTTTTCCTTCTCTCAGCTGGTAATGAATCTATGGAACACTCCGCGAAGCCCCGCCTCACAAACCTGTCAAACAAACAAGAGAGCGGCTATTAATCATCCAAACTTCTAAATATAATGAATATGAAGGCAAGCCGAACAAATATCAGCATATAGTTATGGTAATCCTCAAGTTTTACTTTCAAATCACTTCGCAAATCACCCCTCTATAGTTCTAAAAACCGAAAAACTTGTAGTTGGTTTTCATAAAGACAATGGCAACCATGGTGTGTTTGTCACTATTGCCGTAATCAAATGGTGGATGGTCACGATTGTGGTATTGAGATACTGATTCGTTTGTTTGGAAGATCAATAATATTTACGTGTGTCATGATAGGGAGATATCTACATAATAACGGGAAAAGGTTTTGAATCCTAAAAATGTATAAGCCTAAAAGATTGTGTGATTGGATTAATGCAGCTTTTTGAAGAGATTATGGGTCCCATCCGAGTACATACATATACACACATCTAAGGAAAAGTGGTAATCCACAAAATTTTATTACAAAATTTGGCAGGTACGATCTCTACGATCATTTGGTCATCTTTAAAAACTTTTATCAAAAATTTTCAATTTGGAACTGGGTATTATGAAATATGAAAATTGAGGGAGTGATCTTTATAGAGAAAAGTACGACTCTAAACTTGCAAAAATCAAATGATTTGTATTAAAAATGTAAATTTGACTTGTAATGAAGGCCAAAGAAGGTATTATTTGTGCATTAATTATTATTTAGTCAATAGAAACTTGCAGTTTTTTTTTTTTTTGGTCTATGAAACTATTGCTGTTAACATGCAAAGTGTTGTACGGTGAAATTAAAAGGGCGTACCAACCTGCCGTGCGGGTTGTAAGCAGGAAAAGCATTTCCAGTCCAAGAGAAGATGCCTTCTTCTCAATATAATCTGCAAAAAAAAAAATCGTAAACTGATAAAACCAAAAATTCAACTAGAAAGCAGAAATGTTAAAAAGTCTGTTGGCTGGTTTTTTACTTTCTTTTTTTAAGGGGATCTCTACAAAAGAGAGAGACCCCTCCAAAAATTGGCATATGCGGCTATGAGTGGCGAGCACACAGTATTCTTTAGTAAAAGGTGAAAGAATAGTTCGCTTTTTTATTTTACCTTTTTTAACTTATATGATATATTGCAAGATATATGTTGCCAAAATTTTGACCAACTCTTTTATGTAAAACAGGCAACTTGGTGAAACAATCACTGGCATGAAAAAATATTAAGGTTTTTTTGTCTTTGCCCCACTTCTTAATGTGCCCCGGCCATGTATGAAACGCCAAATAATTACGTACGAATGGGGGGTAATGTCTAATTTTTCAAAATAATCCTTGGACATAACCCCTGATTTTCTGCAATGCTTTGAGATTCCCCATTGGCAGGGGGGAAAGTCTTAGGATTATGAAAGCAGGAGAGCAAGTTTAATTTCAATATAAAGTAGGGAGTAAAGTCAAAAAATCAAATCCGAATTATCTTACCGAGCAACTTGTCACCCTGTCCTTGTCCATGGCAATCAGGAGAAACAGCAATAGAAGCAACCTCTCCACAACAATGAATGAATCCAATGCTTCAAGTAGCTAACAATATTAAAAAAACAATAAATTAATTCAAAAGCAACACAAAATAATATTAAATTGAAGTACTAAAATTCCAATATGTGTGCTCACCTCTTCATCTATCCTCTTGACCAATGTGCCTGATTCCTCTAAAGGTTTTATAATCTGTCTTATTGCGTCAAAATCTGTTACCTTAGCCATTCGTGTTCCTTCATAGACATCACTGACACATAAAATTGACATAAAATTCACTTTCTGGGACATAATCAGTGTACCAAATCTAGCCAAAAAAAAAAAGTTGTATCTTTGACCATTGATTAGGTTGAAATTAGTGTAGGCTTAACAAATACCAAAGTCAAAATGGGACTATTAGTTTGAGACGCAGGGATTAATAATTTCGGAGATAGGTCCAACAGAGTGTGCATACCTAGCCACCATTGTCCTGACACCATCTCTTTGAAACAACTCCTTCAATAAAACTCCAGCAATTGTGCCGTCTAATAGATGAACTCTTTGAACACCTCCCTACTGCAAAAAAGTAAATAAATTGAAAGTTTGATTAGAAGATATGGAAAAGAATTATCTATGATGCTGTAAGTAGGATGGGGTGCAAATTGAACAGGTACATTACTGCAGGGAGCTGGAACCTCCCCCAGCCTGTTTCTACTGATTTGAGAAGAGTTATTCAAGACTTACCCGGCAATTAATGAGGCTGATAGTGATAAAGTTATATGGTTGCCTAATGCTTCTAACAAGTTTACTGTGAAATCTGCTAAGGAAGTAATTAGGGTACATATGGAGGTGGTTAGTTGGAGAAAACTTGTCCGGTTTAGGGGCTATGTTCCTCAGATGGCCTTTATTCTATGGATGACATTTAAAATGAAGCTACTGACGAGGAGTAGGCTTAAAGAGTGGGGGTGCATCCAAAATGACTTGTGTGTGCTTTGCAATGATAATGTGGAAGACATTAACCATTTGTTTTTCACTTGTAGTTACTCTAAAATGATTTGGAGAGAGGTTCTAAAAAGGAATGAGGTTGTTAGACAAACTGATGATAGGGGTATGGGAGTGTACCTATTTGCCCATACAGGGGAAAGGAGCAAGTTTTAAAGGTCATCTTGGATGTCTTGCTATGGCTGCTACTGTATCATGTTTGGGAGGAAAGAAATTGCAGAATTTCCGGACATGAGAGCCATGATTGGAATGTTCTTTTGCAGAGAATTGAGGAAAGTATCAGATATGCTACCTGGGATTGGAAGGAACAGAGGACTTAGCAGAACTGGGAAGTATGCAAAGAGTGGGTTGAGTATGGGTTTTGTTTGTTTAGATTTTCTGTATAGAGTTCTGTTATTTTGTTTTGAGGTGATGCTGCAGCTTTGGTTGGTTTTGTATAGTTTTTCTGATGTACTCTGTTCATCGATGATATAATGATAATATTTTTCAAATTTTACCAAAAAATAAACAAAAAGTAAAAGTTAAAGGCAATTCCAAGGGTCTTTTAGACTCTCTCCCCTACATGAGTGGGGTATCTCAAAGGATTACATATACTACATACATTAGCGCTATTCTTACGTGACCCTTTGAGATACACCCTCATGCAGGGTGGAAAGTTCTAAGGATTACCAAAAAAAAGGGGGTTAAATTCTAAAAAGTCCTCAAAAAAAATTAATTTCATTACTAGTATCATAATACCCAGTCGTTCTATCTTATTAACAAAGATTCAGATTGTACAAGCATAAGTATTGTAACTTAGCATGTTTAGTATGATGGTTTTACTCACATAAAGAGAAACCAGAAACTTGTTGAAATAGAGATGGGGAGTGGGTTTATTGTTACCAAGTAATGCTACGCACACAAAAAGTAAGTACACAAAATGCGTTTGATTGGGGGCATACCAAAAAGTAGTTGTAATCATTTAACTGGTGACTAACACATTAAATTAACTTCTTTTCTCTGTATACTCTGTGCATATAGCATTATTCTTCCAATATCCTCTCAACTATGGATTGCATATGGTATTTATGGACCAACAACTAAAGTATTCAAGAAAGTAATGCAGCAAACATTGAGAAGTTCCAGCAAACATGGGAACTACAAGTCTAATAAAAACTAAAGGCACTTATTTGATTAGGTTTATTTAAGAATAGGGATAGCTCGATAAAGTGGCTCTATTCATCAGATTTGAGAACTTACTCTACACACAAAAGCTGCAGCGGCCAATTCTGAAAGGTAACCGTTTAGTCGACTCAGCCTCTCTAGACCCCCAATTGCAAAGCCCTGTTCTTCACTGGCCCATAGCCCATTCCCGCTGTCAAAACCAACACCATTCTGGAATGTTGCATTATAATGCTCCCTTAAATAATTTCCGTTCTGTGAAGGGACCATTCCATTGGAATCACCGTGGCCAAACCAATTGGGATGATCTTCCTGATCAACGGCTTTTACATAATTAGCAGCTATTTCACTTTGCTTTGCCCGTTTGCGGACCAACATGTCTGCATCTTGAAGAGTCAAAAAGCGGATAAGACGGCCAGATTCATCAAGAATTGGACCATCTATAATGCAAATAACTTTCTCCGCCCCAAGAGCCAATACACAAGCTGTAGTGACTTCATATGTGCTGCAAAATGGGACAACATAATGATAAATCCTGTTAAGAAAGATTAAGCACTCGAGAAATCATCCATAAACTATACATCAAAAGATATATACGATACAACACTCTTAAGAAAAGTTTGTGCTAAAGAAAAAAAAATAAGGAAAAGATAAGCGCTGGACTCCAAAACCTAAAAAACGGTAACAAAATCTAAAACTGGAAGGCTTTTTTTAACTTTGCTCCCTTCTTAATGCTAAATAAACGTACCCCTGTTTGCAGGCAGGGGAATCCCAAATAATTTCGCACAAATGGGGGGCAATGTCTAATTTTTTCAATGCAATCCTTTGACCTTTAACCAACCCCCCCACCCCCGCCCTGGTTTTTATGTAATTCTTTTGAGATTCCCCCACATGAAAGGGGCAAAGTTAACAACTAAGAGAACTTGGGACAAGTCTAATTTTGAATATAAAATGGGGGGCAAAGTCCATAAAGCCCAAACTAAAACTAAAAGTGAATACCATGAGGAGATGCTTAAACTTAACTGCGTTATAAGGTCATAATACCACAAGTATAAACAAAGGTTCCTATCAAAAAAGCCATATTAGCCTACTTGCAATTTAATACTTCTCCAGAGCTGGAATAACCAAGATTGCATAAGATCACTATAGAATCTTGGTCAAGCCTTTCACGAATACGTGAAATGTCTATTTTCTTTACTTCACCTGTTGCACCATAATCAATGCCTTCAACAACTCCTCTTCGCTGCCAAGAATATAAATAATGATACAAGTCTCAGTATGTACAACTGCACAGGAAAATGAACTAGTGACCATACGTTGTTAAAAACTAGTGATGATACCAACACACATGAGGGGAACAAAAATTTAACTGAATAAGATAAATCACAACTTTGCAACAATACTATTTTCTCACCTTAGCTGCAAGAAAATTACCGCTAACAACACTGACACCATCATGCCAGCGACTATTGTCACCATGTCGACGTATATTACATAAGGAGGGCCCAGGAGATAGCTTTGCCTCTATCATAATACGAATTCTACCAGCTGCATCCATGGCCGCCTGGAGAGAATCAGAATCTGTAATTCTGTATCGTCCAACATACTTGGCCTCTTTTCCTGCAAGAGTATACCTATTAAAAGTGGTATTTAAAGGCAAGTAGAAACAAATAGCGACAACTAAAGTAATTAAGAACACTGAAGAACTCGCTGCCTAAGAATGAGAAGGCACAAAAAAGGGTTTCAACAGTCACTAAGTACTGGATCCACCAAGCACAACAATATATCATACTATTTGAATTGCAACCACGTATCTGGTAATTATACATCAGAAAATATAAATGATATAACAACCTAGGAAAAAGAACTAATCCTTTACACTTTCTATGCAAGATGATGGCAAGGACTTTCGTATATGTGTTATTCAGCTCAAGAACAATAACCAAACATATGCAGAATAAAATAGACCCCCAACGAAAATGTTTACAAGGAAATAATTGTGAAATGTAAATTATATCACTCTCAAAAAATACTGATTCACCCACTTAATTTCTTTTTCTGTTTTCCGTTAGAATATGAATCAAATATTTTTTTAACTACAAAAGGGAATGGATGTGATGTGAATCAATTGAAAGCAGCAAAGAGATATAATAACACAGGCTCAACCCAGCAGTCCAATATATTTTGTGGCATAATGGAGTACACAAAACATTATTCCCCAAAATGATTTCTTGGTCAAATGTGTAATTACTTCAAAGCACGACCGACACAACTCGTGTCAATGAATTGTAATATATACTGCTTAAAGGGATTAGCAACCATATGGCACAAGAGACACAATTTCACTCACCTCTCTCAGCTAGCAACTTGTCAATTTGCACATGGGTCCCTGGAGCAAGAACAAATTTGATCCCCAAACCATGAAGGAGAGAGATGTCCTGCATTAAATAACATACTCAAGTTGGTCATTCAATCGAAAATACGCAATCTCCGAATTTGGGAGAATTAAAATCAATATGAATTTGACCATGAACATGCACACAGTTTATCAAGAAACAACAGCAGGGGTGGGGGCCAAGTGGGGCTCAAGGTGGGCATTCACACACCCTAATTTTTTAAAGATGCTGACTTTTACCCGTGTTTTTGGAAAAATCAAATGTAGTAGGCCATAAAATGGTCTTTCGCTCACCTTATTTTGGGGAAAAAAATTATACACCTTATTTTTGGGGGGGGGGGGGGTAGGCCCTAATTGTACTTTTCCCTTCTTATTCTATGTTTTTGCAAACTTTATAGTTATCAGTAGTTTTTACTAGAGTACGAAAGAGGCTGTATCTAACCCCCGTCAGCCACATAGACCCAACCCACAATATCCGCACCTCACATGGTAGTAGTCTTGGGTCCACTCTAATACCATACGTAACTATCCGGGTTCTACTTAAAAATAGCTAGCCTAAGTAGGATCATTGTTCCCACGTATAGATCAAGGACCTTCCTACTATGTCAGATATTTTGGGTCATTACCATACTTAATTTTTTTGTCGCCCCTATCGCTAAATTATGTGCTCCACCGACCAATAGTTCCTATTAACCCAAGGATTTTACGCCCTGCTCATTTTAATTCAAGTCCAATTTAAACCACAACAAAATAAAAAATGCACAGATTATCATATTATAGCATTCATCATATAAGAAAACCATGACAAATTGGGGGCAAAAACAGAAGAAAGTGGAAAGTTGCCATAAGAATGGGATACAAATAAGGGCTGTCGAGAATTTCAGCAGAAATTAAAACAAGAAAGGTACTGCCTCGGTGTGCTTGAAAATATGGCCAAGCTTCCCGGAAAAATCGCACAAACCGATCCTCTTTCATAGAAGAATTGGTGGTATCACCAACTGAAATTGAATTAGCACTACCACCACTCACTGGTTCCTCCCAAACATTACACCTTGCAATTCCTTTATTGTTTGAAAACAATAGTTTTATCGAGCGGAAACCACCGCTAAAACTCTCTCCCGCAATGTTTCTTGGCCGCCAAACAATGTTCCGGTTTTGGAATGGAAAGCAATTGAAAGGGGGTGAAGGTGAAGTCGCCATGAAAGTTGGTTAGAGATTGTGATAGAAATCATAACAGAGTATAAACCCTAACTCATCAGGTAAATATTTACAGATGGTCTGTACAGTAGTGATTGTCGTAGAATTGCGAGTGTTCATCGGAGTGACGTGTAGTACAGAAATTAATTAATAAAAACAAATGATGAAAACTAATAATAGTTTTTCTTTTTTTTTTTTGACAGGGTGTGCAGAACAATTTTCGCGCATTTAAACTAATTTATGCTCACAATAAGTGACTGCAATTGGCCAAAAATTAACTTTGATCACAACTGGCCAAAAGTTAACTTTGACAATACCAAGTTGATTCTACAGTGATAACATTATGCCAATGAATTAAAATGCTTGGTTAAAATTAATAATAGTTAACCACTAAGACTATTATTTTCCAACAAAGTTCTTGAATTGGTTACAAGTCTAACCATAGAAAAACCTAATTGACCCAAGAACCAATTAGAACCAAACTGAAAAAACTGTAAAACTGAAATTTAGAACCGAATTAATTCTTATTATCCACCTATGTTGCATAATTATAAATATTATAGTGACTTGATTCTATTTTAAGTATTTATTTTCCAACAATCTCTAATCTTATATTAGGAGAGTATTGAAACTTATACTTCCGCGGATTTAAATAATATAGAGTTGTGCTAGTTGGTTGAGGTTAAGTATCGATACACTTGTCCTTTTAAATCTTTTATATGTGTTCACTTTTTATCTTAATTTGATTAGGGAATAACCCAAAATAAACCCAAACCAAGATAAACGATTGAGTGAGTCTGAACGGTTCAAGTCTTGGTCCAAAACCTAATAACATAACCAAATTGATTATGGTTTACTAGATGACCCATGTACACGCTCTACTGCATAAGACTGACTAGATGACCTAGTCAAGCTAGACTCACATAATTCGATCAGTTTTATTGTTAGCCCACAAACTTTTTGTATAAGAAGTTTTACACATCTTGACGAGGTAACATGGATAGCCTAAAAAATAAGTGTAGTAAATCTGAACTAATTTGGATTAAAATTTTTAATGCATTTGTTGAACTAAGTAGCATTTATGTTTAGCCATTAAATCCCATTGAAAACCAAAATCTTGAGGAATTAAACTCCATTGGAAAAAAGAGATACACTATGAATAAATATTTACCTCAAGTATTGGACCCAAGTAAGCACTCTCTATAACTTGACTAGATAATATAACAAGGAATTTGCCGCCTCTATGTGGTCTAAAATACGCCTCAGCTTCCCTCATCATTTTCAAAAACTCCTCCCCATCTTCCTCCCTCGAATTCCAATTCCATTCCTTTCCACTGCCCCCACTCCTTCCGCAGCACCTCACACCCTGACTTTTCCTCTCTCCAATTCTTCCCATTCCCAAACACACTCCAAAATTTTCTGCTAAATTACCGAACCTGAATCTCTTCTGAGGCTCTGCAGCAAAGATTGGACCCACTTGGCCTTGATTTTGATCAGACATTGATCTATGGAGAACAAAAATCTGAAGTAAGAGTTTGAATTTCTTACAAGAAAGATAGGAAGAAGGTGAGAGAAGATGAAGTTGGTGAAGTGGAGTCAAAAAGTGAAAAATAGGACATAAATTATTTTGCAAATAATTGTACACGGGTTATATAGACAGATCAATCGCATGAGTTTTGAGATGAATGATTTTACCCCTATTTTTCCTTCTGTCAAGAATTTGTGCTTACCAAACAAAGGAAATAAAAGACCTTTTTTTTTTGTTTTTTTTAGATAACCATGGGTATATGGGCCCCACCCCCATTAATCCCATGAGGCCCTGGTTGCTCGACCGGGAGACGCCCCTAGTGGCCCAAAAAAGGTTTCACACAGTGAGGAATCGAACCTGAGACCGTGCGCCTACCCACACAGTCTCAAGTTTGCCCTTACCGCTATGGCAACCCCGTGGGTTAATTTTCTTTCCAGAGTTCTCAAATCCGCGAACTAAACGAGACCTAAGGTTAATTTTGCCCTCCATTCCCAGGTTAGTAGGCCCTTGATGCCGCAAGGCAATGTCCTGTTGGAAACGTAATTTAATTTTACTAAAAAATTCGTTAGGAACAATTTTTTATTACAACAGTTGTATTTCTCTCCATGTCACTAATTTTTCGTATTTTTTTTAATCCATGATAACACATCATCACTATAACCAATGTATTAACTTGATATTTTCTCATTATGAACCTAAAAATAAAACATTGAGGTTTAGTTGTTTTAAAAGTGAATGGCATTCTTTCTTAAATGAGTTAAAAAAGTTACACTACTAATCTAAAACATACGGTATAACTTATTTCATCATTCTAACCGAAGGTTACGAATATATACATTCATTACAGAACAAAGTTCACATTATAAGTATTCAAACAATCCCACAAATGTAAATTTACAAATGTAATTACAGGTAAAAGCTAAAACAACACTCAGGCTCACTTATATACCAAAAAATTCACCAAACAAATAAAGTACAAAAATATAAACAGATTTCATCTTAACCAACTCAATTAAGGTATTGATGTTGGTTCTATTAGATAAAATAAATTCGGATTTAGGGTCATTCCATAACTAGTCTCCAGCATTGTTTACCTAAAAGATCAACATTAGACTTAGGAAATCCAAGCACTCGCCAAGACTTCCAATGAATTTTAGTTTTTTGTTGTAACCCTCCCCACCAGAATCGTCTAATTTGGCTGAAATTTTGTCGTAAATGGAAGCCGGGATAGATAGGCAAGGCATGGCATAGGAGGGGATTAATTGAACCACTAATTTGATAAGAATTTCATGGCCAGCTAAGAATACCAAACATTGCTTCCAGCCCATCAGCTTCCTAGATGTTTTCTCCACCAAAGATTAATTTCACCTTTTCTTGAATTTGCCCAACAAAATGGCAGTCCCAAGTATTTATGTTTGGGTCTTAACAAGGGCACATTGAGGACAGAAGTAATCAAATTTCTACTAAAATAGATCTGCATTCGAGGAGAAGAAAACTCCAGATTTAGCAAAATTCTTGCTCTGTGCTGAACCAACAATAGTCATTAAAAGTTTAGAGAAAAGCCTTGTCTTTTTAAGAAGCAACCCTCAAGAAGAAAGAATCATTGGAGAAGAATAAATGCAAAAGGGTAGGGGATCCCCTCAGCAACTTAATGCCTTCCAACCGACCCGAATTAATTGCACGGAACGCTAAAAGCAATAAAACATCTTGCCTAATTAAAATAAAATAGGGAAGTATGTGAGTGAGCGAGCGAGTGAGTGCTTACAGAGAGAAGAGCTTCATGAGTGGCATCTAGCATACCTCAATTTTGTTTCTTTATACTGGTTACAATTCCCCTCCGTAACTGGCACTCCCAAAAAAATGACACCACAAAACTGGTTGCGTAGTGACTGAGATACAATAATAGGGGGTCTCTATTAACCCTTGTTTGCACTAACATTTAATTCTCTAAAAACAATAATCAACATACCAGTCCAAAAATTTGAACTACCTCTCTAACTATCCATGTACTTGGAACCCTCCATTCCACTTCAATGGATGCCCACCCACTTTCTGAAAGCCCGAACATGCTCAATCCTATTACTTTGAACCTCGTCTTTAGCTTGGGATGCTTTTAAGTTCCTATAAAGATTCTTATGAAACTTAAGGAACTCCCGTTTATACATCCACTTGTCCGCAAACATACCATGGTCCTTCATACACCCAATCACCTCCATCACCCTCTCGAAGTAACCACCTCGAAGAAAATTCAATACCAACAACTCATACAAATCCCTATTGACTATCAAATTTGCATTCTCATTATTCCTCTTAATATCCCCCCATAAGATTGTAATTTCGCGATACATTTCAAGAGATGAATAACCGTAAACTAGAGTAAAAAAAGTTGACACATTAGGCAAGATATTTTTTTCTACCATTCTTCGGTATGTCTTCACAGCATCTCCAACCATTTTGGCCATCATAAAAAAGTAAATAGAAGAATTCAACTCATTGACCACAAAAGGAACCACTTTCTCCTTTTCACTCATCTCTCGGACCAGACACTCGGCCAAATCTGATTTGCTAATTGTAGTCACTTCAACTGAAGAAAATCCATCTTTTAGAGCAAGACCAGCGTTTTGAATTTGCTTTAAAAGTGCCTCGGCTTCTCTGAACATCTTTCCTCTCTGATAAGCTGACAGAAGTAATGTATAAGATCTAGGGCCCAATGGAACCCCTGCCGATTCAAAGTCTTCTAAAATGTCATGGGCGGTCCCGAGCCAACCTAAGTGGATGCAAGCATCGATCACATCAGAACACAACCCTTGTTCTTTAAACGGACCCAATTTTGTTTGAATAATAATTAAAAGATTTGAAAGCTCGCTAATCCTCCCTGATCTCTTGAGTCGTACAATGAGCTTCGCAAGTGCTTTGTTGGAAAGCATAAGCTTCCCATTCTTATAAATAATAAGCTCACCTTTACCTCCTTCCCCTTTGAGGACAGACTCCTTCTGCAGCAGCTGAGGGCAAATCTGTAATTTCAGTCCTCCCCTGAGATTGTGAGACCCAATTGGGACAAAGCAAGGCTTCAGTGGCTCCCTCCTCGCCTCTTGACTATTAGGGGACCCCCGGTGTCCGTACATATCCAATATGAGTCCACGAGTGGAATCAATATCATCAAATCTGAAAAGTAAATTTAGCAGACTATCATAAAACTGTCGATAATGACGAGCTAAAGACACAGAAACCTGATCGATATGATCTTTAAATCTCTTCAACTCATCCCTCTGAAAATTCATCTCATGGATGCGGGAGACAATATTGATAGTGTGGCCATCGGCTATAACACCTACTTGTGCCATCAACTCTATAATCCGCTGACCCTTCAAAGATGATCGAAACTTCACACAACCATCAAGGACGAGGTTAAATATCATCGTATTGGGTTTCACCAGATTCACATTAGTCAATTTGTTTACACTTAAATCTTGAAAACATTCACAAATTTCGACCAATATATTAGATGCCAAACATGTCCCAATATCAGTTTTCACCATGTGAAGAACGACCAAATTCAAAATATCCATTGGGGGTAAGGTATCTTTTTCAAGCATCAGCCTAAGAATCATGGATGCTGGAACTGGCATTTGAGCCCTTGATAAGGAGAGGGAGAGCTTCATAAGTAAATCAGGTCGAAGCAAATCATTTTTTTCTTTTAGTGAAATGACTAATTCGCCTGCCCGTCGGAGCCAGTTCGAATCTGATGAGTAGGATAACTCGGTTATTAGCTTGCTCATGAGAGAGTTTTGAGGAAAACCATACAGACTTTTAAAATCACTATATGCTTCCCAAGCTTCATTTACTTGATGACCATTCAAAGCAATTTCAAGCTTTCTCAACAAAACTACATCGGTCGATTCTTGTTTACTGCTGGTACAAAAACACTGCAAAGAGGGACTATAGTAATTGCATATGTTTGACACTTGAAACTGTTTGACCTTGTACTGGGGAAAAAATTCTCTGCTATACTCTGATCTTAAGACAATCTTATGGGTAACTGAAGCCACACAAGCAACCAATGAATAACTCTTGCTGAAGTAGAGATGTAACAATCGTGCCATTAGAACCATTTTAACAAAGAGAGATGCGATAAGATATTCTGCCAACCCAGTTCCCGAGAATTTAATTTCAGAGCTTGATTTGGAACAAGATTTGCTGATAATCTATATCTGTATTAAGAATTAAAAGGTAAGGCATAGGCAACAATCAACAAATGTGAAAACAAAATAACTTGCAAAATCAAACAAAACAAGTAAATCACACTACCATCATTACAAGATATGACTAAATCCATAAGCTTACAAAAGCATGTAGCAGCTGTTCAAGTTGAACAGGTACGTTTATTAGAGGAACTTGCAGCATTATTTCTTATTTTGCTCATTCTGAAATTATCTTGGATGTGAATCGGGCAACAGCACTGTGATGATCAATGGACATAATCAATGCACCAAATATGAAAATAAGAAATGAGGTGTAGTCTTGACCACTGGTTAGGTTCAAACTAGTGTTTCCTTAAAATGTACCAAAGTCAAACTGTCAAAGTGAGACTATCTTTTTGAAATGGAGGGAGTATAGGTTTGGCAGGCGTAGGCATTGGCTTCCTGAACCATCTCAAAAGGAGTTAATAAATTATTGTTGCTTACTCAAAAAAAAAAAGAGTGGACAAACAAAAACATACTGCTGGTACACTTGCTGTCAGTACAATTAAAAGTTTGAATTCAGAATGCAGCAATACCAGCTTCACTTAATTTTGTAATCTAGGTACGATTTGAGGACCTTAATGTGCATTGTCCCTTGGTTGTTATGGATTACGGAATGAGTTGTTAAATGCTTTTGCATCATCATCTGTCTTCAACTTCTTTCCAACATGTAACAGTAATCCATTTCCATTTTCCTAAGAAAGCATAATCTGCTTGTTTCCCCTTTGCAGTTAGACTCTTAGAGACAAGATTCTGCTAACAAGAGCAAGAATAGCCAACTAAAAGCTTCTCCTATTTGGGAAATATCAACTCTGTAACATTGTCTTTCCTCTCTATTGCACCAATAATAGCTATTTTAAGTTTGAACAAGATTTTTTTACTTTTTTAAATCAAAAAGCAACTTAGTCTTGCAAACAGAAAACATGGTTTCTTCTACCCAAGAACTGCATCAATCACTTCCGTCCCCCAAATAAGCACACGAGTCAATAGTGAATAGACCCACCAGCACAAAGAAATGCTCCTACAGACCACCTCAGTCGTGATTTTCCTTATGCCACTCATATGGCTTAGATTATAAGGCTAAAATTATGATCATATAAACTAAAATTATAAGGCGAATTAGCACTTTGTAGCTATTAACATGGTTCATTTTGTTTTTCATGTAACATGGATAATGTGCTATTTATACCTAAGAGACTCGTCTAATTTCATAGATAAAGGGCGACAAATGCGATCCTAAAGTTTCTCGTTGAGCTGACATATCATTGCTTATCTAGATGTTATTTGCTATGCACTATGCTTTTTTTATTGTTAATGAATTAAGTGGAGAGTTCTTAATCATGGAATTCATTTGCACACACCTGATTATTTCCTTAACATACTCAATGTAAGTAACGTTCATTATCTAAAAATATTTTGCTCTATCAAGACCAAATTCATGGATCCGCCAGTTGGAGTATATGCATCCATATAACAAGGGGCAATTGTTATTGAATCTTAAAAACGTATTAAGTGATAAGTGGCTGAGATTTAAGAAATTTTTTGAATGGTTGATAGTGGCATTGCATGGGTACGACCCTAATAAACAAATATGGAGGCGGATCCACCAGTTGGAGTACGTAAATAAACAGTTATCAAATTCTTCAGTACACATATATACATACATACATAAATCAATAAACGGACCTGATTACTTGATGCCATCTGAAATGCCCTAAATACATTACCAAACCCTAACATGTAAAGCTCATCAATCAGTGACTACTTTGACGAAACAAATCAATCCTAATTACGCCATAAATTTAGCAATAGTAAGTGAGCTGATTGCTTGAATGAGCAGAAATAAATGATAAATCGAGAGAAGATAAGATAAGTGGGTGGGTGATTTTACCCTCCTTTGAAGGTGTTCATCGGGAATACCAGAGACTGCTCCGATCTCTCCGCGTCTGTACTCAGCTAAAGACGTGTCCGTGGATAAACATCTACTCCTCCACGATTCAACTAAGGCGGATGGGCGAGAATGTCGAACGTTCCGCAGCAGAGAGCTCGCCATTTTCTTTCAAGAAAAAGAGGGACTTGCAGTGCAGAAGGATAATAAGAGCAGCCACCGAGTCTGGCACAGTGGTCGCGACTCTGTAATTAATCTGGTTCGACTCAGAGTTTAAAAGGTCAAATGACTCAAATCTCACCGGCCAAAAAATATATATATAAGAATAGCGAATAAGCCTAATTCATAGGTATCCACATAATTAAAGAGAAAGGTTTTGAGTTCGAAATTTATTTAGAATGGGAGATTTTTGTTATTATATTAAAATAACAAAGACTTAAATTTTATCATTAAAAATATATATAAAATGATGGTTTAGGAGACAAAAGAAAAGAAAAAAAAATTAAAAGAAGAAAAAGAAATCATCGAAAAGAAAAGAAAGAGAGAAAGTAAAACTATTGTATAATATACGTTTGGTTATTTAAAAGGGAAGTGAATGTTACTTTGTATCATTTTTATTTGTGAGTTCGAAAAAAAAAAGTGAGAGAAAAAATGGTTCTTCTACAAATTTGTCACGTATTTTAAAGGTAAATTAGTACATACTATAGAATTTTTAAAATATGTGACTTTGAGAGATCGATTTAGAGAAGTGATAATTAATTTTCTTGTAATAAGTAAAATATAACAAGTATCTTTTGGGTCAAGCCTTAGCCTTTGTGGACCTAAGTAGTTGGCTCATAACTTGAAGGCCCATTACAGTGTCAATCCTGAGTTTTAAGGGGCCTAGGCGAATTTTATTTTGGCGCACTTTATATTTTTGTAGATTCGTACATTATAATTATATCGTTAAACTCGTAACAATATATATATATACCATTATAGCAATGACATTTGAAAAATTATAAAAAGAGTAATTAATTTTTTTTCAATCGTATATAATTTAATCAAAACTACAACTAAAAGAGAGTTATATATATATATAACTTCAAATCAAATAATTATGAAGAGAAATCAATGTGAACCGAAAGAATATAAAAAGTGTTGTGTATTATGAATATATAAGGACATGTTAAATAATATGAAAACTTTATTACAAAAAAAATGAACTAATTGAAGACTTTGTTTAAGAAAACTAATAAATTATTTTATTTATTCATGTAATATATAGAATTTTTGAGAAGTGATCTGAAACAATTAACCATGAAAATTCTTCCAGTATCGAATGGATTTTCTCTCCTGACAAAGTGTTAAGATCAATTCAAACTAAAAGGATGAAGATATATATATATATATATATAAGGTTAAAGAGGGTCCATAATTTTATTTTCTCATGAATTTTTAAAATTAATTTAACTTAAAGTGGGAGAAAGAAAGATGAGACATTCAAAGAGATGTATAGATTTTATTTTATTTTCCAAATGAATTGTTGTTAAGATGGTTTAATTTAAAGAGTGGGGTGAGTTGAATTTTATATGTATGTGAACAAGAATACCTTAAATTTTTAGTCCAAACAAAAGCTAAAAAATATGACTTTTGTTCAAGAAAAAAAAGACTTAGGTGACGTTTAGTAAAAAATTTGAAAACTAAAGAAAAAAAAAAGGTTGGGGGGGCTACTGTGTAATTTTTTTTAAAAAAAGGGGAGTGAAATGGATGTTTTACGCCCTTTAAAATTAAGTTTCAGATTTAAGTGGGAAAGTTTCCACTTAAAATTTTGGATGAAAATTTTAAGTTTTAAGTGGTAAAAATTAAATGGCCACTGTGAACACCTCATTTTGCGACCCCGCAAGAATTCTGAACTCCAAAAAAACAAGCACGCATGCATGCACGAGTATTTCTAGATGCACACATACTATGTACATGTAATATAGGTCAAAGAAGTAAGCCGAAAGGATCCCCGGATGAGGAGTTACAGAATTATAAAAAATTGCTATAACCGAAAACCGTCAAAACTCCTGAAAACTTGTGAAAGGAAAGTTACGCATTTCGGATCATCCTCAAACTTTGAGAGTTGTTAGACATTACCATAAGGAGTAGCATACTCGAAAATCAGCTCAATCCGACAGTCGGATCTCCGAAAATTCAGAAAATTATGAGTTTGATTCGGGTGATCGAATGGAGGCCTTCTCGAAGATAAAATGGTTTGAAATTTGGTAAGTAGATAGGCCTTATTGTGGGGAAGAACATATTCAAAATTCAGCTTTGTCGGACATGGGATCCTCAAGAATCAATTTGTTTATCGTGCAATTCTAGTCGAAATGTTCTTTGTAGCAAATTAAAATAAATAGAGGCCTTCCCGAACTCTGATCGACCTCAAATTTGGATACAAGTTATAAAATATTTGGAGGGAAAACATATCCAAAATTCAGCATAATCCAACGGCTAGAAGTTTAGTTGTAGAGGTTGCTGTACGCAAGTACGTTTCCTATGCGGGAACAAACTCTTTGTACCAATCCGAGGAGACCGAGTCCTTCCCGAACTCCGATCGTCTTCAATTTTTTACAGGGTATAAAAGACTTATATTGGAAATATATATCCAAATTTCAGGATGATCCAACAATGAGAACTTGACTTGTCGTGCAAACAAGTGACCTTTCTACAACAAGTACCTTTCCTATGCGGAAACAAACTCTTCGTACTAATCAGAACAAAAGGAGACCTTCCCGAATTCTGATCGACCTAAAATTTTTATACAATCTAGAAGACTTCTATTCCCAACACATATCCAAAAATCAGGATGATCCAACGGTAGAAAAGCTTCGTGATATGCTCCAAGAGTCCTAGTTGCAATCTCTTTTCTTGCTCTCCAAGTATTTTTTCAACTATAAATAGACCATCCCCCTCCATTCATATTTTTTCATCAACAATCAAGGGGATTTCGTGGTACACACCAAGAGAGCCTTATTCTCTCCATCTAAGGAGGTTCAGGTATAATTTTCTCTCTCTTTTTTATTTATTTGTCAGTTTTATAATTCATACTCTTGTTTGCATAATTTCTATCACTTGATAGCTTTTCAAAACCCTTTTTTAAATTGGTTTTCAAAACCAAAGGCGTATAATAAACCCTAATCCAATTTCAAAATAGTATTATTACTTTCTTACTTTTCCAAAAGCCCGGATTAGCGGTATTGTTATACGAAGGAATCGATAATCGCTACATATCCAATCTAACTCATAGATTGCGGTGTGTGTGTGATAAATACTTGATTATGAGAGCACTATTGCCATCTATACCAGTTTAATCAATAGACTATGGTATACGATCGGTCAAGTCACCTCATATCATATCGAGTATAAGATTCCACATTGAATCAGTTTCCGAAAAGCCCAATAATTTACAAAATAACTTGTTTCATTGCATCTATTATTATCAAACTCTATTTTTTCGAATCACACACACACACACACACTTATTTTTAAAATCATGGGCGAACTAGGAAATACATCGTTTTCATCCAAACCCTAAAATTCCGATTTCTAAGGCAAGCACGAAAAGCTATAAAGTAATAGCAATAGCATGCAAGAACTGAATTATAACACACGCATATCCTACTCAAGAGACCGAAAGGGCGAATTGGGTGCCTGACACTTTCCCGATTCGTAACTTAATCCCCGAACCTTCGAATCAATTGGTTTCGCATATATTGTGTATAAGAGGATATTTAGTCCATAAATACGTCTCTTTTACACAAACCTTTTTTGTTTGTTTAGTAAAACAAACTAGCGATTCTTATTATTTTCAAAACCTGATTCTCAAAGCAACAACGGAATCACCGCCCACGAGGACCCCCGGGCATCGAGAGCGCGGGTTCTCACAGCCACTTAATTTTTTGGGTTACCAAACAACCTTTTAAACCACTTAAATCTGAAAATTTAAAATTTTCAGATTTAAGTGGCATTTTAAGTGCCAAGTGAATAGCCCCTTAATAAACATTTAAGAGGAAAAAAAAGTAGTCAAAACAAAAACAAAAAGATGTAAGCTTTGTTCAAGGAAAAAAAATTAGACTTGATATGTATTTAAAAGGAGGGAAAAAAAAAAGCAGACAAATATGTTCCACTACCATTTAAAACGAAAAAAAACGAATTAGTCAAAACAGCTTCCACTGCTAGGACTCTAACGCTTGAGCACCACCTCAAATGCATTTCGGCCAAATTGTACTCTCGCTGGGCCGAGGAGCAAACATATTGTTTAGTCTCAACGCCAAATACTATAAACATTACACATAAAAACATATAAATAAAAGGATCAAAAAAATCGGGGGCCCTGGTACGTCAGGGGACCTAGGCGGCAGCCTAGACCACCTATGCCCAGGGCTGGCCCTGGCCCATTAAGATGTGAAAAGCCTATAGCAGTTCGAATAAGAGTGCCTTAACTGGTCAAACGGGTCCACCATTTCATAAGACACTAGCCGAGTAGCATAAGTGTCGATTATAGAAGACATTAATCGTTATGAGCAACCTTAGCTTATGAAGTGAAGTAAACAAAACCGAATTTGTAGGTCGGCCAAAATAAATAAAACTTTTGAGCTGGAGAATGACTCACTATAAAAATTAACCACTTTTGCATATGTGAATAGGGTTATCACTTAATGGCAATATGGATAATGGTTATAACAATTGAGATTATAGAGTAGTACTCAAGTTTACCCTTTATAATAATTTATCCTGTGTAAAAACCCTATTATAAACTATATCCTATACTTAAATAGGAAAGGAACATCCCTAAGGGGGGATCTCATATTTTCTTCCTCCTAGTTAAAACTCTGTCTAAATCTATCTGGAAAGTTTACTCAAGCTACGTTGTAATTGTCCGCCCTCTGCTTTGAACAAATAGAAGGCATACACAAAGGAGGATGTACTGCTGGATTGATAGCCAAACTAACCAGGGAAACCTACCTGTAAAGCAACTTATGGCCTTGTGGTGGTTTTATGGTAGATAAACTTTATTTGTGTTACCTCAATGGTGGTAGAATTGTTATTTGGGCTAAGTATAGTTTCTATTTTGGGTTTGCCAACTTTTTAACACCTACAATTGGCATTGTCTATGGAAAATAACAGCAAAGCGCCACTATTGCTCTATTTTCTGATAACCATATTTACTTTCTTACTCTACATTTCATTTTCCTTTATTTATCCACTTTGTTAGCCCGAAATCAGACACATGATTCATACCAAGAGCTAGCAAATTGGTGAACCACACCCACCAAGCCCTAAAGCCTCTGGGATCGAAGTCCTTGACCGTTAGGGAGCACCCCCTATGGTTCTTTTGATAAAAGCCTAGGGAATAATAGTTATAAATGTAGACGATGAACTATATAATGCTAATTACTCTAGCCAAAATATTAATGAATCATATTCCCAAAATGAATTATCCAAGTTTAAGATGGAGAGGGATGCCCTCCTCCAATTGTTTAAGGAACAATATGGGCTTAGTTTGCCGAGGAGCGAACACGAGGTCGACTATCATGTTTCCTCCACCGAGGAGAAAAGGCACACAACAACGAGCAAACGTACTTACCCGGATAAGGGAAAAGATGTTACCCGGCTCGTTGATCCCCCTATTACATTTATCCCATCTTGGTTGTATGGAAATGTCTTGGATCAACTTAGCTTAGAGGGCAGGCTGCCACCACACCAGCTGAAAATGGAGCAAATAATTGGGCAGAAAAGGATTTAAAAAAGTTCATATACTCAACGCTGGCTGATAAGAAAAACCCTAAGACTAACACCACTACAAGGTTAGGTAAAATGGCTTTAAGGGAGTAGCAAGGGTCTCCCTTCACTCAGAGGATAGCAGATGCCCCTCTACCAAAGAAGTTTAATGCTATAATGGCTGAATTGATCCAGCTGATCATATTCGTTATTACAAGAAAGTTATGGTATTGGATTTCGGATAATGCAGTTATGTGCCGCAACTAGTTTAGGGGACTTGGCCTTGCGATGGTTTACCAAGTTGCCCAGGGGTCCAATCGATAATTTTAGATAGGTGGCCGAGCAATTTACAGCTCAGTTCATCACCAACAGTCGGTTGATCAAAGGGCCTAACGCCCTCACCCATTTCAGAATGGAGAAGAATGAGACTTTGAGATAACACTCCTCTAGGTACTGGGAGCTTCTAGCCGGAATCTTATTAAAAATGGGAGCGTATTGATTAGTTCGGATTAATATGGAAGTATTAAGAAACTAATATTTGTGATATCAAGTTTGCCATCTGCATGTTTTAGAGAGAGTCACCCTAGGACAAGAATGATATCTACAATGACCTGCAAGAAAGCCTCATAGAAACTTCAATGATTTTCTAGCCATGTTTGATGAGTATGCCAGGGTGGAAGATGATGATGCAACGGCCAACCTAACCTACTACAAGAGAGATTGGGGGCAAGATCGAAAGTAGAAAGGGTCCTCTAAGAAAGATAGAAGGGATGAGAGAACGGGTATCAATAATTGGAACAACAAAATAGGATCTGATGCTTACAAAGGTGTGAACAACATTTTCAACCGACCAATCCATAAAAGCATGTTCGACATTCAGAACCAACCCTTCTTTAAATGGCCAAAGCAGATAGGAGGAAACCCCAATTCCAGATATCCTAAGCTCATGTGCTCATACCACAAGGATCACAGTCACATATATAATCGAAAATTATAAGACATTGAAATTTTTAGAGAGGCTAGGGGAGCAAGGCCACTTAGCCAAGTATGTTAAGCTGACCGGGAAGGCAGTTACCCGAGATGAAGATGATGATCAAGCCACAATACAAGCTAAGAGGATAGTTCTTAGAATGATAGATGCTATCCACAGCATAATCAGTAAAACTATGGCCACCAAGAGTGCTCTCAAAACTAGGTATCATAGAGCTCAATTTCTTTAATAATCTTTTCCATTTGAAGTATTGTCTACAGGAGCTCCCAAAAAGGATAGGGAAAGAAGACTTGTATATGAACTTAGCTTCAATGAGGAAGATCTTAATAGGATTGATATTCCTCATAATGGTGTTGATGGTAAACATTAACAATTTTGTGTTAAGAAAGTTTTAATTGAGCCGGGAAGTTTTTCGAAGATCATGTATCATAATATGTATAGTCAACTCGAGCCATATCTACCTAGGAAGGCAGTTCGATTAGTGAATAGGCCAGTCTATAGTTTCAATGGGGAAGTAGTTTGGCCGATAACCATTGTTGAAGTGCCTGTCTGAATATGACTTGTGTCCAAGAACATATAATATTTTGTTGTGATTATAAACTCCCCATACAATGCAATATTAGGTATTTATTGGTTAGGAGAGATAAAGGCATATGCATTTCCTTTCCATTAGAAGCTCAAATTCCCTTCTTCCATAGGAGTGGTAGTTATTCAGGTAAGCAAGATGACGCTAGGTACTATTTCAATCTATCCTTCAAGGCGCTTTGAACGAGCAACCGATGCCACCCCAATCAAGCACGATATGGTAATTATAGAGCATCCCAAGTTGGTTCAAGAGAATGCAAAGGAAATAAAGGTTTGACTCGAAACCTCAACGGTTAAGGACGAAGAAAAACAATAGCTATCATAGAATAGGCATCCCATAGCTGTTGGGGCCAGGGAATGGCCAGTAAAAAAGGTTTTTAAAGACCGATCCTAAGTCCTTACAGTACATGGTTTGGAAGATGAAGGCAAGTTTTTTTCTAGTCGGCAGCTCATTAAAAGCTGAAGAAAAAGAGAAAACGGTTCGATTTCTAAGAGAGAATAACGATATTTTTGCCTGGCAGCCATACGATATGCTCGGCATCACTGCCAAGGTAATGTGCCATAAACTTTATATAGACCTGAACTACCTTCTAAGTAAGCAAAAACTATACCAAACAACCCCATAAAAAGCCAGATCGATAGAAGAAGAGGTTTAGAAACTACTTAAGGTTGGGGCAATTTGAGAAACCGAATTCTCTGAATGGAATAGTGGTCAAAAAGAAAAAATGATAAAATATTAATTAAGGGTTTGCATGGACTTCCTCAACCTCTATAAAGCTTACCCAAAGGACAACTTCCCTTTGCCAATAATAAATTAGCTGGTATATATGGCAACCAGCCATGAGCATATAAATTTCCTAAATGCACACTCTAGGTATCATCAATTCCCACTTTTCAGTCTTGACCAAGAATGCATAGCCTTCATTACCACTATGGGTCTTTACTGTTATAAGGTAATGCTGTTTGGATTGAAGAATGCTGAGGGTAACCTACCAGAGATTAGTGATGAAGATGTTTAGGGAAGAAATTAGTAAATCCATGGAAATGTATAGTAATGACCTGTTGGTAAAGAGAAAATAGGCTGCCAATCACATTTTATATTTGGGAAAAACTTTCTAAATCCTAAGGCATTACAAGATGAAACTCAATGTAACTAAGTGCACATCTGGGGCCAGCTCAGGAAAATTTGCCTCTACAATTGACCTCGAACCCCAAGAATTTTCCTGACCTGGCCCCAGATGTGCACTTAGTTACATTGAGCTTCATCTTGTAATGCCTTAGGATTTAGAAAGTTTTCCCCATATATAAAATGTGATTGGCAACCTATTTGCTCTTTACCAGCATGTCATTATGTGAGAATCTGCAAATGCGACCCCCGGGTCTCGTTCCCGTTCTTTGGGCGTCTAAAACGTCGAAAAGGATTCCGTCGTTCCAATTGCGTCTATCGGTTTGATATTTCATATCGGGTGTCCTTCTATCCTATTTCTAGATGCAAGGGGGTTCGTTCAGAGTCGCCAGTACGTTTTACGAGAAAATGGACAAAATAGTTATGTAAGAGGAAATGCTACAGATAAGTCTTTCTTTACACGTTTGTCTACGAAACCAGGGTTCTATAGTGTTCGAAAACTAAGTTACGGATTGGGAAGGTGTTAAGCACCCTTTCCGCCCTTTCGGTCTTTAGTGGTCTTATATGTTTATTTTATGTTGAAGAATCTGGATGCTTTTACTGACAGTCTACTACTTTCTAAGTGAAAATCCTAATTTCTGGGGAAACGGGAAAAGGGATAAAAACATTTGTGTTCCGAGATCCGATGTTTTATTTTTGAAAGACGCAAACACAAGTGACAAAAGATGTTTTATTTCATAGAGAGTTTCCCGTTTTATTTCTCAGATAATGACAATTTTTCTCAGGTTTTGGCTTCTTTTGGAAAAGTTTGGATCTTGTATCGGGACTATTTTAATATGAAATTAGAACTCTTGAGGGGAGTTCTACCAGACATATCATGGTCTATAAAAGAGATAGGATATACCGGGTTTTTAATTCCTAAGTAGGTTTTATCGGTCCGGGTTTTAAAAACAGAAATTTATCCGGATGATAATGTACTTACTTTTCTGGTTTTGCAAATGATTTTATCAGGGTCTTTTGTTTTAAAAATAGTAGACTATTTGTAACTTGGCAATAAGTTCATTCAAATAAAACGTGGACAAAATAACAGAAAAAAAACAAGTACACAAATATTTAATGTTAAATACTAGAAGAGACTTTCTTTACCTTCCTGACGAGAATAGTAATAAGAAAGAAAATATAATACGGCAGAGAAATCTCCGGCGATAATAATCTTTTCCTTCTTCAGATATTTTCGAGAATTCGATTCAAGAGACAGGACACGTCGAGTGTCGAGAATAGATTCGATGATTCTTCAGAAATAAGACGATAATCGAGAATGCATGATGAAAGACTAGAAAATCATATATAAGCCAATAATTCTTCAATCCCAAGTTGTTGTCCTGAACCCTTGGGGGTGTTGGCTTATTTATAGCGGTGGAGAAGGATTGTCGCGCGACATTTCCCCAAAAGGGGCATGTGTCGCGCGACAATGTGTACTATGTCGCGCGACAAACGGCTGAAATGATGTTTCTGACAGACTGATATGTCAGAGAGTGGATGGTCTGGTGTCAGGGGGGATTGTCGCACGACACAATGGAGTATGTCGCGCGACATACTACTTTGTCGTGCGACATTTCATTTTAAAAACAGGTTTGTTTGGCCAACAGAACCTTTCGGGGCAGTTTCGGGTGCTTGGCTGGGTCCCGGACTCCAAAAACAGTACTTCTCGAAGGTCGTTAGGGTTTTTGCGGGGTTCACGGATCGGGGTGTCTACAGACCCTCTCGACTCAAGCTCCTTGCCTGCAAGGATTTGAGTCGACTGGAAGAGACTGTGGTCCATGGCTCCCGTAAGAACTCTAAGGAAGTGTGTGTATGCAAAAAGTGTTCGTGAATGTCTCCGGAGAGGGCTTTGTGTTTGGTTTTGCCTCTAGAGAGGACATTTGTTACCTCATTGCCTCTTTCGAGGACTTTCGTTGCTACATTGTGCCTCTCTGGGAGGGCTTTGTTCTTCTCGCCTCATGTGGGAGGACTACCATTGCTCCACTGTGCCTCTCTGGGAGGGCTTTTGATCTTCTCGCCTTAGGTGGGAGGACTACCATTGCTACACTTTACCTCTCTGGGAGAGCTTTTCTTTTCTCGCCTCAGGTGGGAGGATTACCATTGCTACACTTTGCCTCTCTGGGAGGGCTTCGCTCTTTTCGCCTCAGGTGGGACGACTACCATTGCTACACTGTGCCTCTCTGGGAGGGCTTTTGATCTTCTCGCCTCAGGTGGGAGGACTACCATTGCTACACTGTGCCTCTCTGGGAGGGCTTTTGATCTTCTCGCCTCAGGTGGGAGGACTACCATTGCTACACTTTGCCTCTCTGGGAGGGCTTTTGATCTTCTCGCCTCAGGTGGGAGGACTACCATTGCTACACTTTGCCTCTCTGGGAGGGCTTTTGATCTTCTCGCCTCAGGTGGGAGAACTACCATTGCTATACTGTGCCTCTCTGGGAGGGCTTTTGATCTTCTACCTCAGGTGGGAGGACTACCATTGCTACACTTTGCCTCTCTGAGAGGGCTTTTGATTTGAAAAAAGAAAGAAAATTGCCTCTAGGAGGGCTTTTTTATGAGTATTTTTGCCTCTGGCGAGGGCTTGTGCTCGTGATCTGCCTTGAAAAGGGCTTGTGTTGTACGCTGGTGAATTTGGTTGTCTCTCTTAGACTGTTAGAGTGAGAGAGAGAAATTTTGTGAGAGTAAAAAGAGTTTCTCGGAGTTTAATCTTTTATCTGGATGTCCATTTCCCCGTATCTTTCTGAAGTTTTACTCTCATGTTTTCCTCAAGTGAAGATACTTCTCTTAGAAAGCAATTTTCGGATTTTTTTTGCTTTTCGCAGGGTGAGGATTCGAGGTTTTTCCAAACCATCTCTTTTGTATCGTGCTGAAAAGAAAAATTTGTATGAAAGGTGAATCTCTGATCTATTTTAGTTCTCACTTTTTGGTGGGCCCACATCGTTTTCTGTTTTTTGAAGCCCTTATTTCTCTCTCTTTTGGGAAAGACTTTTCCCGGCCTTCTCTATTTTTGACCAAGAGTCTTTTTATCCCTTTGTCGTGATCAAGAGCCTTACTCACCTAAAACGAAGCCCTGAGCCGGTTTTGGCCTAGCTGTCACTTTTGGTGTAGCTCTCCCTATCACTTTGCATTTCTGTTTCTCTCGCTTGCTTTGGGCGCTCATGCGGGTTCCTTCTCTTTTCTACTCTTTCAATTTTTTCTATTCCCGTCTTATTCTGATATTTTGCTTTTTCTTATCGATGGTCTTGGTCCTTCTTGGGAGATCAGAGACTACTTTAATCATTGTATTATGTTCTTGCATTTTTCGGAGAGATGATTTGGAAGTCTTTTTCTTGAATTTTCATCATGGGTGTGCGGTAAAAAGTTTTTCGAAAACTGTTTCTCTGAAGCATTCTTGCAGGAGATAAAATGAGATAAAGGTCAAAAAATCAGAGGATGGGACCAAATGTCGCGCGACATTTCGGTGGAGAGAGCTCTTTGTCGCGGAAGCCCTGCCGCTTTTATGATTTTTTCGACGTTTTCTTATATTCCTCATACACGGATAAATCCTGCACAGCCAGATAGACTAGAAGGTGACCAGGAGGAGGTCACTTTTACCGATGCCCAGGGCGTTCTCCGGTGCAGCCCTCACCATGATGATTGGGCGAACCTTGATTGGTATGGTGAGGATGGGGTGGACCGCGGTCGGGCGGTGGTCTACCGAGACGTTACACGGGCTGTTCCAGTCCCGGATGTTCCTTGGCTCTTGATGGAGCCTGTTTCTCATGAGATGCGTCGACGATCTCTGGTATGTTTTCCTGAAATTCTTTCTTTTTGCATTTTTGTTCTATTATTTATGTCGTTTCCTGCACGTATTTTAAAACAATTCTCATGTTAGTATGCATGTTTGCCTAGAAATACCGTCCGATTTAGTGAACACATACTTTTACTTGTGATACCCTTTTTAGGTTCTTTAGAAAGTTACATAATTTACCCTTATAACCCTATAACTCTCATAATTACACCAAAATACCCTCAGGTTTTGGAAAATTACATAATTTACCCCTATAACCCTATAACTCTCATAATTATACCAAAGTACCCTCAAGTTTTGGAAAATTACATAATTTACCCCTATAACCCTATAACTCTCATAATTACACCAAAGTACCCTAATGTTTTGGAAAATTACATAATTTACCCCTATAACCCTATAACTCTCATAATTACACCAAAGTACCCTCAGGTTTTACAAAATTACATAATTTATCCCTATAACCCTATAACTCTCATAATTACACCAAAGTACCCTCAGGTTTTGGAAAATTACATAATTTACCCCTATAACCCTATAACTCTCATAATTATACCAAAGTACCCTCAAGTTTTGGAAAATTACATAATTTATCCTTATACCCCTATAACTCTCATAATTACACCAAAGTAATCTCAGGTTTTAGAAAATTACATAATTTACCCCTATAACCCTATAACTCTCATAATTATACCAAAGTACCCTTAGGTTTTAGAAAATTACATAATTTACCCTATAACCCTATAACTCTCATAATTACACTAAAGTACCCCCAGGTTTTAAAAAATAACATAATTTACTCTATAACCTTATAACTCTCATAATTACACCAAAGTAACCTCAAGTTTTGGAAAATTACATAATTTACCCCTATAACCCTATATTTACATCTTTATCTCTGTTTTGTTGCTTGTAGTGGGTTGGCCGAAGTTGGGGTTCCCCCAACATCATTTCTTTAGAGTGGCGACAGGCACCGACCCCTATACAGGAGTTGCTCCTTGCGACTCCTTTTGGTTCTCTCTTTGATGCCCTCCCGGAGCGGGTATCTAGGGCAGCGGTTTTGGTGTCGGCACTGGCCTCCCATTGGTGGGATACTACTCATACCTTCCATTGGAGTTGGGGCGAGATGACGATGACCCCCCTGGACCTATTTGCTTTGACTGAGATTCCTTCAGGGGGGTCCCTATTCAGATTGATGTCCTCTTGTGTCTCACGGCAGAGGGTATTGTGGGCGCACTGGGGTGGTTTCCTGAGCGACATAGTTCAGGCGACACGATCCCTCTGGTGGTTTTGGTTACGCGCTTGGCTACAGAGAGAGCCCGGCTAGTTGCTTCCGGAGCGCCGATGACCCGTCAAGAGGCGCATCATTATGCCCGCGTCCTTCTCTTACTGACGCTCCACGATTTGTTCGAGGCCCGTGAGGGGGACACGGCCCATCTTTGGTGGCTACCCTATCTTCGAAACTTCAGTATCATGTTCGACTACGACTGGTGGGGCTTTATTCTGGCTATCTTATATGATGCTATGGACCAGGTTTCTCGCCACTTAGCCCTGAACCTTAAGGGCTTCTCATTGTTGTGGGAGGTATACACTTTTGTCCCCTTATCTTTACTTCAGTCCTTTACATATTATCTGCTGATTGTTGCTGATATTCTTTTGTCTTCTTTCTCTTTTTTCAGAGTTGGTTTGTGGCTTACACTCGTCTGGGTCGTGCCCAGGTGGATCTCCTCGTTGAGAACGAGGATCAGTTTCCCCTTCTCCGCCGATTCATTACGGGGAACTATAGGGCTCCTTATGTATACCGGACTCAGGAGACCGGAGCTACTGCCGTCCATGACCTATTGGAGGAGCAGGTAAATATCTTAGTATTTCTTTCTTTCCAAATAAATAAGTAAATTGAAATAACTGAATGAAGTTTATTCTCTTTTCAGATTGAGTGGACCCCTTGGGGCATCTGGGTCTTCATTTTGGATACGGCCGTGCTCTGACTGCCTCGAGGACCAGGCGGCTTATCAGGGATGAGTATGGCCTTCATTTTTATTTGGGTGAAAGGGTCATTCGCCAGCATACCCTGGCCCAGTGGCCTCGAGTTCCTTCATTCCCACCGGTTCTGATGAGGCGGACGGGCGAGATCGACCTGGTGACGGTGCAGGCGTTGGTCGACGGGCTCGATTTTCAGACTTTCACCGAGGAAGGAGATTATGCTGCCTTCGTTGTCCGTTACTTGATGAGGGAGCGGAAGGGGACTCGATGGCGGGTCTTCTACGAGAGGTACCGGGCATTGGGAGGTGATCCTAACTATATACGAGGACAGACTTATTTGTCTAGGATGGTCCCTGGTCATCTGCCACCTGTCCCCGATCAGAGGGACAACATTTTGAACTCTGATGACGATGACCTCGAGGGAGAGAGGGACGTTCTTGCCGCTGTCGAGGGCGGTGATGATAGACCTGAGGGAGGTGGGGCAGCGGCTGTTCCAAAACAACCGCCTCAGACGACGCCTAGAGAGGAGTAGCATGCTGAGGGTTTTGAGTTTCCTACCGGTCCATCGGTATCCCCGGGGGTAGTTTTTGATGCTGCTGAGGCTGCTAAGAGAGGGGGAGCAGCTTTTTCTGAGCGGTCTTGGGAGCCTAAGGACTTCGGGGCCGATTATGAGCAGTTTGGACGGACCCCTCCTGCTGCTGCCGCCACTCCTTCTAGCGGGGTCTCGCCTCTAAGAGTGACTACCATTGCTGACCCTCCGGGTGTCTGTACCTATGCCACACTGACCCCTCTTCCATCGGCTGTTATGGGCCCTCCGGCCCACTCTCTTGGTCTCGGTGGTTCTTCTTCCCGCGCCCCCTGTTCTCGATCCGTGAGGAGGGTGGGTCTACTTCTGCTGTGGTACCGGCGAGTCCATCCGTTCCTCTGGTTGACATCCCATCCCTTCCTTAGGATATTACTTACGTTGGTGCCAGTCTTCGCCGCTATACCGTGCCTGAGTATCCTTTACCCGAGGATACTTTTGATTATCTGGGCGGCCGCGTGGGTGACGAGGTATGTCCCTTCTTTTCTGTCTTCTGCTGTTCTTTTATATCTGTTTATCTTAAAAATGTGATAATTCCCTCTCTTATGTCTTTTGCAACGGGTGAGTGTTCGTGCCGCAAATTTGAGAGCTCTCCATGCCCAGTACCTCTACAACTGGAACCTCCTCCAGTTCGTTGGTCGGGACCCCATGGCGTACATGCGCGATTACCAGATGGCGATCAACGTGTCTCTACGGGTCCCTTTGTCCTCCTCTCACGCTCGGATAGCGTCTCGGAGGAGCAGTAACCGGACCTCCAGGCGTTCACGATCTTCAGTGATCCGCCCTACAGCTCCTGTTCAGTCGACGGGGCCCTCTCAGGCAGCAGTTCCTTCTCATTCGGATGTCCCTGCGGTCGATCCTACTCCGGAGGAGGGTTCTGGTGACAGTGGTAGTGTGTTGAAGCATGCTAGGATAGATTACTTTTCTTGCATTTTTGTTAGTTTCAGACATGTAGTTTTATTCTAGATTCTAGACATCAGACAAAGGCTTTGTTTTAGTAGTTTTTATAAAACTGTTCTTTTATTGGATTTATGAAAAATCTTTATTTGTGTCTGATGATATACATTTATTCCCTATCTGTGATGAAAAATATATTTATATGAATCAATAATTTAGGAGCCACACCTTGTAATGCAGTGGTACTTAGGGTCCCTGCAAAGGAACATAGTGAGCACAAATGCATTCAAAAGTGATTCTTTTGGCAAAAATGATTCTTATGTGTAAGAAAGGCAAAAACAGGTTTACACCAAAGAGGATTGTCGTGCGACAATCCCTCTTGGATATAGGTTTGTCGTGTGACAAACAAGTATAAGACCCTTTTCTTCGCTATAAATACACCCATCCTCCTTCCTTCATCCCCACGCTTTTCCCAAAATGTATTCTTATCGCACAAATTCTGATTTTTCTTTTGTTGAAGCCCTCGATACTCTGATATATTCTGAGAATGGTTTGAATTTTGGTGCATTCAGTCCTTTAGCGGGCTGGTGTCATCGTCCTGTAGATTTTTCTTTTTTTTTAGGCGTTTTGTATTTCTGGAGCCCTGCGGATCATCTTTTTCGTTTCGGGCTAGATAAGCTCTGCCCAACTTATGAGGAGTTTTTCTGGCTGTTGCGTTCTGATGTTCGTCTCCCGATGGCTGTTTCCATAAAAAAAATCGGTCCTCGAGATATGCTGATCGCTCTGTTAGCCATTCCCCAAGCGGCCTGTGATGGTTTTATTATCGACGGGCTTCTTGACCTCCACAAAATGGTAAGGTTCTTTCATCATTACAAAGAGAGAGCCTCTTATAACGTGGGGCGTACTGCGATGGCATTGATCTGCCTTATTTCTGATATGCTACTGGTGACAAGCTCTTCTCGTGTTGATCCGACTATTCTAAGTTTGATTTATCATGCTAGGAATGGGGAGTCTATAGTGCCTATCGTTCTTGCAGAGACTCTGAACGGCCTAGATGATCTTCAAAGGGGAGCTTCACCCTTCTTCAAGGGAAGTCCGCGTTTGCTATACATGTGTCTATTGGAGCGTTTCCGATCGGTGGGTTTCAACGGGGTTCGGCTCGACAACCCGACGCACTTCTTTCGTCGTCCCCTCTTTGGTGCTTTAACCATGTCTTCCTCTGATTGGATGGTGTGGTTTTCAGAGAATTTTTGGGCTATTTGGTGGAACATTCCTTGGTGGAAGCTGAGGACGATAGTGCTTAGTACCGGGGGGCAGAATTACATTCGGCTCTGTGGGCTCTGGTTCACTTATTTTTATCTCCCAAGACGTCTTCTTCGGTAGTTTAACGTTTCTCAGGACATTCCCCTCGGCCTGAACAACTTCTCTTCCGAGTTTAAATTTGTGACCCAGCATGTTTCTTTATCAGTGGAGAGAATGTGGCGCGCTCGACTGACTCGTCAGTTCAACTATGCCCGTTTTGGTATTTTCAGGCCCCTCCGGGCTAAAATCATCCATTTTTGCTGGGGGTTTTTGGAAGGGGAGCTGATTGATGATCCCTTCAAAATGGAGTGGTTCCGGTTTATGGATTCTGAGCCCACAGAGGAGAGCGTCGTCTTTGCGTAACAGATCCTGGATGAGGCTCGAATTGATTTAGCCACTGAAGACCCTGCTTGGCCAACCCCTAAGGATTAGGTTTTTCTGTATGCTATATCTCCTTTGTAACTTCAGGTGTTCTGAACCACCTTAATAATATATGAAGGACTGTTTATAGGAACTAAATTTCTTTACAGTGTTTAAACTGGGCCTGAAGTCACTTCTCAGGTTGCCTACGTTCCCCTTTTGATTTTTCAAAAACATAAGTTTGAGTTGGGGCTCAGGTTTATGTAGCTCTTATCTATACATATTATATCTATTGGTAATACTTTTTCAATCGATCTATGTTGATTGGTGAATGTAGTAATTGTCCGTCTAAGTCAGCGAGTATGGTGGCACCCCCTGTATCAATCTCTTTGACGATGTATGGCCCTGTCCACTTCTGCCCAAACTTTCCCCTTGGGTCTCTGGCCGTTTCTCGAATCTCTTTCAACACGATGTTGTTCTCATTGATGCCCTGAGTTTTTACTTTCTGGTTAAATGCTCGAGCGATTCTCTTCTAATACCCTTAGTGGTGATATGCGGCTTTTAATCTCTTCTCATCTAGCAAGGCCAGCTCGTTATAACGTGCCTGGACCCACTCCAGCTCATATACTTGATTCTCTAGCATTACCCTGAGGGAGGGGACCTCTAATTCAACAGGGAGGACTGCTTCCATCCCGTATGTAAGGGAAAACGGGGTTGCCCCGGTGGAGACTCTCTCGGTGGTGAAATATCCCCACAATGCATATGGTAATTTTTCGGGCTAGTCTCGACAGGTATCGGTTATCTTGCTTAGGATATTCTTCAGATTCTTGTTGGCGGCCTCAACTGCCCTATTAGTTTGTGGTCTGTGTGGCGAAGATTTGTGTCTGGTAATACCGTATTCTTCTATGACTGTATTAGCCTTTCCTTCGAAGTGGGCGCCATTATCCGAGATGATCTCGTGTGGGACTCCATACTGGCAGATGATATTCCGTCTGATGAATCGGGCAACTTTCCTGGCGTCAAGGCTTTAGAAAGACTAGGCCTCTACCTATTTGGTGAAGTAGTCGATGGCCACTAGTATGAATTCATGGCCGTTGTTGGCTTTGGGCGAAATCTTCCCAATGATGTCAATTCCCCAGGTTGCGAAAGGCCAGGGAGCAATCATGTTGTACAACTCTTTCGGAGGAAGTTTCTGAGATTTAGTACAGATTTGGCACTTGTGGTAATGGCGTACGTGGTTAACGAAGTCGTTCTGCAGGATAGACTAGAAAAAACCTTGTTTGATGATTTTGCGGGCAAGTGTATGACTGCTCATATGAGGTCCACAATCGCCCCCTTGTATCTGATTCATCATTTTGACCGATTCTTCTTCAATGAGACATTGAAGACGGGTCCCGTCGTAGTTTCTCTTATACAGCCTTCCGGCACAAAGTATGAACCTTGACGCTAATCTCCTGAGTGTGACCCGCGTTCTTTTGTCTATTTGCTCGGGATACCGATAATTTTTCAATAGGTTCCAGATGTCATAAAACCAATTGGTTGAGTCCCCATTTTTTTCATTCTCTATCTCAAGGGCCATGCAATGTGCTGGTCCTGATCTTCTTTGTACGGTGAGAGCTATTTCTTCCATCCCCTCCGGGATATTGATCATAGATGCCAAGGTTACTAATGCGTAAGCAAAACTGTTTTGTGACATGGGGACACAGTAAAACTCTGAATGCTCAAATCTTCCTGCGACATCCACCAGTCGGGTGAGGTATGGTACTAACTTCTCATCTCTGATCTTCTATTCTTTTAGCACTTGGTGGACTACTAATGCCGAATTTTTGTATACTTGTATTCTCCTTATACCCATTTGGAGTGCGATCTCTAATCCAATTATACATGCTTTATACTCGGCCATATTGTTGGTGCAGAAGAAGTTTAGACGATATGATACCGGAGAGTGAGTTTGGTCTGGAGAGACTAACAGGATGCCTATTCCGTTCCCGTTTCGGTTGGCGGCCCTGTCAAAGTATAATTTCCAGTCTTCATCGATCTCAACATTCATGATAGTCTCATCTGGGAACTCGGCTTCTTCTAACGTGTCCCCCAATATTGGATTGTGGGCCAGGTAATCAGCTATGATCTTGCCTTTGACTGCCTTCTGGGTCATGTAGGTGATGTCAAATTCGGAGAGTAGGAATAACCATTTTGCCATACGATTTGACAGAGCTGGTTTCTCGACGAGGTATTTCAGCGGATCTATTCGTGATGCCAGGATGACTGGGAAAACCAACATGTAGTGCCGTAATTTCTGTGTTACCCAAACAAGAGCGATGCATGATTTCTCCAATGGCGTGTAGTTTATCTCAAATGGGGACAATTTTTTGCTGATGTAGTAGATGGCCTGTTCTTTTCGGGTATCAATCACATGTTGGGCTAGCATGGCTCCTGCAGCCGAATCAATGACTGTTAGATATAGGATTAGTGGCAGTCCGGTCTGTGGTGGGGCTAATACTGGGGGATTGGAGAGGTAGTCTTTGATTCTATCAAAAGCCTCATGGCACTGATCATCCCATTCTCCTAGTGAAGACTTCCTCAGGAGTTTGAAGATGGGTTCGCAAGTCTGAGTAAGTTGAGAGATGAACCTGCTGATGTACTGTAAATTACCCAAAAATTCCCGGACTTCTTTCTCGGTACGAGGCTCGGGCATATCTCGGATAGCTCGAACCTTGGCAGGGTCTACCTCAATCCCTTTTTTACTGACGACATAGCCCAGGAGTTTTCCCTTGGTTACCCCGAATACACATTTATGCTGATTGAGTCTCAGCTGGTACTGGCGGAGTCGGTCAAAAAAGGCTCTTAAGGCTGGTACATGGCCTTCCCTCTCCTTTGACTTGATTATCATATCGCCCACATATACTTCTACTTCTTTATGGATCATGTCATGGAAAATAGCCGTAGCTGCCCTCTGATATATTGCCCCGGCATTCTTCAGCCCGAATGGCATAACGGTGTAGCAATATGTTCCTCATGGCGTGATAAATGCTATTTTCTCTTGGTGATCCGCGTGCATCTTGATCTGATTATACCCGGCGAAACCGTCTACGAACGACTTCAAGGCATGGTTGGCGGTATTATTCACTATCAAATCAATGTTGGGTAATGGGAAATCGTCTTTTAGGCAAGCTTTATTGAGATCTCGGTAATCTATACACATGCGGACCTTCCCATTTGCCTTTGGAACGGGCACAATGTTGGCTAACCATGAAGGGTACTCGATCACCCGCAAGAACCCTACATTTATTTGTTTCATCACTTATTCTTTTACTTTCAGGGACCATTCTGGCGTAAGCTTTCTTAATTTCTGCTTGACGGGTCTAAACTCCGGCTTGGTGTATATCTCATGCATGACTATCTGGCTGTTCAAACCTGGCATATCGGCATAGGACCATGCAAAGACATCCACGTACTCACTCAGAATTTGTGTGAATTCTTCTCTTTCTGTCTCACTTAGGTTTGCCCCAATACGAACTTCTTTTCTCTCCTCCTCTGTCCCAAGGTTAATCACAAGAGTATCTCCCTCCTCGCTTTATATGTGCTATTCCTCCTATTCAGAGTGTTCATTTAATCTTTCTATTTCCATATAAGCAATTATAGAATCAAAACTAATAGGATACCGCAAAATAGAATCTTCTTCATTAATAACAGTGCTTACAGGTACAAGTTTGAAAAGTAAATTTAGGAGAGACTCCTCTTTAGCCCTACCCTTACTTTTATCTCTTACCCTTACAATTTCACTCTTTCCCTCCTTTTTCTGATAATCTGGATCGGCGTGTATTAAGTGTACAGGGTCGTCTTTTGACTCATCACTCTCTAGAGCCATGACGTCGAAGAGATCTTCGATCATTCCTTCCTCTTCATCTTCCTCGTCTTCAGTTTCTTCTCCTAGCCCGATCGTTAACTTGGTAGAGAAGCTGTGTATAACATTTTTCTTGAGATAAAGGTCCTCTTCATAGAAGATTTTCCATCCTAGAAGGTTATCTCCGTCGCTGTTTCTCCAAGGCTCCTGAAAGCCGCAAAAGGGGAAGTCCTCTCTTTCTTTGACAAAAAACCCATTAAGAGAGCTAAAACTCGGATACTGCTGCCCTTGACCCCTTTTTTCTTGGTTGTCTTCTTTGGTGTGTTGATACCCCAACCCTTCTCTTTTGGGCCTCGTTACTGGTTCTAAGGCCTGAAGTAATCCTGGCTGCCCCATTTCCAGACTAGCTCCGGGTAAGTATTTTATCATTCTCAGCATATTTGTGATCTTAATGCTGAGACCGGGGATATTATCAGGGGGAAGGTACTTGATTCTCTGGGTAGTGAGAGCTTGCACTTGAGGTTCGTAAGAAAAGCCTCCTAGCTGTATGCTTTGACTCCCGATGCCTAAGACATGTAATTCTAGATCAGCCAGGGTCCTTCTCAGGATCTCCTTGGATGGTGATTATTTTTTTTTCGAATGGTATCTTGATCTTCTGGTGTAAGGAGGAGGGGAGTGCTCCTATATCGTGTAGCCATGCTCTTCCCAACAGGAGGTTGAAACTGGAGGGGATGTCTATGATTTGAAAGTCGACTGAGAAGTTTTCGGGACCGACCATGAGATCGAGCTTTAGAGAACCCAGAACGGCCCTCCTAGTGTTGTCATAGGCCCTGACGGTTACAGCTGATGGAGAAAGCTCTGAATCTAAGATAACCAGACATCTGGCGGTCTTCAAAGGGCATACATTTATGGTTGACCCATTGTCAATGAGGACTTGTGGCAGAATTTTTTTTCGAGTACGGACAGTAATATGGAAGGCCAGATTGTGTTTCTTTCCCAGTGGAGATAAGTCTTCATCTGAAAATGACAGACTTCTTTGGACTGTAAGTGACCCAATCATGTTTGGCAGTTGTTCTGGCGTGGAATCTGGTGATATGACGGCCTCATCTAGAAGTTTGATGAAGGCGGTCCTGTGAGGTTTGAAGGCAACCAGGAGACCCCAAATGGTGATGTGTGCCTGGGTTTTCTTCAACTGTTCCAATACTCGATCCTCTCCTATTTTCTTAGGAAGAGGTGTTTTCTCGGCATCCATTGGTGGTGGCTGATATACCCTTCCTGAACGGGTAATTTGCTGTATCCAAAGGGATGCTGGGTCTGATCCCTCTGAGGCTTTCGATGATTCTGGTTCCGCCGACCAATTGAAAGTTTTTGGGGAGGTTTCTGTCACACAGATTGTCTCCTTGGGAAGGTCTCGGGGCTTCCATGGTTGTTTTTTCTTATCCTGGGTCATCATATTCCAAATTTTTCGGGATTGGTTTTGATTGTAAGTGGTTGTGAGATCTCCTAATTGACTTTTCCTAACCCCTGCCCGGGTAGGAAGTTTATCTTAGCCATCCATTGGTCAATTATCAGATTGAGGCCTGGTGCAACTTGAGTCCTTTCTGGCGGCACAACGGGTAACTTGTAGGCTGGGTCATCTCGAATGAGTCCCACGGGATCAAAGCCTTCTTCATCAGTGGTCAAGGCGTTAATTCCCGCAGGTGGAGCATGGTTGGGAAGGGGATTGTTAGTAACATTGAGCCCGTCGGGTGCGGGAATGGTACCAGCTTCGATTAAGTCTTGTATACGATGGCGGAGTGCCAAACAGCGTTTCGTGTCATGGCCCGCGGCCTGATGGTATGCACAATTCTCATTCATTCTCCAGGTGCTGGGAATAGGGTTTGATGGAGGGGGGCGTGGGTTGAGTGGAGTGATTAGTCCGGCCTTTCGGAGTAGTTCCAGGCTTTTAACCAGGGTAGTGGGAAAGGTGCAGAAGTTCCTCATTTTCTTAACCTCGGTGCTCGAAGAGTCTCCTTGTGCGGGCCAACTCATCGGAGGTGCTTGTTGTGGCTGTTAAAATGGGTTTTGTTGATATGGGTATGAGCTTAGTTGGTTCACGGTTGAAGTGGCCGTCTTTCTCCCGGTGTACGAGGCTTTCTTGGTATCGATCTCTGCTTTCTTGGCCAACTCTTCTTCTACTTGTGACCCCATGCTTAACATGGCTATGAAGTGTGGGAATACATGCTTTCCCATGCAACTCAATATAGCTGGAGTGAAATTTTTCTGTATGATCTCCAACTGCTCTTTTTCATCGAGCCGTTTAGACATTTGGGAGGCCATCTCTCTCCAGCATGTGACTAAATCGCTGAAGCTTTCCTTCTCGCCTTGGTTGGCCATTTCCAGGTGTTTGCGGGTAATTTCCAAATCTTCGTTGGACCTGTATTTATTCATGAACTCCTTGACAATATCTTCCCAAGTCTTTGTGTGGTGCCTTTCCAGATCAAAAAACCATCTCAGGGCGGCCCCCATGAGAGTCATGTGAAAGGCCTGAGCTAATTCTGGTTCTCCACAACCAGACACTTGCATAGATTTGATGTAGGATTGAAGATGGGTTTTAGAGGTGTGGTTCTTGTGAATTTGGTGATGGAAGGGAGCTTAAATCCCTGGGGCAATCTTGCTTCTGGGTAGAGGGAGAAAGCATTTATATCTATAATCTCGTCTGCTCCTTTTATTAGAGAAATCCCCATTTGCAGAATCTTCATCTGCTCCTTCAGTTTCTTCATTTCTTCACTTTCTCTTCATGCTTCGTCGGGCTGTTCTCGAGCTATAACCGATTCTGCATACACTGCCCGGAGCCAGTTGATGTCTGGGTATTCATTAGGAGGGGCTACTGGGGCCGGGGGTGGAATAGGCCTTGTGGGAACTTGTAGCCATGGTTGGTACTGAGGCTCAAAACCTTGTTGGGGTTGGGGCCAGACGGTGGGTGGCTCTTGTTGTTAATAAGTAAGGCCTGAATCTGGGGCCCACTAATTCTGATTGTTGGGGTCAGTTTGAACGGGACCAGCTATGACGGGGCCCGTTTACGGCGGATTGGTTCCTTAGACTGGGGGAAGTACTTGTGATGACTGCCCTTGATTCTGATCTCGATTCGGTGGTAGCCGTTCAAACCCCGGTGGTGCAGTTCGTTCGGCTGATAACTCTTCTACTCGGACTCGGATACTCTGTTGCTCGGTTGTGAGGCTTGCTAGATTCTTGCTGACGGTCATAAGTAGATGATGCATCTCGGCTAAGGTTGGCTGGACTGCTGATGCCTCGGCTAGGCTCTGATCCATTTCTTGATTCTCGCGTTCGTCGGTCATTACGAATGTGCTTGGTCTCACTAAACTTCCGGTATGATCTCGACCGGCCCAACCTTCCAGACTGTCGTTTTTTACTGCTGTAGATGAAACCACGTGGCGAAGATGAAGGAAGATTATAATGCGACTCGATTTTTGCCAAAAGAACCACTAAAAAGTGCCGAGAAAAGACTCGGATTTTAAAAAGGTGTTGTAAAGTAAGCCGTAAGTTGGTACATCCCCTACGGCTGTTTAACACGTGTTTTAGCTGACTCAATCTTACATGCAGCGCAGGTGTACGAACGGTTAAGGCTTCAGGCTCTCTCCTTTTTGGCAAGACCTTGCGATATACCCCAAGGGCGGGTACGTGCAAAAATCTTTTGATATACTTCCCGAGTACGTGAGTGTTCTCGTCACTCGATATACCTCGGGGGAGTACTTGGCCAAGGAGAGTGGAAGTAAATGCTTTCGGTTTATGTTGGCCCAAGCAAGCCAACTCCCTACTCACTTATAATACGTCCGGGTTTGGGGTAATTTCACACTCGTAGAACCAATGCGTGATTTGTAAAAGTGCGTGCAAAGTTCGAAAAGTTGGGTTTACAAAATATCATTATCTTTATTACGTATTTTTGAAAACTTCTATGTTTTAGAAAAAAGTTTCTTCTTAATCAATTAACATAAGTAGGGAAAGCAGTAAAAGCCAATATTCAACAAATAAACAAAAGTCCACATATAAGAGTCTAGTTTTCTAATGTCCCCAGCAGAGTCGCCACTGTGAGAATCCGTAAATGTGACCCCCGGGTCTCGTTCCCGTTCTTTGGGCGTCTGAAACGTCGGAAAGGATTCCGTCGTTCTATTTGCGTCTATCGGTTTGATAATTTATATCGGGTGTCCTTATATCCTATTTCTAGATATAAGGGGGTTCGTTCAGAGTCGCCAGTACATTTTACGAGAAAACGGACAAAATAGTTGTGTAAGAAGACTACAGATAAGCCTTTCCTTACACGTTTATCTACGAAACCAGGGTTCTATAAGGTTCGAAAACTATGTTATAGATTGGGAAGGTGTTAAGCACCCGTTCCGCCCTTTCGGTCTCTAGTGGTCTTATATGTTTATTTTATATTGAAGAACCTGGATGCTTTTATTGACAGTCTACTACTTTTCAAGTGAAAACCCTAATTTCTGGGAAAACGGGGAAAGGGATAAAAACCTTTATGTTCCGAGATCTGATGTTTTATTTTTGAAAGATGCAAATACAAGTGACAAAAGTTGTTTTATTTCATAGAGAGTTTCCCATTTTATTTCTCAGATAATGACAGTTTTTCTCGAGTTTTGACTTCTTTTGGAAAAGTTTGGATCTTGTATCGGGACAATTTTAATATGGAATTAGAACTCTTGAGGGGAGTTCTACCAGACATATCACAGTTTATAAAAGAGATAGGATATACCGGGTTTTTAATTCCTAAGTAGGTTTTACTGGTCCGGGTTTTGAAAACAGAAATTTATCCGGATGATAATGTACTTACTTTTCTGGTTTTGCAAATGATTTTATCAGGGTCTTTTGTTTTGAAAACAGTAGACTATTTGTAACTTGGCAATAAGTTCATTCAAATAAAACGGGGACAAAACAACAGAAGAAAAACAAGTACACATATATTTAATGTTAAATACTAGAAGAGACTTTCTTTATTTTCCTGACGAGAATAGTAATAAGAAAGAAAATATAATACGGCAGAGAGATCTCCGGCAATAATAATCTTTTCTTTCTTCAGATATTTCCGAGAATTCGATTCCAGAGACATGACATGTCGAGTGTCGAGAATAGATTCGATGATTCTTCAAAAATAAGACGATAATTGAGAATGCTTGATGAAAGACTAGAAAATCAGATATAAGCCAATAATTCTTCAATCCCAAGTTGCTGTCCTGAACCCTTGGAGAGGGATTGTCCGCAACATTTCCTCAAAAGGGGCATGTGTCGCGCGACAATGTGTACCATGTCGCGCGACAAACGGCTGAAGTGATGTTTCTGACAAACTGATGTGTCAGAGAGTGGATGGTCTAGTGTCAGGGGGGATTGTCACGTGACACAATGGAGTATGTCGCGCGACATACTACTTTGTCGTGCGACATTTCTCTTTAAAAACAGGTTTGTTTGGCCAACAGAACCTTTTGGGGCAGTTTTGGGTGCTTGAGTGGGTCCCGAACTCTAAAAACAGTACTTCTCGAAGGTCGTTAGGGTTCTTGCGGGGGTCACGGATCGGGGTGTCTACACATTAATATACATTTTCATGGATTTGCTAATTTCTTCCCCAAACATCTTCATTACCAATCTCTGGTAAGTTACCCTCAGCATTCTTCAATGCAAACAGCATCACCTTATAACAGTAGAGACCCATAGTGGTAATGAAGGCTATGCATTCTTGGTCAAGACCAAAAAGTGGGAATTGGTGATACATATAGTATGCATTTAGGAAATTCATACGCTTATGGCTGGTTGCTATATCTACCAGCTAATTTATTCTTGCCAAAAGAAAGTAGTCCTTCGGGTAAGCTTTATAGAGGTTGGGGAAGTCCACGCAAACCCTTAATTAATATTTTATCATATTTTCCTTTTGACCACTATTCCACTCAGGGAATTCGGTTTCTCAAATTACCCCAGCCTTAAGTAGTTTCTAGAGCTCTTCTTCTATTGATTTGGCTTTTTATGTGGTTGATTGGCATAGTTTCTGCTAAATTAGAAGGTAGTTCAGGTTTATATAAAGTTTATGGCACATTACCTTGGCAGTGATGCCGAGCATATCGTATGGCTGCCAGGCGAAAACATTGTTATTCTCTCTTAGAAATCGAATCGTTTTCTCTTTTTCTTCAGCTTTCAATGAGCTGCCGACTAGAAAAAAACTTCCTTTTATCTTCCAAACCTTGTACAGTAAGGACTTAGATCGGTCTTTAAAAACCTATTTTACTGGCCATTCCCTGGCCCCAACATCTATGGGATGCCTATTCTATGATGGCTATTGCTTTCTTTCGTCCTTAACCGTTGAGGTTTCGGGTCGAACCTTCATTTTCTTTACATTCTCTTGAACCAACTTGGGATGCTCCACAATTACCATATCGTGCTTGATTGGGGTGTCATCAATTGCTCGATTAAAGAGCCTTGAATGATAGATTGAAATAGTACTTAGCGTCATCTTGCTTACCTAAATAACTACCACTCCTATGAAAGAAAGGAATCTGAGCTTCTGATGGAAAGGAAATGCATATGCCTTTATCTCTCCTAGCCAATAAATACCTAATATTACATTGTATGGAGAGTTTATAATCATGACAAAATATTATATGTTCTTGGACACAAATTATATTCAGATAGGCACTTCAACAATGGTTATTGGCCAAACTACTTCCCCACTGAAACTATAGACTGGCCTGTCCACTAATCGAACTGCCTTCATAATTCGTTCCCACTTACTTCAAATTCTAATGTTCAAAGTAAATGTGGCTCTAGTTGACTATACATATTATGATACAGATCTTCGAAAAACTTCCCGGGTCAATTAAAATTTTCTTAACATCAAAATTGTTAATGTTTACCATCAACACCATTATGGGGAATATCAATCCTATTAAGATCTTCCTCATTGAAACTAGGTTCATAGACAAGTCTTCTTTCCCTATCCTTTTTAGGAGCTCCTATAGAAATTACTTCAAATGGAAAAGACTGTTAAAGAAATTGAGCTCTATGATACCTGACTTTGAGAGTACTCTTGATGGCCATAGTTTTGTTGATTATGCCGTGGATAACATCTATCACTCTAGGAACTATCCTCTTAGGTTGTATTGTGGCTTGATCATCATCTTCATCTCAGGTAACTGCCTTCTCGGTCGGCTTAACGTACTTAGATAAGTGGCCCTGCTCCACTAGCCTCTCCAAAAATTGTTTCAATGTCTTATAATTTTCGGTTATATATGTGACTGTGATCCTTGTGGTATGAGCACATAAGCTTAAGATATCTGGAATTGGGGTTTCCTCCTATCTGCTTTGGCCATTTAAAGAAGGGTTGGTTCTGAATGTCGAACATGATTTTATGGATTGGTCGGTTGAAAATGGTGTTCACACCTTTGTAAGCATCAGATCCTATTTTGTTGTTCCCATTATTGATACCCGTTCTCTCATCCCTTCTATCTTTTTTAGAGGACCCTTTCTACTTCCGATCTTGCCCCCAATCTCTCTTGTAGTAGGTTAGGTTAGCTGTTGCATCATCATCGTCCACCCTGGCATACTCATCAAACATGGATAGAAATCATTGAAGTTTCTATAAGGCTTTCTTGCAGGTCATTGTAGATACCATCCCTGTCCTAGGGTGACTCTCTCTCAAACGTGCAGATGGCAAACTTGATATCACAAATATCAGTTTCTTAATACTTTCATATTAATCCGACCTAATCCATACGCTCCCATTTTTAATAAGATTCCGGCTAGAAGCTCCCAGTACCTAGAGGAGTGTTATTTCAAAGTCTCATTTTTCTCCATTTTTAAATGGGTGAGGGCGTTAGGCCCTTTGATCAACCGACTGTTGGTGATGAACTGAGATGTAAATTGCTTGGCCACCTATCTAAAATTATCGATCGGACCCTTGGGCAACTTGGTAAACCATCTCAAGGCCAAGTCCCCTAAACTAGTTGCGGCACATAACTGCATTATCCGAAATCCAATACCATAACTTGCTTGTAATAACAAATATGATCAGCTGGATCAATTCGGCCATTATAGCATTAAACTTCTTTGGCAGAAGGGCATCTGTTATCCTTTGAGTGAAGGGAGACCCATGCTACTCCCTTAAAGCCATTTTTCGTAACCCTGTAGTCGTGTTAGTCTCAGGATTTTTCTTATCGGCCAGCATTGAGTATATGAACTTTTTTAAATCTTTTTTGCCCAATTATTTGTTCCGTTTCCAGCTGGTGTGGTGGCAACCTGCCCTCTAAGCTGATCCAAGACACTTCCATACAACCAAGATGGATAAATGTAACATGGGGACCAACGAGCCTGGTAACATATTTTCCCTTATCCGGGCAAGTACGTTTGCTCGTTGTTGTGTGCCTTTTCTCCCCGGTGGAGGAAACATGATAGTCGACCTCGTGTTCGCTCCTCGGTAAACTAAGCCCATATTGTTCCTTAAGCAATTGGAGGAGGGCATCCCTCTCCATCTTAACCTTGGATAATTCATTTTGGGAATCTAATTCATTAATATTTTGGCCAGAGTAATTAGCATTATATAGTTCATTGTCTACTTCTATAATTATTATTCCTTAGGCTTTTATCAGAAGAACCATAGGGGGTGCTCCCTAACAGTCAAGGACTTCGATCTTAGAGGCTTTAGGGCTTGGTGGGCGTGGTTCATCAATCTGCTAGCTCTTGGTATGAATCATGGGTCTGATTTCGGGCTAACAAAGTGGATAAATAAAGGAAAATGAAATGTAGAGTGAGAAAGTAAATATGGTTATCAGAAAATAGAGCAATGGTGGCGCTTTGCTGCCATTTTCCATAGACAATGCCAATTGTAGGTGTTAAAAAGTTGGCAAACCCAAAATAGAAACTATACTTAGCCAAAATAACAATTCTACCACCATTGAAGTAACACAAATAAAGTTTATCTACCATAAAACCACCACATGGCTAGAAGTTGCTTTACAAGTAGGTTTCCCTGGTTGGTTTGGCTATCAATCTAGCAGTACATACTCTTTTGTGTGTGTCTTCTATTTGTTCAAAGCAGAGGGCAGATGTGATGCCCCGAATCTCGTTCTGAGATTTTCACCTTCGAGACCCGGTTAATCACGGTGTTGTACACGACGGGTGTGAGCAAAAAAAGAAACTTAAGTAAAATCCATTTAGAAAAATTTCGGCATGAGAAGTTTGTGAAATGTGATATCCGCCCTGTAAATAAAAATAAAAAGAACAACCTCTGTTCAATCATTTCACAATCAACCATTAAATAAAAGTAATCCTCATCTAATACACTTTAACAAAGTCCGTTTAAGTATACGATTATACAACAATCTCAAATCCTTTTAAACAAATATAAGTATCTTAAAATGTAATATAAAGGCCTCAATGGCATTGTCCTTAAATTAAGGATTACAAAGTTGTTAAAGGTCATCAGAGTTTCTACGGACGCACAGCGCGTGCCACCCTCGAGTATGGACCTGCAAAACTATTGAGAAGGAAGGAATGAGCCAAATTCGGGCTTAGTGGAAATTATGAGGGTTTATAACGAAAATAAGGTTTTCATTTGAAAACATATATATCATATATATATATGCTGCTTCAACAATACAACTTTTTTGAAAACCTCACTATGCAATTCACCATGCATGTGCGTGCCAAAACCCACTAATTGTCCTATCTCAGGTATCAAAACTGTTCCCTAACTCTCATCATATAGCATTTTACTCTTTCTAGCTTTCTCGGGTTCATATGCTATAAGAATCATTATATTCTTGGCTATTCAACTGCGTGTGAAAGGTATACACCTCTTATGCCAAGTATTTATAGTTATCACTTTGTTAACAGTACATTATGAATTACATACTTGATCGACTACTAAGCATTACTACCAGACTGTCTAGCTTAAGCGTTACATTAAGATATTCCTCCCGTCTAGCCATTCATATACTATGTTGGCCACTTAGGTTATTAATAATTTAACGTTCAATATAACTGGTAAACTAATCTCATATCTACATTCTTTCCACGTATCCGCATCGATACACATATATATTTATATACACATATTCATTCTTATATTATCCATAATATACTGGAGGTATATATATATATATATATATAGAACAATATAAAATACAACACAATAGTATATATATCAAAACACCGCCACATCCGACATTGTGGCGTCTTAGTATCATTCGAGACAATGTCTCTCAAATGCCCTCACGGCCTCGACCATCACAATAATAAGAATAATCGAAGCCGTCCAAGCATCACCAGGTCTACATTTCGTGGCCTTTCACCCACGCTGCAGCAAGGCCTCTCGTTCGTTTTCGTGCACGGTTTCGGGTCTTTCACCCAGGAGCACTTTGTCTCAACTTAAGGTCTCAATCGTTAGAAACTAACCCGGGACCTCATATGGACTATGTCATCTCATCATTACATCACACACACACACACACACATATATATATATATGTAATAGATCAATACACAATCATCACAGTCATTAATTTCTTATAATGAATGCATATGTATATATATATATATATCAATCCCGTACATATATGTACATATAACATCATAATACACATGTGGCCATTCACATCAATACCATTATATACTTATCATAATCATCCTCATCTTAGGCACTTGGGCCATTGCCATATACATCATCTCACATAATATATATATATATATATATAATATCACACACATATGTATGTAGAAGATTAGTACACGGCTATTCATAATACTATCAAATGTCCTATCTTCCCGTTTTCTAATATTTGGGACCAGTATCATATATAATCTACTCGAGTATTTATGTCACATACATTAGTTCAAGGGTTACATTTATACCCTCGTCTAATCAATATAGTAGCAATGCAATAGACTTATATAATTTATCCCCATGGAATTCTAGGCGTCACCAACGTATACTTATGATATATTTATGCTGCATTAGATACTGACCTTCATTAATTAACTTAAGATGTGGTCATGTAGGTAACTAAACTTAATGTTAATGCATACGTGTTCACTTTAGTGAGATTCAATATAAAGCTCGAAGCTAATGTCCTATCCAAACATTTCATGGCATAAATGTGTATATCCAGGTTTCATAACCTATAACCCGCCATTTATTGAGCAAAAGCCTCCGAAACCTCTAACGTCTCCACTTGCCTAATCAAAACTCTTAGCCTCCATGTAAGCTTGTTAGGCAACTTAACATATATATACCGAAACATGTAAATAATTGATAGACAAAGTTATTGGAGTATTTATATGTCATAATACATTATTAATAACCCAAAATGATTTACTTTTCACTTACGACCCCAAACTACTCGCCATTTAGTTTATATATAGCTATAGCTTGCGTATGTTGTCTAAATACAAGTAACGAGCTCAACACATGATGAGGGTGGGTAATACATGATATATGAGTTGTGACGCCCTGCGAGTGATGAAGTACTCCCTTGGGTGGAGGAAAGGTAGCTCAAAGGGGGCATCCCACATCGGATGATGGGGGATCCTTTGAGACCCATATAAGTAAGATATGGTCGCTAATTAAGTACAAGGCCCCTTGGGACGCGGTTGGAGCCGATCGCCAGGACAAAACCGTGAGGGCGAGTGTTCGATCCCGTGCCAGAGCGGACAATATCGCCGCTGCGTACTCTGATACCAGGACGAGGCCTTTTGGGAGGCTCACTGGCTTCGGATTCCATGAGAACTCCGAAGTTAAGCGTGCTTGGGCCAGAGCAATCCCAGGATGGGTGACCCCCTGGGAAGTTGGTCGTGAGCTCCCAAAAACAAAGTCGTGAGGGTAGACGTTTCGGGGCTGAGGCCTGGCTGGACGCTGCCCAGAGCGGACAATATCGTACTGAGGTGGGACCGGGTCATTACAAATGGTATCAGAGCGGACCCCGCCGAGTACGGTGTATCGACGAGGACGTCGATTCCCTGGGAAGTTGGTCGTGAGCTCCCAAAAACAAAGCCGTGAGGGTAGACGTTCCGGGGCTGAGGCATGGCTGGACGCTGCCCAGAGCGGACAATATCGTACTGAGGTGGGACCAGGTCGTTACATGAGTGCTAAATAATCTATTCACATCACTAATTTAACCTTAAACTAGCCCAACCTCCTACGCGCACCACAAACCTAGGATTTTGTATAAAAATCCCCATTTGATATGAAAATCTTTGGTATAAAGAGTAATAAGTTAAAAACATAAGTTTAGTAGTGTTGTTCCCACCTTATACATGCTGAGCCTTCGAAGTATTGAGAGCTGAATCAAGCCGCATCGCGAGAAATCGAAAAATCCCCAATTTCGCTCAAGAACCCTAACAATGGAGGTGGAGCTTGGAGAAGAAGATGAATAGTAATGATTTAATATTGTTTAAGCGTGGATGAGGGCACTTCAAAGCCCTCTCAATTTTGTCACTCTTTCTCTATCTCTAAGAGCTCTCTAATTGTGGAATGAAAATGAGGAAAAAGAAGCTCAACATGTGTATATATATTTGCTGCTCTAACTCTCGCATGTACTATTCACGCGTGGGGGAGTTGCAGCGTTGATCTTTGGACGGCCATAACTTCTCGCTCGGAAGTCCGTTTGAGGTAATCTTTATGTCTAGGGAAAGCTTATTTGGAGCTCTACAACTTCCTAAAAGGAAGTCAAATTCTAGACAGATAATTCTCAGAAATTCGACGAAGTTAGCGCGTTAATGTTACCGAATAAACAACTGATAGCGATTGACCTTTTTCGCGCTCAATTTCGACCTAGTAGAAGTCCGAATTTGCCTTTGGCCAAAACTCAAAAGTTGTAGATTTCCTAAAAATATATAGTATTATGCGAACGAAAACTCAATCTGATAAGGAACGAAGGAGTTACGCTTCCTCCAAGCTGACCAAAAGTTATGAAATCGGGTAAATTAAAAACTTGAAATTTACATCACGATTTCAACTCGAATCACCCGAAATGACTTACGAACATTCTAACAAGATTAAATACACTAATATGACTTATCAGAAGTCTCCGAACCCTATCGCTCCTTTCAGAACAGTATTTCACAATTCAGAGCTCGAAATCGCCTTACTCACGATTTTCGAACGCGCTAAGCTTGAGATTTAGGAACGGGGTATTACAACGGACAATTACAAAGTAGCTTGAGTAAACTTTCTAGAGAGATTTAGACAGAGTTTTAACTAGGAGGAAGAAAAATATGACATCCCCCTTTAGGGATGTTCCTTTCCTATTTAAGTACAAGATATGGTTTATAATAGGGTTTTTACACAGGGTAAATTATTATAAAGGGTAACCTTGAACACTGCTCTAGAATCACAATTGTCATAACCATTATCCATATTGCCATTAAGCGATAACCCTATTCACATATGCAAAAGTGGTTAGTTCTTATAGTGAGTCATTCTCCAGCTCAAAAGTTTTATGTATTTTGGTCGACCTACAAACTCGGTTTTGTTTACTTCACTTCATAAGCTAAGGTTGCTGATAACGATTAGTGTCTTCTATAATCGACACTTATGCTACTCATCTAGTGTCTTCTGAGAGGGTGGACCTGTTTGATCGGTTAAGGCACTCTTATTCGACTGCTATAGGCTTTTTACATCCTAATAGGCCAGTGCTAGGGCTAGCCTAGGCATAGACGGTCCAGGCCGCCGCCTAGGTCCCTCGACGTACTAGGGCCCCCGATTTTTTTGATCCTTATATATATGTGTGTGTGTGTATTTGCAATGTTCATAGTATTTGGCGTTGAGACTAAACAATAAGTTTGCTCCTCGACCCAGCGAGAGTACACTTTGACTTAAATGCATTTAAGGTGGGGCTCATGCGTTGGAGTCTTGGCAGTGGAAGTTGTTTTAACTACTTTTTTTTTTGTTTTAAATGGCAGTGGAACATATTTGTCTGCTTTTTTTTTTCTCTTATTAAATGCATATTAAGTCTAATTTTTTTTCCTTGAACAAAGCTTATATCTTTTAGTATTTGTTTTGACTACTTTTTTTTCTCTTAAATGTTTATTAAGGGGATCTTCACTTGGCACTTAAAATGCCATTTAAATCTGAAAATTTAAATGCGGTTGAAAATATCAAGTGTCTCCTCTTCTTCTTCATCCTCTCGATTTTCTGTAGATAACATTGAGTCTCTCTATGAAATCACTCATACTCCCTCCACTGTTATTCCACAAACGGATTTGCCCACTGCGAATCCTTACAATGTTTTTGCTAAACCTACTCCAGTCTCTTGGACTAGGCAAGTCAGAAAATTAATCTCCAGTAAGTCCTCTACCCTTCCAATTAAAGAGTATGTACAGGCGAGCAAGTTTGACTCTTTGATTGTTCCCTCTGGTTCTGAAGAAAGATTCTTTCCAATCCCTCTTCCACCAGATTTTCAGCGAATGGCCCTTACCCAAGGTTACACTCATCTCCACTTTGGCGCAATTAGATTTGCGGTAACCTTTCATGGCAGAAAAGGTCTTCCAGTGGTTACCAATATAGCCCTGATAGACTCCCGGTTCAAAACCTACTCCCAGGCGGTTCTTGGTACTGTTCAGGCAACTCTCAATGCCGGTACAGTTTTTTTTACTCTCTACCCCAACTTTAACATTCCAGTTGCAGATAAGCACTTGGCAACGGCGTTAAAGATTCAGGTCCAAATCAGTGGTGCCTCCATGATTGAAGGAACGGCGGCAGCAACAATCCATCATCAAATGATCACGCGTTTACAGAATCATTCTTATGATCTCTGTATTCCAGGCTCAGAAACTGCAGAGGCTTTAATGCTCACGATAGATTCAAACGCAGCCCCAACAGCAAGTTTCATTCCCAAGCAGTTACCTCGTAATGAGCTTGTTAAGTTGTTACCAGAAAAATGGGTAACTTCTTATGAAGTTTTGCACGAACAGGCGAATATAGAATCGGTTCAGACTACAGACCCGGTTTATATTAGCAGAGCCAATAGACAGGTAGATGTGATCTTCAAAAGGAATGCTTCTCCCCAGCATAACCCTTTTGTGACAGAAATCAACATGATGGAACCCCTTGAACGTCATCCCAATGATCCAGAGCTCAAAAATCTCCCCATGAAGATCCTTTATTTCAACCAAGAAGGACTTCCGGTTTATGAAAGACAAACCTCTTCTGGTCATATCTGGTATGATGAATGTTTTTGTGACGACTGTCAAGAAGACAGGTATTTGGATCAGCTTGACCCAGCTGAACTAAAGCGGTATAGGCGGAAAAAGAAGCTCAGTGAAGGAAAAGTCCTCTCATCTCAAGAACAACTGCAAGAACGCTATGAAAATGGCGATCCTACAGTTGATTTGCTTGGAGAACCCTCAGGCAAGTTTGACTTCTTTGTCACCTATGGTGATTCCCCTAAACCAACCCCTCCAATAGTCACTCCATCTCCCCCTCCTTGTACCCCACCTCCAAAACCCAGTAAGCCTTCTCCCCCAAAACCTCAGCCCATTTCAGCCTATAACAAACAAGCCTTCGAAGCCCTCAAAAGTCCATCTCCATTCCAACCCAATCTTTTCACCCCAGAGCCCATATCATGTTTCCTCATGGAAGAACAAAGCCCATTTCCACCCTCCGAAGATTTTGATAATCAATCTCAAAACATAAGCTATATCTGGAAGGTTAAAAATCCAATCCATCCAATCCCTGGTGAAAGAAAGAAAGTCACAGCAGCTGAAGCAGCTCTTAACTGGCAGGCAGAAAATGCGGTTGCTCAAAACTCCATGTTATCCCAGATTGCTCATAGCACTCAGAGTATCAGCAGAAAACTATCTAAGGTAGATACTGTTGAATCCTCTATTCAAGAGATACGTGGAAGATTACAACAGATTGATCAACAGATGAAGTATCTGTGTAGTACAGTTACTGACTTCGCGGTCATGAATTCTCAATTTCAAGTCATGCAACAAGAACAAAAGTCCCTGCAAGCCCAGTTGCTTACTCTCCAAAAGGTGCAATCTCCACCCAGGTTTCCGAATCTGACCCAGTCTCCTCCTACCACAGGCATGTCTAACGCAGTAGATTTATGGAAGGATGTTCCCAAACGACGTCTTCCTCATTGGCCTGACCCCAAACCCAAAACTCGCTCTCCTAAACCAAAATCCCACTATGCTTATATTCCCAAAACTAAATCAAAACCACCACCACCCCTTACCATCAGAAATCCCGATTTTGACGATATGTATCTTGAAAACTACCGTCAGACATCTCATTCCTCGATCCAGCCACTTTCTAATCCAGTTCCCCCAACACCATCATTCAACAAGCCAATCCCAACCTATTCCCAAAAAACCAGCTCTTCAACTAATCCCTCAGCTTATAAACCAACCTATGATCCAACCACAGGTGCATCCACCAAGCAAATGGATATGTTGTTTGTTCATGATAAGGAAGATATGCCAGAAAACCAGATTGCCTCGTTCTTGAAAGTTTTAGCAATGGAAGATCGTGTCCCGATAAAAGCAACAAAGCCAGACTTATTTGCTAACTTTGAAGAAGTTTTCATGGCAGAACAGGTCCCTCGTCAACAACAGCAACAACCACCTCCTCCCCATCAGCAACAACCTCCTCCTGAAAATGTTCAGGACCCAATTGTTGAAGATCCCCTGTCCGATTCTGATTCCACACATCGTGATTATGTTATCCCAAAAATTCCTCCAGGAGAAAAATATCAGCAATTCACCCTTGATGATATCCCTCCAAAGGAATGGCGTGCCAGATTCCACAAGTTTACAACATGGATTCAGACAGATCTAGAACATCATTCTCAGCCAGAAGTGTTTTTAAGATTCCTCGCCAGATTGACAGGAAGATTGAAAGATTGGTACAACTCCCTTGGTGAATACAGGCAAAAAACTCTCCAACAGCAGAAAACCATTGATGGATTCCTTGGTCTTCTGTACATTGAATTTGTTGGCAAAGCAGAACGTCATTTGGACATCATGCGTGAAGAATTGTTAAGCATGAAGTGCTGTTCTCTAGCCTTATCAGATCTAGAAAAGCACTATGATCGTATTTCCCAGCGATTTTATGTCCTTGGCGGTATTGATGATGTGAATCTCAAGCAAATTGTATTCCATTCTTTCCCAGATCCCCTTGTTGTCGAAGCAAAAAAGATTTTGAAGATTCAAAGTAAAGAAATCAAGGATCTTACCCTCGCAGATATCTATGAAATATTCATAGACTCTGTTGAAAAAATGTGTAGTCAGCAAACTCTCATGGTGAATATTCAGAAGAATGCTGATCGAATCCGAGATTCCTGAAACAAAGATTGGATGAAAATCAAGTGCAAGAATGATAAAGAATGTGATTGTCGTTCTCACAGAAAAGGAAAATATTCTCGAAGACATCACAAGCACAGGCGCTCTAAGAACAGATCATATGACGACGATAAGCCTTGGAAACGGCGTTCCAAGCACAGGCGGTTCAAGGAAAAGAAACCATGGAAGTTTGTAAAGAAAAGGAGTTTCAGAAAGAAACGCGGTGATGGTTGTTTCATTTGTCATAAGAAAGGCCACTTTGCAAAAAATTGCCCTAATGCAAAGAAGAAATAAGCGTTCATGGCCCTCTTACTTCAACACCATCCAGAAACTCATGAGTCAGATATTGAATCTCTATTTTCAGCAACTGATGAAGCAACTCCAGAAACAATCATGCAGATTCATTATTCTGATAAAGAGCCAGAAGTCAATTCAGACTCCCAATCAGACTCTCTCTCTGATTCCTCATACTCCTCCACAAACTCCTCAATTCCAGCAGTTTTCTCTCTTGAAGAATGCATGTCTATTACCCCTCAGCCATCTCCATATGCAAAAGTCTCTCTCATTCGGAAGCCATATGCTAAACCAGTTCCCCTCGTTGCATTCTTTGATACAGGATCAACCAAATCCTTTCTAAATCCATCCAAGCTACCATCCTCTTATTGGCAAAAGTGTGCTCCCCTTGCTTTTCAAGTAGCAAATGGAGAATATCTTACAGTTGATATGATTTCCAAGTCAATTCAATTGCAAATTTTCCCAGGAAAAGTCATTCGATGTAAGGTATATGGTAGTAAGCTCCCTCGAAAGGATATCCTCATTGGTTTTGATATTATAACCCAAATCTCAAGTTTGAAGTTTGATGATGATGGACTTCGTTTCAAAAAGTATATGTTACCGTGGATTAATCCAAAAGAAACATTTCATATTCAATCCCCAGTACCTATACTCCAACCTCTTTCAGGTCCAACATCCATTGAAAATCTAACCAGCCAAATCATCAAAACCTCATGTGCAGAATCCCATACGGAATTCCTGCAAAAATGCTCCAACCCTCTTTGGCAAAACCAAAAATACTTCGTTAAACTCCCCTTTAAGTTAAACGAAGATGTTAACCCAACCAAGGCCTCTCACTCAGGCATGAACCCAGAACACCTTTCATTGGCAATAGAAGAATTGAAAGTCTTACTCCAACAGAAACTCATTGAAGAAACCACTTCTCAATGGGCATGTGAAGCGTTCTATGTCAACAAAAGGTCAGAGCAAGCAAGAGGAAAAATGAGATTAGTGATAAACTATCAGCCATTAAATCATTTTCTCTTAAGTGATAAGTTTCCCCTTCCTCAGAAGCATTCATTGTTCAGCCAACTATCCCATGCAAAAATATTCTCGAAGTTTGATCTTAAGGCAGGTTTTTGGCAAATTGGAATTGATCCAAGTGAAAGACACAAGACAGCATTTTGTATCCCTGGATACCATTACCAATGGACTGTTATGCCCTTCGGTCTCAAAAATGCTCCGTCAGTTTTCCAAAGAACAATGGCAGCCATATTTCAACCCCTCATGGCGAATGCTCTCATTTACATTGATGATATACTTCTATATTCTATGGACATGGAATCCCATCTCAATCTCTTATCTCATTTCTACCAGCTTGTCCTTGAAAATGGAATTATGTTATCCCAGAAGAAAATGATCATTGCAACAACAGAAATTGATTTTCTTGGAATGACAATTTCTAATGGTCAAATTCAACTCCAGCCCCATATCTCTAAGGATCTCCTCAAGTTCCCAGACAAACTCACTTCAGTCACCCAGATTCAGCAATTTCTTGGTCTTGTGAACTACATGTCTCAGTTCATCCCAAATCTTTCCAAGTACACAGGCCCTTTGGCTAACCTCCTAAAGAAATCACCCCCTCCTTGGTCCCAAGTTCATTCTGAAAATGTGCAAAAGCTCAAAAGACTTACTCAATACCTTCCACCATTGCAAATTCCATCCACAGGTACTAGAATCCTACAGACAGATGCCAGTGATCTCTACTGGGCAGCTATTCTTTTTGAAGAAATTGATGGAAAGAGAAATGTGTGCGGATACAAGTCAGGAAAGTTTAAACAATCAGAAAGCCATTACCATTCCACCTTCAAGGAAATTCTTGCAATTCGCAGAGGCATAGAGAAGTTCCAGTTCCACCTCATTGGTCATCATTTTACCATTGAAACTGATATGAAGTCATTTCCAGTTATGCTACAATTCAAGAACAAGCAAATCCCGAATCCACAGTTACTCAGATGGTATGAATGGTTTTCCCAGTGGTCATTCACATCAAAGCACATTCCAGGCAAGCAAAATGTTACAGCAGATTATTACTCGAGAACCCAGCCAACTGAACTAAACACCTTATCCCACATCGAAGCCATAAAGCCTTACCTACCCTACTCTTCTTATAAATACCACCCTCCACAGCCCCAAATACCACAAATCCTACCTGCATCTTCTCTTTAGAAGAAATCCACTATCCAGAAATCCTTTCCCATATCCCTTCCAAGATGAACCATAGCCAAGCCAGCTCATCCAGTTCTTCCATCCCCTCTAAACCTGAACCCCTTTCTCACCCATTCCAATTTTCAGATTTTGCTCCCCTCCTTGAACCTTTGGAAGCAATCCCATATCTTCCCTCTGACATCCAGGATATGATTTTCAATAAATGGATTAAGCTCAGTGACAAAGAACTTGTCATAAAGTTCCTTGAAATCACCCTCATGAACTACGGTCTTGTTTTCCGTGGTCTTCGTCTCCACCCAGCTTATCCGTTCATCTCATTGTTCCATATCCATCGCCCCTGCAGAGTTCCCATACAGGCTCTTGTATTTCTCTGGTATCTTACTAGAGCATATACAATTAGCATGATCTTTGATGCTCCAGTTCTTCTCTAGTATCTTCGTATGACACAAGCAGATCCAAATCTCCAAGATTTCTATGCAGAATTGTACAATCCCACCTCAAGTGGAACGTATAATTTGCTCACATTCCTCAAATGGTTTAAATCTCCTCAGCAATGGTTAGATTTACTCCATATTCATCCCCATCGATATTGCATGATCCAGTTCAACAAACCTTTGAAAGAACCTTACCCAGAAGGAGAAAATGCCCAGATTACAAAATGGTTTCCCCGTAATCTTGCAAAATCAATCAAAGAACCTGAGAATCCAGCATATGTAGACTTCTTACAAGAAATGTGCACCCTCAATAAGGTTAACTATGATTCAATTCCTAATTCCATAAAATTTGGAAGTGATCCATGGATAACCCCTGATATGGATGATATCTCCTGTGCTCCCTTGTTCGAATGTTTGTACACCTATGCAACAAAACACTTTTGGGAAGAAGGTGAACAAAGCTCCGATACTATTGCATTTGTCGGCATGAGTTCAGACTCAGAAGATGAACTTGATCCAGAAGAAGTCCAAGCAGCAGCAGACCTAGCAGCAGCAGCTCATGAAGCAGAAGGATGGGAAGAAAACTTCATCCCTGAACATAACATTCCTGATCATATCTCTGACTATGATGCTGATGATGATGAAGAATATATTCCCCTTTGGCAAAATCCTGATGATAATCATTGGAACCACAACAGCTCCCCAGAAGCTCCAGACACTCCCTACTATGGCAGCGGAAATGAAACGGATTAACTCAGTTCCCAGCTCATTGTCGGCAGCTGTTTTGACTCAACAGACTCGCATCTTGTGAATAAGTCCCGTGTCACTATCGTGTCAACATCTCCTTTTGTATTTGTCGGCAAAAGTTGTAAAGTAGTTTACTTTTGTTAAAGTTGTTTGTTTTATTGTATCATGTGAGAAGGAATCTTATTCCTTTTTCAAAGTTGTATTATTGTTACTTTACAGGTGTATGGTTGTAAGTGTCCTGCTTCCCCTATATAAGGAACGCCTTAGTTAGAGTTAGGCAGAGTTCATTGAGTCAGTGAAGTAGCTTGGTGTGAGGAGTAGCATCTCTCTCTGTAATTCCCTCTCTCTATCAATGATATGCCATTAAGTTTTTATCTTATCCTGGGTCTATTATTCTCTTATTTTGCATTAGCTATATGTTTAGTTAAAGCTTATATTTTATTTAAAATTGTTAATGACATTAATATAGAACGTAGTCTCCCTTAATATTATTTTATTTTGCGGTATTGCGTATCCCGAAGATACGGATATCTGTTACGGATATTCACTATCCCCCCCTATGGTATCAGAGCCTGAAAAAATGTTTTCAGCGTAAACTACTTTTAAGTTCTAAGCTAATGAATCAAATAGCCTGAATATTATTTTGAGCTTCTGATTATAAAATATTTCTTGAAAGTTTGATAATTATACTATGATCAGTATGAGATGCAATCCTTGAGATAGTATGCTCTACGACTGCCATATAATTAACAAATCTTTGATTAGTATGCTCTGTGACTGCCACAATAGTGGATCTCTCACATCAGAACACTAAGATTGTTAAGTGGATCTCTCGTATCAGAAATCTAAAGTATTCTTACTCAGAACACGAGTATAGTTCTTAAGAAAGGAATTAAGATTTTATCGTATAACAGACAGGTTGCTTGAGGAAAGAGCAATTAAGGCAGAGTGTGCCGTGTTAAGCTCGATGACTCGCAGAAGTGGTCTGAGATACATAGAAATCTTGTTGATATTTCTTAAGGTTGTCTTCTTTGGTCTTTTAGAGAAATATATTAACAGAAGAAGCTCATGCTTATATTCCGATTATTGGTCTTTTAAAGGTGCAAAATATCCATTTCACCCCCCCCCCTTTTTTAACAAAATTACATAGTAGCCCCCATAACCTTTTTTTTTTCTTTAGTTTTTAGTTTTCAATTTTTTTACTAAATACCACCTAAGTCTAATTTTTTTTCTTGAACAAAAGTCATATTTTTTAGCTTTTGTTTGGACTAAAAATTTAAGGTGTTCTTGTTAACACACACAAAAAATTCAACTCACCCACTCTTTAAGTTAAACCATCTTAACAACAATTCATTTGGAAAATAAAATAAAATCTATACATCTCTTTGAATGTCTCATCTTTCTTTCTCCCACTTTAAGTTAAATTAATTTTAAAAATTCACGAGAAAATAAAATTATGGATCCTCTTTAACGTTATATATATATATATATATATCTTCCTCCTCTTGATTTGAATTGATCTTAACACTTTGTCGGTAGAGAAAATCCATTCGATACTGGAAGAATTTTCATTGTTAATTGTTTGAGATCACTTCCCAAAAATTCTATATATTACATGAATAAATAAAATAATTTTTTAGCTTTCTTAAACAAAGTCTTCAATTAGTTCCCTTTTTTTTGTAATAAAGTTTTCATATTATTTAACATGTCCTTATATATTCACAATACACAACACTGTTTATATTCTTTCGGTTCACATTGATTTCTCTTCATAATTATTTGATTTGAAGTTATATATATATATATATATCTATCTTTTAGTTGTATTTTTGATTAAATTATATACGATTGAAAAAAAATTAATTACTCTTTTTATAATTTTTCAAATGTCATTGCTATAATGATATATATATATATATATATATTGTTACAAGTTTATCGATATACTTATAATATACGAATATACAAAAATATAAAGGGCACCAAAATAAAATTCGCCTAGGCCCCTTAAAACTCAGGACCGACACTGTAATGGGCCTTCAAGTTATGAGCCAACCACTTAGGTCCACAAAGGCTAAGGCTTGGCCCAAAAGACACTTGTTATATTTTACTTATTACAAGAAAATTAATTATAACTTCTCTAAATCGATATCTCAAAATCACATATTTTAAAATTTTTATTGTATATATTAATTTACCTTTAAAATACGTGACAAATTTGTAGAAGAACCATCTTTTCTCTCATTTTTTTTCCGAACTCACAAATAAAAATGATACAAAGTAACATTCTCTTCCCTTTTAAATTACCAAACGTATAATATAAAATAGTTTTACTTTCTCTCTTTCTTTTCCTTCCGATGAATTCTTTCTCTTCTTTTAATTTCTTTTGTCCCCTAAACTATCATTTTATATATTTTTTAATTGGAAGATTTAAGTCTTTGTTATTTAATATAATAACAAAAATCTCTCATTCTAAATGAATTTTGAACTCAAAACCTTTCTCTTTAATTATGTGGATGCCATAAGAATAAGGCTTATTCACTATTCTTATATATATACATATGGGTTTTCAATGGTTACTTTTTTTTTACCCATGGATTGTTATTGTAATATAAACCATTTGATGAAAAATCAATGGTTGAAATCAAATGTGTAGTTGGCTAACATAATTAATGCAAATTGGAGAAATACAAAGTATTAAATGCAATGTTAAGTAGGTAACTTGTTGTTACCTGATGACATGTCATTTTTTTTCTATTTAATTTTAAGGAATCATAAATTATATATTCATTACATGATTTTGTAATTCCAATACAGGATATCCATATTCTTTACCCATATAAAATGTGTGATTTTATTTATATTGATATCTTACAGTTAATTTAAATTGTTAAGTTAATTAGTGTTGCCTACTAAATTAATCCATAAGTATAGATAAACTAACAAAAAAATATTATTGATTTAATTTTATAAATATTATTTTATTAATGATTTAATATTAAAAAATAAATTAGATTAATATGTACATCTACTTTAATTAAGCAAATAAAAATATGTTTTTTTTTTAAATTACAAATCAATTACTCTCATTCTAACAAAGGATATTTTATTTTTAGAATTAGTTTTAAGGATAACTTTTTAATCGATGAGAAAATAAATTTTAATTTATTATAAATAAAAGATAGTCATTTTCAAAACTATCCCTTATTAAAGATAACAACTTTTAAAAATAAAATGATGAAAAAAAATATAAATAACAAAAGCTCAAATTCAAACTAAACATCTCAAACAAAGATTTCAAATTTGAACACGTAATCGAAATCTTATCACAAAGGTCAACCAAGAATATAAGAGCATCTCCAATCGTCTTGTATAAATTTTGTGTAAATCCTACGTGTCAAAGTGAGATTTACACAAAAATAATAAAGAATTAGTTTTATACTCCAACATTATGTTTTAGACTTTTGTATAAATATTAAACTACCAATTAGATACGCACAAGTGGAACTTATGCTATATTTATTCTCTTACTTTTCAAATCCATTTATTTCTAAAAATGGGATGAGGAAAATAGATAAGAGAATATCTGACGTGGTTGTGTGAATTGAGTTTGTATTTTACACAACCTTTTTACACAAATCTCAAGTGTCAAAGTTTCTTAAAAGACTGCGAGAGACCTTTTTTTTTTACAAAATGTGTAAATATTATACAAACAAAAATTATACACTACGGTTAGAGATGCTCTAAGTATTAAATATATATATTTTGTTAATTCCGAAAATTCTAAATTTCAAATTAATTATCAAATGATAAGATGCTACAATTTTAAAAAGAAAAAAAGGTTTATGTACAACAAAAAAGAAAAATAAAAATAATTGAGAATTGTGAACCTTTAAAAAAAAAAAATTTGAAGAATTTTTTTAGAATTGTTTGTAGGCTCATTTATTTCACATAATTTCATAAAAAATAAATAAATCTCAAAGATTTATGGTATGTTGTTGCATAATTATCATCTCGTAAATCATTCTAGTGAAAGAAAATACTATTCGTATTATAAATTACAGTACCAAATGTCATGCTGGAATATTAATTACATGATCATGAATACTTTATATGATTATATATTGAAAAATTGATAAACATGAAATTTGTCTAATGTGATTGTCAACATAGAAGAACATGTATACTTAATTCTTAAATTATTATTATTATTATTATTATTATTATTATTATTATTATTATTATTATTATTATTATTATTATTATTATTATTATTATTATTATATGAAAAAAAATGGTGAAAGTATTAATAACATAGTTAATTGAAAATATTTTTTAATAAAACCCTTTAAAATTCTTTAAGGGTGTGTTTGGAATGTGAATTTGAGAAAAGATTTTAACATGAGATTTGTATTTAGAATCTCAAATCTAAATATTTTTATTTGGTGTGAAATTATGATTTGAGATTTATAAATATATTCAAATAATAAGATTTAATACTTATTTTAAAGTTATAACTTTCAAATTTTAGAGATATGGTTGTTCCTTATAGATCCCAAACTTGCGAAGTTGAAAACAATATTAATTAATTTTTAAAAAAATTGTTATTTATTATTATTATAAATATATTTGTAATATTAATTATAATAATAATACGAAGGATGACAAAGGGTCGTGCGTTGTCCAAATCCAAACCTAACAAGCATATAAACACATTCCAACCCGGTGCAGGTTTTATTATTTTAAATATAAATCCGCCGTGCATAGTGTACGCATAAACTCACTCCTGCTCCGTGGTAATTACGCTATATTATAAGGAATAAAATACTATAATAGGGGCGGGTCGAGTCAAGTGGGTTAATTTTGTGTAAACATGAGCTCTGTCACGGTGTCAAAAAATAAAAATAGCTTACTAATTAACTAAATATAAATTTTAGCGAAATAATATTTAGATTTGTAAATCAATTTCCTTATATTTGTTAAGTAAACACAAAATTTTAAACTCTTGTATTTCAAATATGTAATTTTTGAATCTTACATTTATGAATTTTAAAGCTGAATTCAATTATATAATTCAAATGCACCTTAAAAGAAAATAAAAAATAAATTAAAATGGAAGTAGATTTCGATTAGGAATCTAAATTAAAATGTAATCTAAATTAGTACAATTATAAATTAATTTTAATTAGTGGATATACTTCTCAATTTTGAAAATGTTACAAAATTTGTTTGTCAAACACAACACATTGATTATTGAACCAAATAATTAATTATTTAATACTAAATAAGATATATTTTAACTGATATTTAAAAAGTCGTATGCATACTTCCGTATCTGATCAAATTATTAAAAGTTAAGTTTGTTTGAAATACTTTAAATTAAGAAAATACGTTTCTTTTAATATTATTTTATGTTATTGTGTTAAAATTATTATTTAGTTGAATAGTGACTAATAAAACTAGTAGCACAAGTTATATGAGATGCTTTAAATTAATTTTTAGGTTTTTATTGTAATATGATTTATCACGAATGATAATAAAATGATTAAATCGAAAGTATTATTAAAATAGTCGAGTTGTATGTAATTTGTAAACATATTGTATAGAGATGGAGATTCAAAGTCAAATATATTTTGAAAGTGTTATTTTTCATAAACTTATGTTATTAATTAACTATAAAACTGAAATGACGAAAACACCCATAAACACTTATCATAATTTGGAATTGGGTTATCCTAAATCTATTTGGCAAATAAAATCTTTAAGGAATCTTGTTTGGTTGAGATTTTAAAACATGTTTTGAAAAGTGAATTTAATTTTTGTTGAATGTTTTTTCAACCAATTCAAAAAAACTCGTAAAAAAATAAAAAAAATAGTAACAATAGATCTTGTTTTATAGATCTCGATGATTAGGTTTCAAATATATATTTTTTTATCTAATTCTGATTTTTTACTTTAAAGTTATGGTATTTTAAAAAATTTATGAGAGAGAAAGTAAAGTAATTTAAAAAGTGTGAAGTAAAGTTGACTTTTTGATAAAAATTTAAAAAGCTTGATTTTAAAATCTCAACCAAACACCACCTAAAGTTTAATTTTTTTTAAAAAAAGAAAAGGTCACCTTAACTTACTATAACAAGTTAAAGAATTTGGCACCTCACTAATTTGTATTAATTATTGTCAGTAATCATTAATAAATAAAATGAGGATGTAATCATTGAAAACTCATCTATATATATATTTTATTTTTTTTGGCCGGTGAGATTTGAGTCATTTGACCTTTTAAACTCTGAGTCGAACCAGATTAATTACAGAGTCGCGACCACCGTGCCAGACTCGGTGGCTGCTCTTATTATCCTTCTGCACTGCAAGTCCCTCTTTTTCTTGAAAGAAAATGGCGAGCTCTCTGCTGCGGAACGTTCGACATTCTCGCCCATCCGCCTTAGTTGAATCGTGGAGGAGTAGATGTTTATCCACGGACACGTCTTTAGCTGAGTACAGACGCGGAGAGATCGGAGCAGTCTCTGGTATTCCCGATGAACACCTTCAAAGGAGGGTAAAATCACCCACCCACTTATCTTCTCTTCTCTCCTCTCCTCTCGATTTATCATTTATTTCTGCTCATTCAAGCAATCAGCTCACTTATTATTGCTAAATTTATGGCGTAATTAGGATTGATTTGTTTCGTCAAAGTAGTCACTGATTGATGAGCTTTACATGTTAGGGTTTGGTAATGTATTTAGGGCATTTCAGATGGCATCAAGTAATCAGGTCCGTTTATTGATTTATGTATGTATGTATATATGTGTACTGAAGAATTTGATAACTGTTTATTTACGTACTCCAACTGGTGGATCCGCCTCCATATTTGTTTATTAGGGTCGTACACTCGTACCCATGCAATGCCACTATCAACCATTCAAAAAATTTCTTAAATCTCAGCCACTTATCACTTAATACGTTTTTAAGATTCAATAACAATTGCCCCTTGTTATATGGATGCATATACTCCAACTGGCGGATCCATGAATTTGGTCTTGATAGAGCAAAATATTTTTAGATAATGAACGTTACTTACATTGAGTATGTTAAGGAAATAATCAGGTGTGTGCAAATGAATTCCATGATTAAGAACTCTCCACTTAATTCATTAACAATAAAAAAAGCATAGTGCATAGCAAATAACATCTAGATAAGCAATGATATGTCAGCTCAACGAGAAACTTTAGGATCGCATTTGTCGCCCTTTATCTATGAAATTAGACGAGTCTCTTAGGTATAAATAGCACATTATCCATGTTACATGAAAAACAAAATGAACCATGTTAATAGCTACAAAGTGCTAATTCGCCTTATAATTTTAGTTTATATGATCATAATTTTAGCCTTATAATCTAAGCCATATGAGTGGCATAAGGAAAATCACGACTGAGGTGGTCTGTAGGAGCATTTCTTTGTGCTGGTGGGTCTATTCACTATTGACTCATGTGCTTATTTGGGGACGGAAGTGATTGATGCAGTTCTTGGGTACAAGAAACCATGTTTTCTGTTTGCAAGACAGTTGCTTTTTGATTTAAAAAGTAAGAAAATCTTGTTCAAACTTAAAATAGCTATTATTGGTGCAATAGAGAGGAAAGACAATGTTACAGAGTTGATATTTCCCAAATAGGAGAAGCTTTTAGTTGGCTATTCTTGCTCTTGTTAGCAGAATCTTGTCTCTAAGAGTCTAACTGAAAAGGGGAAACAAGCAGATTATGCTTTCTTAGGAAAATGGAAATGGATTACTGTTACATGTTGGAAAGAAGTTGAAGACAGATGATGATGCAAAAGCATTTAACAACTCATTCCGTAATCCACAACAACCAAGGGACAATGCACATTAAGGTCCTCAAATCGTACCTAGATTACAAAATTAAGTGAAGCTGGTATTGCTGCATTCTGAATTCAAACTTTTAATTGTACTGACAGCAAGTGTACCAGCAGTATGTTTTTGTTTGTCCACTCTTTTTTTTTTTTGAGTAAGCAACAATAATTTATTAACTCCTTTTGAGATGGGTCAGGGAAGTATTACACTAATGGACGATTCAGTAATCTCTTCTAAATTTGGATAGGTTGAACTACTGGGTACCAAGATACTTTTCTCCAGAAGATGGGCTGAGGAATTGAGATCTTTGTGAAAAGGACTCAATTGTTTTTCTCTATCATATATTTATTCAGGAGTACTCATTCATTAATTCTTTTTTCTCTTTTATGGTAGGTTGTAATTTTTTCACCTGCTCGATCTGCTACACAACAGGGATCAGGAAAACTTGGAAAGTGGAAAATCAATTTTGTGTCAACACAGAAGTATGCTTCCTTCTCTCCCTCGTTCATGAAATACAAAGCTGCTTTCTGTTTGAGCAATTTAACCTTGGTTCAATCAAAACCTTTTATTTTAACTTTGCCTTTAACAACGTACTTTTGCCTAGAATATTACCTGTGTGGCTGTGTCTATCGTAATACCCAACATGTACCTCTACTAATTACCATGTCTGTTGCACTAATGAAGTCTAGGCCTACATGATTTACTTGTGCCTCGGTCTACATAAGTAAAATTTATGAAGTGACTAGTCAGCCAAACATATGTTTGAGTAAATAGAAAGTAATTTTGTGGAATCATCATTTAAGAATTTTTTTAATGGAATTTAATTACAATTTTAATAGCTGAGATTTTGAAGCAGAGGAGTGTATTTCGGGTAATTTTACTCTTTCTTTGAATTTTAAGATGTTAAGTGGAGAAATGTGGTGGCTTATGGGGCTTTATGGCCCTTGTAAATACAGGTCTCGTGGTGATTTTTGGGATGAGATAGCAGGTTTATATGGTCTTTGTGGGGACAAATGGTGTATTGGAGGAGATTTCAATGTTGTTAGATTCTTATCAGAAAAAAAGGGGTTAAGGAATAGTGGGATAACAAGAAGTATGAGAAAATTTGATAACTTCATCAATGAGACTAATTTGAGGGATTCTTAACAATCTGGAGTTCACTTGGTCAAATGGGAGAGCACACTCAAGGATCGATCGGTTTCTGTTTACTTCGGAGTGGGAAGACTTGGCCAACTCGATCAGACAGGAGGCTTCGGTTAGGTAGATTTAAGATCATTTCCCTCTCATACTTGATACGAATCCATTCAAATGGGGGCCATCTCCATTTAGGTTCGAAAATATGTGGTTCACCCACAAAGATTTCCTTGGAGAAGTAAAGAAGTGGTGGGAGGAGTGTATTGTCCAAGGATGGGAGGGTTTCAAATTCATGAAAAAATTGGAGAATGTGAAGTTTAATGTCAAGAAGTGGAATAAAGAAGTGTTTGGAGATGTTCGAGTTGTGAAAAAGGATGTTTTGCATAGGATCAATGTAATTGATAAACTTGAGGCAGAGGGTTCCATTAGTGAGGATTTAAAGGAGGAGAGGAAAGAGTTACAACAGAAGTTTGGTGAAGTCAGCCTTAAGGAGGAAATATCATGGAATCAAAAAGCAAACGTCAGGGTTGTCAAGGAATGGGATGCTAATTCCAAGTTATTTCATAGGATAGTGAATCATAAGAAAGTAAATAAAGTCATTAGTAAGCTTGAGAGAGATGATGGTCATGTGATAGAGAACGAGGCTGAGATAGTGGGAGAAATTGTGGAGTTTTTCAAAAAGCTTTATTCTAAAAGAAATGGGGTGAGCGTAGGCTTTGAGGGGTTGGATTGGAAGCCCATAGATGCCGAGTCTAAGGATAGACTTGAGAGACCTTTTGATTTACAAGAAATCAAGGAAGCTTTGGATGATTGTGAAGGTGACAAAGCCTCGGGTCAAAATGGGTTCACTACGGATTTTCTCAAGAAAGGATGGGACATTATAAAAGAGGATTTGCTCAAAGTTTTTAATGAATTTTTTGAAAGTGGAGTAATTAATGCAAAAACCAACTCAACCTTCATTTGTCTCATCCCAAAGAAGGTTTCCTCTCTCAATTTAAAAGATTATAGACCTATTAGTCTTGTTACTTGTTTGTACAAGATTATGGCCAAGGTTTTAACGGCTGGACTTAGAAAAGTGTTGCATATCACCATTGGGAAGTCTCAAGGAGCATTCGTGAGAGGTAGACAATTTTTGGATCTTGTGCTTATAGCCAATGAGTGTGTGGAGGAATACCGAGAAAAGAGAATGGAAGGCTTAGTTTTTAAAATTGATTTTGAGAAGGCTTATGATCATGTGGAATGGGATTTCATAGATCATGTTCTTGATAATAAGGGTTTTGGCTTTAGATGGAGAAGATGGATTAAAGGATGCTTATCTTCAGCCAATTTTTCTACATGATTAATGGAAGCCCGAAAGGCTTCTTTAAGGCTACTAGGGGAATTAGGCAAGGTGATCCTTTGTCACCTCCTTTTCGTTTTGGTTGCCGATGTTCTTCATCGATTGGTGAGTAGAGCTTGTGATTACAATCTTATTAAAGATTTCGAAATTGGGAGTGATAAGGTGAGGGCATCGCATCTTCAATTCGCCGATGACACAATGTTTTTTCTCTCCAAGAGTGAGAGTAGTCTTAATAATCTTGTGGGAATCCTCAAGATCTTTGGTCCTGCCTCCGGATTGAAAATTAATATGTCTAAGAGTACCATAGCCGGTATCCACATGGAAGAGAAGGAAATTTCAGCGATGGCTAGAAAGATTGGTTGTGAAGCGGGTTTGTGGCCAATGTCCTACTTAGGTATGCTGCTTGGCGACAACCCTCGCAAACTAAGCTTTTGGGATCCGGTTCTTGAGAAAATTAAAAAGAGATTAGAAGGATGGTTTAAATGTGGTTTGTCCAAAGGTGGTAGGCTAACACTTATCCAATCGGTGCTTGAAAGTATGCCCACTTACTACCTTTCTCTATTCAAAGCACCCATTTCGATTTGCAAGAGTATTGAAAGATTGATGAGAGATTTCTTATGGGAAGGTTTTGGAGAGTCAAGGGGTGACCATTTGGTGGTCAATTGAACCTCGTTTCTAAAAGTAAGGAAAAAGGAGGGCTGGGTATCGGTAACATTGCTAAAAGGAATGAGGCTTTATTAGGAAAAGGGCTTTGGAGATTTCCACTTGAACAAGATTCCTTTTGGTGTTCAATTATTAAAAGCAAATACGGTATGCATCCTTGTGGATGGGACTCTAACGTGGTTAATAGAGGATCTCATAGGAATCCACAAAAGGCTATCTCGACTGGTCTTGCAACATTTAAATCACTTATTCGTCATAAAGTGGGTAAGGGTAGTGATATTCAGTTTTGGGGGGATTTATGGTGGGGGATTCTCCTTTATCTAATTCCGTTCCTCGTTTATATAACCTCTCCTGTGACAAAAATCTTTCTATTTCAACGGTTGTGGAGTGGAATGAGTTGGGTTCTTTCTTTTGGGATCTTCACTTTCGTAGGAATCTTTTTGATCATGAATATGATGACTTCTCAGCTTTGCATAGTTTCATTTCTAATGTCTCCTTGGCTAGAAACCTTCCAGATTCTAGAGTTTGGGCGGGGGATAACTCGGGGGTGTTTTCTTGTAAATCTTTCTTTAGCAATCTCATTGAGTCTCCGGGAGACGTTTCTTTCTTTCTTTTTAAGGTTATTTGGAAAGCAGGAATTCCCAATAAGGTTAACTTTTTTGCTTGGCTTCCTTTTGGAAGAAGGTTAATACCTGTGATGTGCTACAAATTAAAAGACCGAACATGGTGCTCACCCCGTCTTGTTGTATTTTGTGTCAGAAGAATGCAGAAAACATTGACCATTTGCTTCTACATTGTAATTTTGTATCTAAGCTGTGGTGGAAGGTGCGCAATATTTTCAGTATGGTTGGGGCATTCCCAAAATCATGGGGGGATTTTTTGAGAATTAAGTGGTTCTTTAAAGGCATCAAGAAGAGGGTGATGGTCCTTTGGAGGTGGTGTTGTTTGGCTATTGCTTGGTGCACTTGGCAAGAAAGAAACTCCAGAATATTTGAAGATAAGGTTAGGCAGGAAGATGAAGTCTGGAGCACAGTGGTATTCTTAGCCTCGTTGTGGGCTAAATCTTCAATGGCATTTCATGATTTTTCCTTTTCAGTTCTGGCTACCAACTGGGCTGCTGCCATCACTTGATGTTTCTAATGCATTTGTAGCTCATTTTGTTTTACTGTTTTTGTGTTTTATTTATTGTTTTCTTTTCTAGAGCCCCACTTTTGGTGGACTTCTGGTTCCCCGTAGTGGCCTCTTGTATCGCCTTTTTTTGATGATTCAATAAAATGCGTTTGTGTTTTTGATCAAAAAAAGAAACTGCTTTCTTGAAATTCCACGACCAAATTACCATTATGCTATTTCCAAGAATCAATCATAGTGAGTGCATAGTTGTCAAAAGCTCAAGGCGCACCAAGGCGCCAAGGTCCCTGGAGCCTAGGCGCAAGGCGCAAGGCGCAGGCGCGCGCCTTTTCGAAGTAAGGCGCACCCTTATGCAAAAACTTAAAATATATTATTCTACTCATAATTTGCACCACCTACTCTAATGTCATACAATCTAGAGCTAAATAAGTCATCAAATTAAAATCTAAATAAGAAACATTATATCATTTATAATTTAATAATTCTGTAATATATATATATATATATTTTATAATTTAATAATTCTGGAAAAAAATATAATTCTGGAAAATATATATATTATTTATAATTTAATAATTATGAAAAAAATATAATTCTGGAAAAAATATATATATATTATTTATAATTTAATAATTCTGGAAAATATATATATATATAACAAATTATCTATATCACTTATCTATAAAAAAGGGACATATCATACCACGTGAGCAGCAGAAATAAAGTGAGAGCAGAAATATGTGAGGTGAGGGTGTAGAAAAGGGCAAAACAACGTGAGCTGCATAAATTAATTCTTCCGAGGAAAAGAAAAAGAAGAAAGAAAAAAAAAATAGCAGCGACAGAAGAACGAAGAACAGGAGAAGGAAGAAGGAAGAAGAAGATCGGCGTGAAACGATCGACTGAACGACGGGGGGTGAACGACGGAACGAGCAAGAAAGTGTGAGTGAGAGTGTGAACGGCGTGAAACTAAGGTGAGTAGTAGGGATTTAGGGTTTTTTACGTCTTGTTTCAGTGGAAGTTCCCAATAAACGAAATGGCTCCGTTTAGATCCAAAAAAATAAAGTCAAAACATTAAAAAGAAAAAAAAATGCCTAGCTTCAAAAATCCACGCCTTGATGCGCCTTGAGCCTGGAGCCTAGGCGCAAAAAGCCCTCGCCTTTTCGAATGGGATGCGCCTAGTAGTAGGCGACTCCCCACTTCTGCGCCTGGAGGCGCCTGGAGCCTAGGCGCGCGCCTAGGCGCGCTTTTGACAACTATGAGTGAGTGATCTCAGCCATACATTAATACAATCTCAGCTGTTGTCCTTTTTGTCTCTTAAGATATTTTCACGATTCGTTCTCTTTTATTCTATTGATGTTGCTTTCTGTATTAAATGTGAGTATTTGGCAATCTGTAGAACTTAGTTTCACTGTGCCATATATATATATGAAAATTTAGTTCACACAAAGATGAAATTTCATGGAAGAGGTTTTGCTTGGCTAAGTTAAAAGGAGTGAAGGAGAAGGCATTGTACTTCTCAATTTAGGGCAACAATTTATTCTTGTTTACTAATAAATGTTAACTAGAATGTCACCACTATCTGATCCTCAGTTCCTCACAAACATAAATTAGTAAATGATAATTGTTCATAACCCTGGAATTAGTTTTTTTAACAAACTTCGGCAAACAAATATGACATAACTGCTGCTATTTGAGAACATCCTTCAACATACTGGTTCATTTTGTTACTAGGGATGAATATCTGAGGACAGAAAGCAGGAGGATTGTTTCTCTTTTACTCCCTCTGTCTCAAATTAAGAGACTTTTATTTATTTATTTATTTTCAAGGAAAAAACTAATTCCAACCTAATCAATTGTCAAGAACACAATATTTGTTCTTGTGTTGAATACAAAAAAAGGAAAAGAAAAGAAAAGGAAATGGAACTCTTAATTTGAGACGGAGGAGTGTTTTGTTTGGTTGAGCAACAAGGAAAACAAGGAGGAGGAGAAAAAGTTGTTGATTGACTCAACTATTCTACCCTTAAAAAGAAAATTGTTAAATAAAAGGCCAAAGACATTAAAAAACAGCTCGTCCCAGCCCCACCGCCACATTCCACCCATTTTAGTAAAAGGCATTTAATTTTTCTATGATCCTTAGGTAAATAGTGGTTTGACATTTTTTCTACAGATGGGAAAATCCATTGATGGGTTGGACATCCACCGGAGACCCCTATGCTCATGTTGGTGATTCTGCTATGGGTTTTGATAGTGAGCAAGATGCAATAGGATTCGCTGAAAGGCATGGCTGGGATTACACGGTACGCACCTTTTATATTTATTTATATAATGGTTGTGGGTTATTCGTTTTAAGTATAACTCTCTCATTACATGATGGGCTTAAAATTGTTGCAACAATTGTATAATATCCTTTCCTTTAGGTTTTTTATATCCATTTATTTACTTTTGACACATTTGTCCTACGTTCAGGTTAAGAAGCGTCAGACACCACTGTTGAAGGTTTGAGATGCTTCCTCTGTTAGCTTTGTTTGCACAAAAGAACATTACTGAATTGTAATGTTTTAGGCAATGATAGAAATGTACAATTGCCCGGAGAACGTAAATGACCTAAGAGGTCCTTGGTGTTTTGCAGGTTAGGGCATATGCTGACAACTTCAAGTGGAAGGGTCCTCCACCAACCCAGGAAGCTTGATTAACATTTCATTTTATCCTGGGAGACGTGAGACAGAGTTTTATTTTATGGGATTGTTGCTTGCTTTCTTTCTTGCCTTACTTTTTCCTGTTCTACAATGGACAGTTTTCAAGTTCCATTTAGTACTCTGTCCCCCATAGAAGCTTCTTGATTCTTAATAAGCTAAAAAACAGTAATGCTGTACTCTCCTTTCATTTGTTGTATTTAGAAAAAGCATTTTGTTGGTATCTATCGGCTGTTCTCCCTGTGTATGAAATTCCTCCGAAATTTGGTATCTTTTTTTTTTCTTGTTTATATGGTACGACCTTAATGTGTGCCAAAGTTCATGATAATAAATTTTGCGTATGAGTTATTTGTAGTCAGGAGTTTCTCATGGAGTTCTGAATCCTGTTTGAACCCCTTCTAAGGCGCTTTGTAGTGCAAAGCTGAGTTCAACTTTCACACTTAATTTAATTTTTATTCGTGGAGTTAAGTGAGTTCAATGTAAGGACCACTTTATTAAATATGGGTCCAATACTCCCTAAAGGGTCTGTAGGGTGCCATCCCTGCATACCCATTTTGTAAACCAAAAAAATAAAAACAAGCAGCACCAATTGAACTGCTGAAAAATGCTGTCTAGGGAATCAGCTGCAAAAATCCAATTGGTTGAGAGGATCAATATTTTAAAAGGTGGGTGAGGCATGCGCCTTGAGGCGAGACTTGAAGAAGTGCTCCGAGGCATGTAGAAAGTATCTCAAATCCGAGGTTTACGCCTTTCTCTGGTGAGGCGTACACTAGAAGTTGAAATGTACGTGTTGCAAAACCGTATCGTTTCGACTTTTTTTATTGTGAGAGAGAGAGAGAGAGAGAGAGAGAGAGAGCCTACGAACAAGGTGAGACTGAAATAGAGGGATTTTCTTGTTCTTCTTTTTCTTATTTCTACTACTGTTATGTCCATTTATACCCTAAGGGCTCGTTTGGTTCAAATTTTGGAAATGGAATGAGCATACTTGATTCTTGAAAAGTTTCTTTCCGATGTTTGGTTCAACCGGGAATAGGAATGTAATAAAGTATTAATTACAAAAATACCATTCTTTTTATAAGATGAGCAGACATCACATACTAATTTTTCAAAAGAGACAATTACTATAATAAATTACAAAAATTACACATGCCTAGCTAATAACTATCCTACAAAAATTACAATTTTTGTAATTAAAAAAAAATTACAACAGGAAAAAAGAATAGAAAAAAGTTCCAATTTTTTTTTTAATCACTTTTGTGCAGCAGCGTAACTAAAAAAAAAAATAGTTTCAAACAATATTTTCATACATTGATGGAAAAATAATTATTTATTCATAAGGAAGAGTGTTATTTTGGTCCTAACATGAAAAATTAAAAAAGATGCCCATTGGTAATGGTTTATTCCTTATGATTTAAATGGGAGAACTTGGGGGGAAAGATTTGTTCCTGGAATCATTTATTCCGGACTTAAAACTTGAACCAAACGCGGGAATCGTTTCGGAATGGAATATAGCATTTCCAGAATGGTTTAAATTTTGAACCAAACGAGCCATAAAAGTAGTTCGTGTTACTCTGCCTCTTCCATCATTTTTCCCCTTAATTTCTTCTCTTGTTCTTTGACTTCTCTTAAGCCCCAAAGCTTCCGATACTTCCTAAAGTTCTTATTTACTTTATAATTTATATTATTGCAATTTTACCTATATCTAATTAATTGATAATTATAATTACTTTTTTCAAAGTAGAATCACATAATTCAATTTTGTAAGTGTAATATTTTACATGTATAATATATTTTATTGTTTCATAATTTACACCTCACCTACCGGGGCAAAATGCCTAAAACCCACGTTGCACCTTTTAAAACATTGGAGAGAATAGAAAGTTCCTATCAAATTTTGTGCATTTCTTCCATGATCCCAAACGTACAATGTTGGTATTTTTCAATTGAGATTATTCTCAGTTGCACCTTCTTACTATTTTGCCACAGCAAGGCTTTTAGCAAAACTTGAAATAAGGTGGATTATTGAGAAATTGTTATGCCAAGACCGCTGCAGTAAAACTAAGGCGTACACACACACACACACATATATCATCAAAAGAGAATTCCACTCATGTCAGGCAGCAGCTTCTTTGTATAATACTTAGACTTGCGTGATAGATTAATCTTTTTCCTTCTCTCAGCTGGTAATGAATCTATCGAACACTCCGAGAAGCCCCGCCTCACAAACCTGTCAAACAAACAAGAGAGCTGCTATTAATCATCCATACTTCTAAATATAATGAATATGAACGCAATCCGAACAAATATCACCATATATTATGGTAATCCTCAAGTTTTACTTTCAAATCACTTCGCAAATCGCCCCTCTATAGTTCTAAAAACTCGTAGTTGGTTTTCATAAAGACATTGGTAACCATGGTGTGTTTGTCACTATTGCCGTAATCAAATGGTGGAGGGTTATGATTGTGGTATTGAGATACTGATTCGTTTGTTTGGGAGATCAATAATATTTACGCGTGTCATGATAGGGAGATATCTATATAATAACAGGAAAAGGTTTTGAATCCTAAAAATGTATAAGCCTAAAAGATTGTGTGATTGGATTAAAGCAGCTTTTTGAAGAGATTATGGGTCCCATCCTAGTACATACATACATATACACACATCTAAGGAAAAGTGACCATCCACAAAATTTTATTATTAAATTTGGTGATTACGATCTCTACAATCATTTGGTCATCTTTAAAAACTTTTATCAAAAAATTTAAATTTGGAACTAGGTATTATGAAATATGAAAATTGAGGGAGTGATCTTTATAGAGAAAAGTACGACTCTTAACTTGCAAAAATAAAATGATTTGTATTAAAAATGTAAATTTGACTTGTAATGAAGGCCAAAGAAGATATTATTTGTGCATTAATTATTATTTAGTCAATAGAAACTTGCGGTTTTTAATTTTTTTGGTCTATGAAACTAATGCTGTTAAACATGTGACGTGTTGTACAGTGAAATTAAATGGGCATACCAATCTGCCGTGCGGGTTGTAAGCAGGAAAAGCATTTCCAGTTCAAGAGAAGATGCCTTCTTTTCAATATAATCTGCAAAAAAATAAATCGTAAACTGATAAAACAAAAAATTCAACTAGAAAGCAGAAATGTTAAAAAGTCTGTTGGCTGGTTTTTTTCTTTCTTTTTTTTAAGGGGATCTCTACAAAAGAGAGAGACCCCTCCAAAAATTGGTGTATGCCGCTATGAGTAGCGAGCACGCGGTATTCTTTAGTAAAAGGTGAAAGAATAGTTTGCTTTTTTATTTTACCTTTTTTAACTAATACAATATATTGCAAGATATATGTTGCCAAAATTTTGACCAACTCTTTTATGTAAAACAGGCAACTTGGTGAAACAATCACTAGCATGAAAAAATATTACGTCTTTTTTGACTTTGCCCCACTTCTTAATGTGCCCTGGCCATGCAGGAAGCGCCAAATAATTACGTATGAATGGGGGGGGGGGGGGGGGGGGGGGGGGGGGCAATGTCTAATTTTTTAAAGTAATCCTTGGACATAACCCCTGATTTTATGCAATACTTTGAGATTCCCCATTGGCAGGGGGGAAAGTCTTAGGATTATGAAAGCAGGAGAGCAAGTTTAATTTCACATATAACGTAGGGAGTAAAGTCAAAAAATCAAATTTTAATTATCTTACCGAGCAACTTGTCACCCTGTCCTTGTCCACGGCAATCAGGAGAAACAGCAATAGCAGCAACCTCTCCGCACTTGTCTTTGTAGAAAGGGAATAGAGCAGCACAAGCAATAACATGACCCTCTCTCTCCACAACAATGAATGAATCCAATGCTTCAAGTAGCTAACAATATTAAAAAAACGATAAATTAATTCAAAAGCAACACAAAATAATATTAAATTGAAGTACTAAAAATCCAATATGAGAGATCACCTCTTCATCTGTCCTCTTGACCAATGTGCCTGATTCCTCTAAAGGTTTTATAATCTGTCTTATTGCGTCAAAATCTGTTACCTTAGCCATTCGTGTTCCTTCATAGACATCACTGACACGTAAAATTAACATAAATTTCACTTTCTGGGACATAATCAGTGTACCAAATCTAGCCCCCCCCCAAAAAAAATGTTGTATCTTTGACCATTGACTAGGTTGAAATTAGTGTAGGCTTAACAAGTACCAAAGTCAAAATGAGACTATTAGTTTGAGACTCAGGGAGTAATAATTTCAGGGATATGTCCAACAGAATGTGCATACCTAGCCACCATTGTCCCAACTCCATCTCTTTGAAACAACTCCTTCAATAAAACTCCAGCAATTGTGCCGTCTAATAGATGAACTCTTTGAACACCTCCCTAATGCAAAACAAAAATGAAAAAAATTGAAAGTTTGATTAGAAGATATGGAAAAGAATTATCTATGATGCTGTAAGTAGGATAGGGTGCAATTGAACGGGTACATTACTGCAGGGAGCTGGAGCCTCCCCCAGCCTGTTTCTACTGATTTGAGAAGAGTTATTCAAGACTTACCTGGCAATTAATGATGCTGATAGTGATAAAGTTATATGGTTGCCAAATGCTTCTAACAAGTTTACTGTGAAATCTGCTAAGGAAGTAATTAGGGTACATACGGAGGTGGTTAGTTGGAGAAAACTTGTCCGGTTTAGGGGCTATGTTCCTCAGATGGCCTTTAGTCTATGGATGACATTTAAAATGAAGCTACTGACGAGGAGTAGGCTTAAGGAGTGGGGGTGCATCCAAAATGACTTAAGTGTGCTTTGGAATGATAATGTGGAAGACATTAACCATTTGTTTTTCACTTGCAGTTACTCTAAAACGATTTGGAGAGAGGTTCTGAAAAGAATGGGGTTGTTAGATAAACTGATGATAGGGGTATGGGAGTGTACCTATTTGCCTATACAGGGGAAAGGAGCAAGTTTTAAAGGTCATCTCAGATGTCTTGCTATGGCTGCTACTGTATATCATGTTTGGGAAGAAAGAAATGGCAGAATTTCCGGACATGAGAGCCATGATTGGAATGTTCTTTTGCAGAGAATTGAGGAAAGTATCAGATATGCTACCTGGGATTGGAAGGAACAGAGGAATTACCAGAACTGGGAAGTATGCAAAGAGTGGGGTCTGAATGATTCTAAAATGCTTTTATAATGTTGAGTATGGGTTTTGTTTGTTTAGATTTTCTGTATAGAATTCTGTTATTTTGTTTTGAGGTGATGCTGCAGCTTTGGTTGGTTTTGTATAGTTTTTCTGATGTACTCTGTTCATTGATGATATAAGAATAATATTTTCAAATTTTACCAAAAAATAAACAAAAAGAAAAACTTAAAAGCAATTCCAAGGGTCTTTTAGACTCTCTCCCCTACATGAGTGGGGTATCTCAAAGGATTACATATACTACATACATTAGCGCTATTCTTACGTGACCCTTTGAGATACACCCTCATGCAAGTGGAAAGTCTAAGGATTACCAAAAAAAAACGGGGGTTAAATTCTAAAAAGTCCTCTAAAAAATTAAGTTAATTACTAGTATCATAATACCCAGTCGTTCTATCTTATTAACAAAGATTCAGATTATACAGATTGTACAAGCATAAGTATTATAACTTAGCATGTTTACTATGATGGTTTTACTCACATAAAGAGAAACCAGAAACTTGTTGAAATAGAGATGGGGAGTGGGTTTATTGTTACCAAGTAAAGCTACGCACACAAAAAGTAAGTACACAAAATGCATTTGATTGGTGAAGAACTGGGGCGTACCAAAAAGTAGTTGTAATCATTTAACTGGTGACTAACACATTACATTAACTTCTTTTTTTTGTATACTCTGTGCGTATAGCATTATTCTTCCAATATCCTCTCAACTATGGATTTCATATGGTATTTATGGACCAACAACTAAAGTATTCAAGAAAGTAATGCAGCAAACATTGAGAAGTTCCAGCAAACATGGGAACTACAAGTCTAATAAAAACTGAAAGCATTTTTTTGATTAGGTTTATTTAAGAATAGGGATAGCTCGATAAAGTGGCTCTATTCATCAGATTTGAGAACTTACTCTACACACAAAAGCTGCAGCAGCCAATTCTGAAAGGTAACCGTTTAGTCGACCCAGCCTCTCTAGACCCCCAATTGCAAAGCCCTGTTCTTCACTAGCCCATAGCCCGTTCCCGCTGTCAAAACCAACACCGTTCTGGAATGTTGCATTATAACGCTCCCTTAAATAATTTCCATTTTGTGAAGGGACCATTCCGTTGGAATCACTGTGGCCAAACCAATTGGGATGATCTTCCTGATCAACGGCTTTTACATAATTAGCAGCTATTTCACTTTGCTTAGCCCGTTTGCGGACCAACATGTCTGCATCTTGAAGAGTCAAAAAGCGGATAAGACGGCCAGATTCATCAAGAATTGGACCATCTATAATGCAAATAAGTTTCTCCGCCCCAAGAGCCAATGCACAAGCTGTAGCAACTTCATATGTGCTACAAAACGGTACAACATAATGATAAATCCTGTTTAGAAAGATTAAGCACTCGAAAAATCATCCATAAACTATACATCAAAAGATATATACGATACAACACTCTTAAGAAAAGTTTGTGCTAAAGAAAAAAAAATAAGGAAAAGATGAGCGCTGGACTCCAAAACCCAAAAAAACAGTAACAAAATCTAAAACTGGAAGGCTTTTTTTAACTTTGCTCCCTGTTCTTAATGCTAAATAAATGTACCCCTGTTTGCAGGCTGGGGAATCCCAAATAATTTCGCACAAATGGGGGGGCAATGTCTAATTTTTTCAATGCAATCCTTTGACCTTTAACTAACCCCCCCACCCCTGCCCTGGTTTTTATGTAATTCTTTTGAGATTCCCCCATATGAAAGGGGCAAAGTTAACAACTATGAGAACTTGGGACAAGTCTAATTTTGAATATAAAATGGGGGCCAAAGTCCATAAAGCCCAAACTAAAACTAAAACTAAAAGTGAATACCATGAGGAGACGCTTAAACTTAACTGCGTTATAAGGTCATAATACCACAAGTATAAACAAAGGTACCTATAAAAAAAGCCATATTAGCATACTTGCAATTTAATACTTCTCCGGAGCTGGAATAACCAAGATTGCTTAAGATCACTATAGAATCTTGGTCAAGCCTTTCACGAATACGTGAAACGTCTATTTTCTTTACTTCACCTGTTGCACCATAATCAATGCCTTCCACAACTCCTCTTCGCTGCCAAGAATATAAATAATGATACAAGTCTCAGTATGTACAACTGTACAGGAAAATGAACTAGTGACCATACGTTGTTAAAAACTAGCGATGATACCAATACACATGAGGGGAACAAAAATTTAACTGAATAAGATAAATCACAACTTTGCAACAATACTATTTTCTCACCTTAGCTGCAAGAAAATTACCGCTAACAACACTGACACCATCATGCCAGCGACTATTGTCACCATGTCGACGTATATTACATAAGGAGGGCCCAGGAGATAGCTTTGCCTCTATCATAATACGAATTCTACCAGCTGCATCCATGGCCGCCTGGAGAGAATCAGAATCTGTAATTCTGTATCGTCCAACATACTTGGGCTCTTTTCCTGCGAGAGTATACCTATTAAAAGTGGTATTTAAAGGCAAGTAGAAACAAATAGCGACAACTAAAGTAATTAAGAACACTGAAGAACTCGCTGCCTAAGAATGAGAAGGCACAAAAAAGGGTTTCAACAGTCACTAAGTACTGGATCCACCAAGCACAACAATATATCATACTATTTGAATTGCAACCACGTATCTGGTAATTATACATCAGAAAATATAAATGATATAACAACCTTGGGAAAAGAACTAATCCTTTACACTTTCTATGCAAGATGATGGCAAGGACTTTCGTATATATGTTATTCAGCTCAAGAACAGTAACCAAACATATGCAGAATAAAATAGACCCTAAAATGTTTACAAGGAAATAATTGTGAAAAGTAAATTATATCACTCTCAAAAAATACTGATTCACCCACTTAATTTCTTTTTCTGTTTTCCGTTAGAATATGAATCAAATATTTTTTTAACTACAAAAGGGAATGGATGTGATGTGACTCAATTGAAAGCAGCAAAGAGATAATAACACGGGCTCAACCCAGCAGTCCAGTATATTTTGTGGCATAATGGAGTACACAAAACATTATTCCCCAAAATGATTTCTTGGTCAAATGTGTAATTACTTCCAAGCACGACCGACACAACTTGTGTCAATGAATTGTAATATATACTGCTTAAAGGGATTAGCAACCATATGGCACAAGAGATACAATTTCACTCACCTCTCTCAGCTAGCAACTTGTCAATTTGCACATGGGTCCCTGGAGCAAGAACAAATTTGATCCCCAAACCATGAAGGAGAGAGATGTCCTGCGTTAAATAACATACTCAAGTTGGTCATTCAATCGAAAATATGCAATCCCCGAATTTGTGAGAATTAAAATCAATATGAATTTGACCATGAACATGCACACAATTTATCAAGAAACAACAGCAGGGGTGGGGGCCAGGTGGGGCTCAAGGTGGGCATTCACGCACCCAAATTTTTTAAAGATGCTGATTTTTACCTGTGTTTTTGGAAAAATCAAATGTAGTAGGCCATAAAATGGTCTTTCGCTCACCTGATTTCGGGGAAAAAAATTATACACCTTATTTTGGGGGAAAAAAATTATACTTTTCCCATCTTATTCTATGTTTTTGCGAACTTTATAGTTATCGTTAGTTTTTTTCATAGGAGTTTTTTTCACACATGAGACTTTAGTCATTTTCTTGAAATACTAGAGTACGAAAGAGGCTATATCTAACCCCTGTCAGCCGCATAGTGGGACCCACAATATCCGCATCTCACATGGTAGTAGTCCTTAGTCCACTCTAATACCATATGTAACTATCCAGGTTCTACTTTAAAATAGCTAGCGTTAGGATCATTGTTCCCACGTATATATCCAGGACCTTCCTATTATGTCGATATTTTGGGTCATTACCGTAGTTAATTTTTTTGTCCCCCCTTTCGCTAAATTATGTGCTCCACCGACCAATAGATCCTATTAACCCAGAGATTTTACGCCCTACTCATTTTAATTTAAGTCCAATTTAAACCACAACAAACTAAAAAATGCACAGATTATCATATTATGGCATTCATCATATAAGAAAACCATTACAAATTGGGGGAAAAACAGAAGAAAGTGGAAACTTGCCATAAGAATGGGATCCAAATAAGGGCTGTCGAGAATTTCAGCAGAAATTAAAACAAGAAAGGTACTGCCTTGGTGTGCTCGAAAATAAGGCCAAGCTTCCCGGAAAAATCGCACAAACCGATCCTCTTTCATAGAAGAATTGGTGGTATCATCAAGTGAAATTGAATTAGCACTACCGCCACTCTCTGTTTCCTGCCAAACATTACACCTCGCAATTCCTTTATTGTTTGACAACAATAGTTTTATCGAGTGGAAACCACCGCTAAAACTCTCTCCGGCAACGTTTCTTGGCCGCCAAACAATGTTTCGGTTTTGGAGTGGAAAGCAATTGAAAGGGGTTGAAGGTGAAGTCGCCATAAAAGTTGGTTAGAGATTGATATAGAAATCGTAATGGAGTATAAACCCTAACTCATCAGGTAAATATTTACAGATGGTCTGCAAAGTAGTGATTGTCGTAGAATTGCGAGTGTTCATCGGAGCGATAGTACAGAAATTAATTAAAAACAACAAATGACGAAAACTAATAATAGTTTGTTTGTTTGTTTGTTTGTTTATTTATTTATTTATTTAATTTTTTTTTTTTTAAGTTGAAAGGTTACCATAGAGTGTCCAGTCCTCGAATAATTTCTTGTGGTGCGTCTTTTCTTTTGGTCAAATATTATTTTGTTAGTTGAAAATTGATTTTAATAGCATCAAGTCAATCCTAATATTATTTTTGTAGTAATATTATACCATTAGATTAATTGGCTCGGTTAAAATCAATAATAATTAACCATTGAACTATTGCGGTGCATAGCACTTGTTCGTCAAACATTATTTTAATAATACTAAAAAATGATTTTAGGAGTGTCAAGTTGACTCTAGAGTCGTCTCTTAATAGTCTTGTATCATTTAGTTAAGATGCTTGATTAAAATTAATAACAATTATCTATTGGACCATTTGAACAAAATTCGCTTCCACAAGAAATTTTGAATTTGAGTCTCATTTTAGATGTAGTAAAAAATAATATTACACTGACTTTATTCTATTTTAAGTATTTATTTTCCAACAAATTTTTTGAATTGGTTTTAAGTCCAAACATAGAAAAATCTGACCCAAGAACCAATTAGAACCAAACTGAAAAAACTGTAAAACTTAAATTTAGAACCGAATTAATTCTTATTATTTACCTATATTGTATAATTATAAATATTATACTGACTTGATTCTATTTTAAGTATTTATTTTCCAACAATCTCTAATTTTATATTAGGTATTTATTGAAACTTATACTTCTGCGGACTTAAATAATATTATACTGACTTAAATAATTTTATCTTAATTTAAGGGTGGTGATATTGGCACCCCCAAAATCTCTTGAAAACACTCCCACTTTTCATTCGGTTCTTAACAACCGAATAACGTGTACGTTATTCGGTTGTGAAGGACCGAATATAAACTTGCAAAAATTTGGAAAAACTTGAAAATTCTTTACTCGGTTGTCAAAAAACGAATATATAGACCTATATTCGGTCCTCAACAATCGAATAATAGACACTTTACTCGGTTGCTAATGACCGAATTAAAGTGAGAGTGTTACCAAGTGTTTTTGGGGTGCCAACATCACCACCCTAATTTAATTAGGGAATAAATCAAAATAAACCCAAACCAAGATAAATGATTGAGTGAGTCCGAACGGTTCCAATCTTGGTCCAAAACCTAAGAACATAACCAAATTGATTATGGTATATAAGACCATGCACGCGCCCTACTTCATAAGGCTGATTAGAGGACCCAGTCGAGCTAGACTCACATAATTCGGAATTTTATTCTTAGCCCCAAACTTTTTGTATAAGAAGTTTTACGCATATGGATGAGGTAACATATCCTAAAAAACGAGTGTAGTAAATCTTAACTAATTTGGATTAAAATTTTTCGTACATTTGTTGAACTAGTTAGCATTTATCTTTAGCCATTAAATCCCATTGAAAACCAAAATCTTGAGGAATTCAACTCCATTAAAAAAAGAGATACACTATGAACAAATATTTACCTCAAGTATTGGACCCAAATAAGCACTCTCTATAACTTGACTAGATAATATAACAAGGAATTTGCCGCCTCTATGTGCTCTAAAATACGCCTCAGCTTCCCTCATCATTTTCACAAACTCCTTCCCATTTTCCTCCCTCGAATTCCAATTCCATTCCTTTCCACTGCCCCCACTCCTTCCGCCGCAGCACCTCACACCCTGACTTTTCCTCTCTCCAATTCTTCCCATTCCCAAACACACTCCAAATTTGCTGCTAAATTGCCGAACCCGAATCTCTTCCGAGGCTCTGCAGCAAAGATTGGACCCACTTGGCCTTGATTTTGATACAGACATTGATCTATGGAGAACAAAAATCTGAAGTAAGAGTTTGAATTTCTTACAAGAAAGATAGGAAGAAGGTGAGAGAAGATGAAGTTGGTCAAGTGGAGTCAAAAAGTGAAAAATAGGACGTAAATGATTTTGCGGATAATTGTACACGGGTTATATAGACAGAGCAATATTCTAGACGGAGGGAGGTAATATGCAGTGGCGAAGTTATGTCGGGACAAGGGGAGTAACTTAGACACGCTTTATATATTTATATTATTAAAAAAAAACAAAAATCATATCTTTGATTTATTAAATCAACGGTTTACAATTAGTTACAATAAACAAATAAGACAAATTTTGAGCCATTAAATATGTTTTTGAAACATCAAATTAAAGAAATCAACAAGTTTGTTCTCTTTCATTTTACCAATCTACTCTCTCTAAATTTTCTCTCGTTAACATCTTTCTAAAATTTAAAATGTTATAACTTTAAATACAAAAATTAAAATTTGCATATTTAAAATTTACTTTTCAATACTTATAAAATAAGATTTATTATGACTATAAAGTTATGTATAAAATAAAAAAAAATTAAAAAAGCTATTGTGACTAACTTTTTTATTTCTACCAATAGTACCATCTGTTTACAATTAAAATTTTAGAAATATATAATATCATTGTAATAATAATAGGATACTTTTTCAAATATTTTTTTTTATATATATTTGTAAATAATTAGTGTGGGCCGACCTTACTGAGGTGGGCAAACGAGATTGGCTTTTGCAAACCCCAACCCCCCAACTTGACCGTTAGATTTGGTGCCTTCTCTCATTTATGATAACATTTATTTATGTGGTTTCAAAAAAAAGTTTAGCATTTTATAATGTGATTTGTTCTGTATATATATATATATATATATATATTATTTTGGGTAACATGATGTCTAGATATTGAGTATTTTTTTTTCAATCACAGTATTTTCTAACTGTTAATATTTGTTATGTTGATGTACCGTTCGGTAAATTAATACCTATTGTTGGTGCAAAATTCTGGAGCTAGTCCACCTTCGACCACACAGTCAAATGTTTGCAATAATGATTGGATAATAAAGAATTGAACAGAACAAGATAATGATGTATAGAGGAGGTTCACCCTATTTGGAGATATGGGCTATTCCTCCTCTTATGAAAGAGCTAGGAGCTCGGGTTACTTCGTATTATGATGAGAAAACTCAAATTACAAGCAAGCTATATCTCTCTAGCCTCTGTACTCTTACAATGTTACAATGGGATGAGTTCTAAGTCACTCAAAGCTTGTTTTTTCTACACTAAAAGCTATGTTGCGTACTTTAGAGCTATATCTCTCTTTGACACTGTAGTAATGTGGTAAAATTCTTACAATAAAAGCTTGATTATTTTTCTTGCTTAGTGATTTCTTGGTTGTTGTCTGGTTAAAGCTTTGTAGTTGCTTGGTTAAAGCTTGGTTGTTGAGGGAAGTAAATGCTTCCCATATATATATGATAAAGAGGAAACGTGTGGAAGAACTCTTAGAGCAAGTCAGTCATCACTAACTCTGACGTTACTTTTCCATGGATCTTGGTGCATTAAATGTAGTTGGTATGCATTTAATGAAGTTGAGGGAGGTTCTACGCCTCCTACAGGGTTGGCGGCAGTCAGGCATGCTTCTATCAACCACTATGACAGAGTGGTTGTGTGTCGTAGACTTCAGCTCGAAAAATGAGCTATGGAGTTCAAGCTCTGCAGACCTCTGGCCCCAAATACCACATGGACACTATTTCAACATTCATACGAGCTTTTCCGAATGTGTAGCATTAAGGTCAAACCTCACAGCTCTTTTCTATCATGTTGGTAGCAATTCCCACATGTCCTTCTGCGATTGGTCCACAAAGAAAAACAATTATTTATACCATCAATTGTCCATATCCTTGCCATTTAGCTCGAAGGAGCTAATTAGGGAGGATAAATTCTCTTCTTGAAGTTTAGGGAATTTCTAAGCTCTGAAATATGGGTAATATGGAGCGCAAGCTCTTAGTAAGAGGTCAAGTCTAATGGTTTCCGTCGATTCTGGTCAGAAAAGTTGAACATTTAAGTCATAGACCTCATTTCACGTTTTTTAGCCATCACCCCCAAGCTCTTCCATGAAACCATTACCCTTTGAGGAGATCGTGTCTATCCGTTCTGTATTTCTTGAAAAACATGCAAACGTGTGATAGTGGGTTTCTTGAGTGAATAGTTATAGCTTTTTAAAGGGACGGTTAGCTTATCCTAGAAGCCCTATAATACCCCTCTTGCCTTAGGGAATTTTTTTTTACTTTTTGAAGGGATGGTTAGTTGTTAACCTTCCACCAGCATCAAGAAGTTGCTCGAGTCCAGTTTTCAAACTTGGAGAAGGAGCTAAAGGAGTCCATTCTTACAGTAAATGCTTAAGCTGTTGAGGACTTCTATTGTGCTGAGAGTGCCCTTTACTGAGAATTCCTGACTCCTTTGTGGCTGGCTTTTACAAGTGCAAAGAGCTAGCCTTTTAGTAGCCTGAAGACCTCGAGGGCCTCGAAGCCCCTGCAAGATAAAGTAGACTCCAGAGCTGGAGGCCACGATAGCTGAGAAGAGGATGGCAGAGGAGCCTGATGTGTTGACCAAGTGGGAGACGGGCGAACCTTCTCATTCAAGGGTTGGTGGAGAAGACGGGGATGACCAGTAGATGAGATAGGGCTCTTCTTCTTTTATATAATAGAAGGCTTTAGGACCTCTGTAACTTCTTCCTTTATTAATGAATATAGAATTTTGCTTTGAAAAGTTATGCTCCTTTTTATTTTTTATTTTATATCTTGTGCTTTTTTCATTTTTGTTTTAAGTTGTACTTATGATGGAAACATAGCCATATATGTTGTATATGGGTATTACCTTGCCTCCACACATTAAAAGTAAATAAAGAGCTAAAAATATAGATGTAAAAACTAAAGTCCAGCTAAATCGCCCATTTTAAAGGTCTTTACCATTTTCATAAGAGGTCAATGACCTGTTTATCTTATTGAATTGACATGCTAAGTAGCAAATTTTGCATTGGGTCACCTCACACATTGCTATAATTTATTCTTACTTTGACCAAGTCTATAAGATTTGTGCTACCTAGACTTTAGGCAAAGTTTAAACAATTATTAAATGTCAGTTAAACTCCTCAGAGTGTGAGCGTGCTCAATGAGCTGGGCGCTTACTAAACCAACCTCTTTGTGAGAGAAATTTCTCAGTTCTCAGTAGGTTTGTATAACCTTTTATGTTTGGTGACTGACCTACATGGTGGTAGGAATTTCTCGAAATCTTTGAAATTTAAAAGAAAAACTTGTTCTTTTTGGCTAAGTTTTTAGTAGAATCATGCCCCCTTTTTTACTTAGTCAAATTTTAACAGTTTTCTCAATTGTCATCAAGCCTCTTTGGTGAGTAATTGGCCTCATTATAAGAGGATATGACAGAGTGTAAGTGTGCTTTGCGAGCTGTGCACTTACTAAATTGACTTCTTTGTGAGAGAATTTGACAGAGTGTAGTGTGCTTTGTGGCTATGCACTTACTAAACTAACATCTTTGTGAGAGAATTTTGTAGAGCGTATTTTGTAAGTAATGTAATACTAAAGTAAAAATTTAATATATTTTCCTTTGGAAATGGTCATCACAAAAATAAAAATTGTTTTCCTTCAAGGATAGTATATCTTAAGGTGCTCTATGTTCAATGGCCGCATGAGTTCCATGTCATCCATGGTATTTAGGTAGTAGGTGCCAGGCCTGCTGACCTTGGTGACCACGTATGGACTTTCCCATTTAGCAGCGAGCTTCCCATGTTCAAAGATCTTAGTGGCCAGAGTTACTTTCTGAAGCACTAAATCGCCCACATTGAGACTTCTATGTTTGACACTCTTGTTATAGCTCTTAACCATGCTTCTCTTATAGGCTTCCTCTTTGACTCGAATTCGTTTTCTTTTTTCTTCAAGGAGATCCAGGTTGGCCAATAGGCCTTCATTGTTTAGAGCAGGGTTATGGTGGTTAATTCTGGATATTGGCACTCCCATCTCTATTGGGATCATTGCTCTAGATTTGTAAGTCAGAGAGAAAGAAGTTTCGCTAGTTGGGCCTCGGATGGTAGTCCTGTAAGCCCAGAGACTGATGGGAGCTCTTTAGACTAATTTCTCTTGGCATCATCAAGTCTTTTCTTGAACGTGCTCAGAAGAGTTCTGTTGGTGACCTCTACTTGGCCATCGGCTTGGGGGTGGACAGGTGAGTTGTAGTGGTTCTCTATCCCATGACCTTCACAGAAGTCTTTAAATAAGTCGCAATCGAACTGTTTTCCATTGTTAGTGATCAGCACATTTGGGAGGCTAAAACAGCAAATAATATTTTTCCACACAAAGCTCTGAATTTTCATGGTGATATGGTGGTCAATGCCTCTACCTTAACCCATTTAGTGAAGTAGTCTATGGCTACTACCGCGAACTTTGTCTGCTTTTTGCCCAAGGGGGAAGGACCAATTATGTCCATACCCCATTAATAGAAAGGCAATGGATTGCTAACAGAGGTCATTAGGTATGCTAGGAGCTGTTGGACGTTGGCAAACCGCCGGCACTTATCACATTTCTTTACTAGCTCCTTGGCGTCTTACAGGAGGTAGGCCAAAAACAACCATGCCTTCCAACTTTAAGGGCTAGAGATTTAGCAGCTGGATGTCCTCCACATAATCCCTTATGGATTTTAAATAGAGTTGTTTGGGCTTGATAAAGATGTAGGCAAAGTAAGGAATGAATGACATACCCTCTCCTGTATAGAGTTGCCTCGATAATTACGTATCTGTTGGAGATGTATTTTATCATTTTGATCATCTTTTTATCCTCAGGGAGAGTTTCACTCGTGAGATAGTCCAAAATTTGATCAATCCAGCATTTCTAGACCTATATTGGAGTTATATCCACCTCCTCGAGCTCTTCAATAGCCTTTATTTCCAAATATTCTATGTGGACATCGTTGGGTGCCTCTGTTGATGAAGCTAGCTTGGCTGGGTGATCTGCCTTGTTATTTTGAACTTGTGGGACCTTGATGAAGACTACGTTTGCGAGCCTCCGAACTGCTGCTTAAGCTTTGGCCAAGTATTTGGCCAACCACTAGTGCAGAGTCGTTGTAGGCCACCATCTGTTTTGCCCCAAAGTCCCTAGCTATCCTCAGGCCTGCTATGATGGCTTCATATTCAGCTTCATTGTTCAAAGCCTTAAAGAGGAACTTCAGAGCTACCTCCAATATGTTGGCCTTAAGTGTGACGACGACCAAGCCAGTCCCAGACCCTTGTAGATTGGAAGCTCCATCCGCGTGAAGTATCCATATGGAGATTTCAGGCCCCAAGTCTATGGAGGTGATGGAGCTCGAGGTGCTCGAATTTGTGAGTGGCAATAACTCTAGCAGCTGAGGGACCTGCTCCTCGGTGTAAGTGAACTCCGCTATGAAGTCTGCTATAGCCTGTCCGTTGATCGAAACCATTGGTCTGTAGTTGATCATAAACTATCCAAGCTCCACAACTCAGATAGCTAACCTCCCCGATTGTTCAGGCTTATCAAGGATCATTCACAACGGTTAGTCTGTGAGCACATCTATGGCAAGGGGTTGGAAGTAAGGCCTCAACTTCTGGGAGGTGATGAGGAGGGCATAGGCCAACTTCTGCAATCTAAGGTAATTAAGCTTGGTAGCGTGCAGGGCTCTCCTTGTATAGTAGACTGGTAGGTATGCCTTTTATTCATTTCTTATGAGAGCTGAATTGACTGCAGTATGTGAAACCGCGAGGTAAAAGCATAGAACCTCTCCTTTCTTCGAAGAGCTAAGCAGAGGAAGGGCTCGTAGGTATTTCTTAAGCTGTTGCAAAGCAAGTTCACGCTATTTCGTCCATTCAAATGCCTTTTTCAGGATTTTGAAGAAAGGGTGACACTTATTAGTGGCCTTAGAAATGAACTTGTTCTAAGTTGCCACCCTGCCAGCCAGGCTATGAATCTCCTTTAGCTTGGTGGGAGACCTTATGTTGATCAAAGCTCATATCTTCTCGGGGTTAGCTTCTATTCCACTTTGGGTCACCATGAACCCCAAAAACTTGCCCCCTTTTACCCTGAAAGCACACTTCACTTGATTGAGGGACATACCGTTTTATCTAAGAATGGCAAAAGCTTCATTGAGGTCCACCACATGACTCAAAGCTTTGAGGCTCTTGACCAATATGTCATCGACGTAGACCTCCATATTCCTACCTATCTGATCTTTAAACAAAGTGCTCATAACCCTCTGATAAGTGGCCCTAACATTTCTTAGACCAAATGGCATGGTTTTTTAGCAGTAGGTCCCTTTGTTGATGATGAACGAGGTATTTTCTTTATCTTCGGGAGTCATTCTGACCTGATTATAGCTAGAGTAGGCGTCCATAAAGCTCAACATTTCATGTCTGGTGGTAGAATCCATTAGATTGTCAATTTTTGGAAATGGGAAGTTATCCTTTAGTGCAAGCCTTTTCGAGGTCTTTGAAATCCACGCACATTCTCCAATTTTCGCTGTGTTTTTTCACAAGCAGCACATTGGAAAGCCACTTATGGTAATAAAATTCTCGAATGAAACTAGCTTGGTGGAGCTTCTGAACTTCTTCCTTGGTGCCCAAGTTCATTTCTGCTGGGAAGTTTCTCTTTTTCTGTCTTATAGGCTTAAAGGCCTGGTCAACGTCGAGCATGTGCACCATTATTTAGGGGTTCAACCCCTTCATGTCATCGTGGGACCATGCAAAGATATCGGCGTTAGCTCTTAGGCATTGTAAGAACTCCCCCTGACTTCTGACCTGAGTTGATTGCTGATTTTGAACACCATAATTTTTGGGTTCAACCCCTTTAATCATGAAGATCTCGTTTGCATGCTGCTTCCCTTTGGGTTTAGGGGGAGTCTCATTTTTCTTGTCCTTATATTATCAGAACTAACCTCTTTGGATGAGCTTCTCGATCTTTTCCTTCAGCTTCTAGCAGTCTTCTATTTCATGTTCATGATCCTTATAGTACCTACAGTATTTTGATGTATCCGTCTTTTTTCAGAGGTCTTCATCTTCTTGGGCTCCGGGAGTTGCCCTAGCTCTAATTGGGCGTAAACCTCACCCAACGGGGCTGTTAGTATAGTGAACTGCTGTCGGGCTTTGCTTTCATTTAGCTCAGACTTTCCCCCCTCATTCTTACCCTTCTTGCTCTCTTCCTTTTGGCCGTGGGGTGGATTATGTCCCCCTTGGCGCTTGGAAAAGGGCAAGATAGCTGATAGACTTGACATATTACGCCCTTGGGGCCATTCTGGCCAGAGTCATTAAACAGTAAGGGGAGCTCACCCATTCCATAAAGGCGGCTACTACAACCCCTTTATTAAGATTGTTTAATCATTAGGCTCTTCTGGTTGAACTGGCAGGCATAATCCTTTAGGCTTTTAATTGACCTCTGTTTGTTAGTGAAGTTGTAAGTCGAGGGCTTGGACTGCTTTCGCGTCCCAATAAAATAAGACATGAACTAGGTTCCGAGCTCTTGCGAGCTCTGGACTGACACTGGGGGCAAATTATTACACCACATTCGAGCTGCCCTTTTGAGAGTTATGACGAACGCTCTGCATATGATACTGTCAGGGACATTCTAAAACCCAATCAAGTTCCCATATTGCTGCTAGTGGTCCACAGGGTCTGTGGAGCCATCACATGACTCCAAGGTTAGGAGTTTAAATCTTTCTGGGACTGGGCAGGTCTGATGTGTTCTGCAAATAGGGACTCAGAGTCCCTCACCAGAGCTGCTGCTTAGCTCCCTCCGGAATGGCCTATTGTTTTTAGTATTTCGGCCAACTAAGCCTTCATCTTCGATCTAAGTCTTTTCTCCACATTTTCAACAGATCCTTTATTGGATATTATGTCAAACATGAACTGTCGAGGTCTGGAAGCTGCTTCTTGGAATAGGGGAAGGGGAGTTTAGCCTCCTCTATCACCGCTTTGGTGTCGAGTAGCTCCTTTTGAGCGTCCTTCGAGGACCACATTTACTTGTGAGTTCCTCATGGGAGGTGGAAGAGTTCTGACAGAAGTTTCTTCATGGGAGGCTCCACGCTTAGCGTCAGATTGGTCTGCATCAGACCTGTTGGTCATGTTAAAGCTCTTCCAAGATCTCTTGCGGCAGTTCCCTAGCCTGTGAATGGCCGGAACACATGCAGAAACTGCAAGGGCTGATGCGGATGCAAAGGCTGAAAACAACCCATCTCTAGATCTGGGTTGGGAAGTCTCTCTTTGAGCAACAAGCTTCTCAATCTGGACTTGGAGGGCAGCCTACAGTGCCATCAGTGCCATAAAGGGGTCTGGTTGCGTATGTCCTGAAGAAGACATAACGAGTTTTTTTAGATGTTTTTAGTTCTTAAAAAGGATGTGGCCTTAAAAAAAATGTCTTTCCCACAGATGTCGCCAAGCTGTTGGTGTGAAAATCTGGAGCTGGTCCACCTTCGACCACACAATCAAATGATTGTAATAATGATTGGGATAATAAAGAACTGAACAGAATAAGACAATGATATATAGAGAATGTTCAGCCTATATGAAGATATGGGGTATTCATCCTCTTGTGAACGAGCTAGGGGCTTCGTATTATAATGAGAAAACTCAAATTACAAGCAAGCTATAGCTCTCTAGCCTCTCTACTCTTACAATGTTAGAATGTGATGAGTTATAAGTCACTCAGAGCCTATTTTCTCTAAACTAAGAACTATGTTGCATACTTTAGAGCTCTCTCTCTCTAACACTATAGTAGTGTGGTAAAATTCTTGCAATAAAAGCTTGATTACTTTCTTGCTTAGTGATTTCTTGGTCGTTGTCTGGTTAAAGATTTGTAATTGATTGGTTAAAGCTTGGTTGTTGAGAGAAGTAAATGCTTCCCATATATATATGATAGAGAATAAACGTGTGGAAGAGCTCTCAGAGTAATTCTGAGGCCATCCCTGGTCATCACCAACTCTGACATTGTTTTTTCATGAATTCCGGTGCATTAAATGTAGTTGGTATGTATTTAATGATGTTAAGGGAGGTTCTGCGCCTCTTGCAAGGTTGGCGGCATTCGCCCATGCTTCTATTAACCACTCTAACAGAGTGGTTGTGCGTCGTCGACTTTAGCTCTGTAAATGAGCTCTAGAGGTCGAGCTTTGCAGACCTCTAGCCCTGAATACCACATGGACATTGTTTTAACATTCCCACAAGCTCTTTCGGATACGTAGCATTACAGTCAAACCTCACATCTCTGTTTTGTCATGTTGTTAATAATACCCGTGTGTCCTCATATGTAATATCCTGTAATTTTATTCTGCCTTAATTGCAAATTTTTTGTCTCCGCTAGAGTTAATTTGAACCTCGCATGGTGAAATTTTATTTGTTTAAGGAGTTGGGTAAGTTGAGGACCTATAGTAGTTGTAATAGTGCTACGTAGCTCTATAGTGTGGTTGTAGAATGATTTGAATGGTTCGAGTAAGGATTAGTTCAAAACTAACGCGTTTTAACTTTGCCGATAAATTGGTGTCCTTGTTTTTGGAAAGGCATAACTTCTTCATCTGAAGTCCAAATAAGTCTCCGTTTATGTGGTTAAAAAGGTATTTCGACGATCTAAAACTTTCAGGTTTTGGTCAAAGTTCAATTCCCACTCCTTGGTAGTGAAAAACGTGCGCAAAGTTGCAAAACTACCCAAACTTGCACCAGAGAAACTTTACCCGCGGACCGGTATCCAATTTTTCCCTTATCGTTACGGCTTTTAAATTGGGAGGGAAAAGAGGACTGCAGACCGGTTCCCAAAAAAGGGCATACCAGTCCGGCCTATAGACCTGGGCACTGACTTTATTTGCTTTAAATCGACTCTTTTCTATTTTATTTCCACTTTCGAGCAACACAGTGAGAGGAGACTAGAGAGGGTTGAGAGCTCTCTTAAGAGGCTTTTGAGGAGGCTTATACTCCATCTTTCACCTTCAAATCGAGTCATCATCATGACCACCTTCATTTTCTCCATACTCCTTCCTTTATTGTTGAAGCGTCAAAGCCCAATTTGGGGATTTCGTGATCTAGTGACTCTTGGCTTGATCCGGTGATTCTAAACCCAAGATATCGCCCTATTGAGGTGGGAATCTTACTCTAAAACTCGTTTACCAACTTATTATTGTTTGATTCCATTTTTTCTTCAAGCTATTACAAAACCTAGGTTATATATATATATACATACATGTATGTATTGTTTTTGCTAAATGGAAAGATGGGGTTTCATTATTGAAATCGATGCTTCTAGCAACCTAATTTCACAAGAGATTTCCATTAATTGCTTGATTGGTTTACAAAACCACATGGACCTCATTATAACACTCACAAACATTTATAAAAAGCCTATTACCCACTTAAATGGTCCAAGCGGAAGACTTTCTCTACAAAATACGTATCGTAGACTATTTATTCATTTGAAATGTTACTTGTACTAGATCTCCCTTGTTATCTATATTACTGTTAGTATATACTCTTTATATATATACATACATATACGTGTATATGGTGCAATCGCCTTCCGGTGAGTCTATGGATGATTGTATGGGTATCATATGCTAGCACTAGTCCACGATGGTCCCAGGTTTGGTCTTTAACGATTGTGGTTCGAAGGTGGGACACAGTCTTTTGGGTGTAAGATCCGAAACCGTGCACGGAAACGAAGGCTACAAAACGCAGACCTGGTCGTATGTAGGGATAGTGGCTAGGATTACTTAAATAGCATCACCAAGCTGGTGAAATTGTACCATAGAGATTATTCACATTTGGGGGTTTGATTACCAAAACTATTATACTACTTCCCATATATATATATTGTTTCTTCAGTTATTCTTTTACATATAAGATTTCCACTGGGTCCTTTCGACTCATCCCTTCCTTCTTTTACAGGTACATCAGCTGGTTCCTTAGGAAAAGGGAAAGGAAATGACGCATCTTCTTAGGTTGCCTTTGTCACCGTTTTTCAGTCTAGGGTCTTTCACATATGAAAGACCATTGCTCTTAAAGTTTTGATTATTTCATTATATGCTATGTTTGTGTTGGAACTTATATGTTGTTGGAGGACTTGGTTTGTAATGTTTAAACTGGTTATGTATGTGATATCTAATTAGAACCTTGATATTAGCCTATGATTATTACTTTTCTATGTGGGACTTCTTTAGGTTATCCGCCGTCGGCATACGGCTCCTGTGATTAACCAGGTTCCGGAGAATAATTTCTCACAATGGAATTTGGTGCGTCACATCATATGATTGGTCCATGAGGTAAAGCAACTATTTTACACCATCACATATTATATATATAGAGTAAAATTGTAAAGTCATTGTAAGGTTTTTAAAAAAAATTGAGAGTATTTTTATGGTAAATAAAAATAAAAATTACGAAAGTTCAAAGGGAAAAAAAAAAGTACAGCCCAGCCGTACATCGATCTCAGATTCGATCCATTCTTTTGCCCGATCATTGAAATTGAGAGGTTTATATTTTTCCCCTCTCACATCCAACATCGGCCGGTACTCCACCAAACACCAACCCCCACTTTCGATAATGAAAATTATCAAAAGTGCACTATATAATCGAATGAGGGATAAATTTTATAAATTAATTGTTTGGTGATGTACATTGAACAACATATTTTTTATAAGATTAAGAGTGAAAAAGTCTTGCAATATTGAAAAAATATAAAACTTAGTATAATGTCATTGTAATAAGCTACATATCATATTCTCTTTATAAAAATGTTCATAATAATCAATGAATAATTACTAAATTAATATATCACTATAGTAAATTTTTTTCTTAAAAAAAGCATTGGTGAGGTTAATAGTAAAAATTACAATTTGTTTTTTTTTTATTTATTTATATGAAAATCATAAAACAATAAAATGTTTAATAGTAAATTCATTTTTTCATAAAAAAATATCGAGCATTGATCTGGCATCATTCAACTTTTTTTCAAGTGAATTTAATTTTATTAAAAAAATATCAAAAGTTAGAGAAATAAGTTAAAAGAATTTTAATTTTATAAACTACTTTTCTAACCCGTGCGATGCACATGCACCTTATTTATTATATATATATATATATTTTCTTTGTATAAGTTTATTTGTTATATACAAAATTTTCAACATAAACAATTTACATACTGAATGTTAAATAAAACATATAGGGTTGCGGAGCTCGTGAAATGCACTGGTTCATAACAAATATTGTAATACCCCGTGTTCCATTCTCGAGCTAATCCTCTTCTTAAACCCGGTTAAGGCGTAATCTTCGTTAGGGCATGAACTTTTGGTTTCAGACCCTTTCTTAGCTGATCTAACACTTTGAGCATGTTATATTAGGTATATCGAGTTTGTGGGAACAATCGTTTCATAATTCGGGTGGTTCGAGTTGAAATCGAGATGTTACTCACATGTTTTTACTTTATGCGATTTCTTAATTTTGGCTAACTTTGAGGTTTTGTAACTCCTTCATCTCTTATCCGATTAAGTCCTTGTTTGTGCTTATGTCTAGGTTTTGATCCATTCTATAACTTTCGTGTTTTGACCGAAAGATAATTCATGCTCCCCGTTGGTCAAAACAGTGTACAAAGTAAGCCGGTTGCTAAAATCTCATCGTATCGAAACTCGATGGTAGACTGTTGTCTTCTACGAATTTTTGGGAATAATCCATCCATAATTTAGGAAAACTTCCTCTTAGGAAGTTGTAGATCTTTGAATTACCTTTCTGTGGAAATAAAGATAAGCCAAAATAAGTATGACGCCCCAAATCCCGTTAAGAGGATTTACCCTCCGGGACCCGGTTAATCACAGAGCCGTACTCGACGACGACCTAAAATAAGAAGAGCATAAAACAATAAGTAGCGATTATATCCATGAAACTAAAATTTACACCATAACCATATCATATAAAGTATATGTAACAAGCCTCTAACGAGGTCCCAAAACATAAGTCCACAATCCTTAATTTACATATCAGTCATAGAGGAAATATATATTACATATCACATCGCTGGTGTAAACAAAATATTAAGATCAATGGCCCTTCCATATGAATGGCCCTCAGCTAAGTACGAGGTATGAAATGAGGCATTCTAAGAAGCGTCGTCATTCTTTTTCCCCTTTTTCGAAGAACCTGTAGAAGTACCTATATAGAAAATAGTAGGAGTGAGTCAAACAGACTCAGTGAGAACCATATATAATAAATTAAATTTGGAAAAGTAGTGAGACCTCCTTTACCTGTTATATATAGACACATATGTAAGTAGTTTCTACCAACAACCTTGTCTTACAATTGATACGGGCTTTACCACATAACTCTCGAATCACAAATCTCAACGATAACCACGTCTATCAAAGCGTACAACCAGGTCTGCATTTCGTGGCCTTTCAACCACGTGGCAGAAGGGCCTCCCGTTATTTTTCGTGCATGGTTTCAGGTCTTACACCAGGGGCGCTTTGTCCCAACTTAAGGTCTCAATCGTTAGAGAGGAAACCTGGGACCAATCATGGACTAGAGCTAGTAATAATTTTCTAAGCAACCCAATTGGCTCTCATCCAAGAAAACAATTACAACAAGCATTCACAATTCTCCATTTTGTATAAAACTCAACATTTCAAGTAATAAGAGAAATTATCGTATAGATGAACTCAACAAGCATAAATAATTATTTATTAGTTGTCCCATAAAGAAAATTCCACCACTTGGCCCAACAAAAGACATTACATGTTTTCTAACAAAGTTCTTTGTCCGTAAAATATAGTCCAAGTGGGTTTTCATGAAAGACAAGTATTTAATAGAAATTTCTTGTTGAATCATACTATTTGAGCCATATGTAGACTACTAGAATCATTAATTTCAACACTACATCATAATCTCACCATACACCCAAAACATGTATGGATAACTTAGGTTTTTAAACAAACAAGTAATAGAAGGAGAATCAGGTAATAATAAGGTAGAAAAATAGTTTTGATACTAGATTCCCACCTCTACGAAGCTCTAATTCCGAATGATGGTGTGGCGATGTCTACTCCCCAAGAAATTGAAACCCTAAAGCTTCACCGAGCTTTAATAGAGCTGCGGAAGGTTGAAGATGAAGGAGAAGAATAAGATTCGAAAACCAAAGCTTGACTCAACAGATCAGATGTCTTCCAAGCTCCAAAGAACTCTCTCCTAGGTCTCTCTCAAATCCCTCACTCTCCCTTAGAAAGCTTTTGTCGAAAGTGTGGGAGAAAGGGTGTTAAAAACGTGAGTTTTCGAGTCAAAAGTGGTTTAAATCGACCTACAGGCTTACCATGATCGATCATGGTCCCCCATGATTGATCATGAAGTGTTTTGGAGTGCTCTGGTTTGCCCATGATTGATCATGGTGACTGCTGCAACAAACTATTACCTTAGGAGCCCAAAATGAGCCTCGAAACGTTCGAATCTTGACTCGGGCCAAACACGAAACTTGTAGAGGGGAATGAGAGGAAGATTTGACCGCAAACGGGGAGTCATTTGGATATCGGATGAAGAAGTTATGACTTCTCAAAATTGTCCAAAATTTAATAAATCGCGTAGAATCGAAACACGCGTTTAAGATCTCGTTTTCAATTCGGACCACCCGAATGATGAAAGGATTTGTCATTCAAACTTAATTAGAATATAACAACATGTCCAAGCTATAAAACTACAATTAGGTAACTTACATCATAAGATCGCTAGTCGAGGCATAACTTATCAACTATATGGAATAAGGTGAGAGTTGTAAAAGTAAAATAAGGCTAGGGGTGTTACAACAGGAGTTCCGAGCGAAAAGTTATGATCAAAATATGAACAGTGCTCCAGAGCCCAAAAGTTATAGCGCAGACCGGTATTGGATTTTTGGCATACTGGTCCGGCAAGGAAATATGGGCCCGTTTATATATATATATGCGGGATTTTCCCCTTCTCTTAATATATTAATATCCCAACCCTTAGAACACTCTAAAGAGAGATGGGAGCTTGTTTTTAGGGGGTGTTTGAGAGATCTTTTGGCATCTATCCTCCATACACAAAATTCATACATAATAAACACCAAATCACCCTCTAAACACCACTATTCATCATCTTCTTCACCATCACCACCTTCCCCCATAGCTAGGGCTTGGAATAATTGGGGGAAACACAAGATTCGCTCGATCTTCGAATAGAAAGTTCAATCAGGTGGGAACACTAGTACTCAAACTTTATTTCAAGCTATTAAGTATTATATGCTTCATTTCAAACTAAACTTGAGGTTTTTGCCCAAATTGCATGTTCATGGGGGTTTAGGGTGTTTTCTTTAGATCTTTGGTTAATTTGCATTGCATATAACTTTAATATGCTTTTTATACGAAAACCCCTAATTGTAAGCGGATTTTGACGACGATCAATATAAAACCCTTATTTATAGATATGATAGCGAACAACAATACTATGATACGTATATGTATGAAGTTATATATAGAATTAAAAGTATAATAACTATAATTACTTTTATTTTTGGTATTATTGTTGTGTATATAAGTTATGGATTAGCTTTTTGGAAAAGTGTTAAAACTAGCCAGTCCATAACTATGTCAGGCAAGTCATTTCTACTCTTTGGTTTTGAAATAATATGAAAACCATGTGGGGAAGGTTTTATTAAGGTAAAGTGTTATAAATGATGGGTTATGCTCGGCTTAGGGCCAGTTTGATTATATATTGAGGAATTTCCCCACTTGTGAATTTGAAAACTGATTTCTTACTTGAGTGGCTAGTTAACGGACTAGGCGAATTTAGTTTAATGTACGACACGTGTATTACTATATGATATTTGGTAAAATAAGTTTGATATATATACAAAACATATATATATATATATATATATGTATATATTAAACGTATATTTGATCCAAGCATATGGGTTGTTGGTATTTCCTATTTTCATAGGTTATAATTATGATATTTGTACGATTTTGGATGTGATAAGTATACTTTTGAGATGACGATAGCTTTTCATCACGTATATTCTTGTTGGCTAGTTGATGGTTTCGGTATGAACTGTTATATTAGTTATCTGGCACAATTGTTTGTATGTGGGCTTGTTACTTGAGTGATTCGATATATATACACACATGATTGCACTATTCTACGATAGGTTTCAGGTTTGGTCTCTAACGATTGGGGCCGAAAGTTGGGATACGGTCTCCTGGTTGCAAGACCCGAAATTGTGCACGGAAACGACCGGGAGGTCCTGCTGCCGCGTGGGTAAAAGGTCACGAAATGCAAACCTGGTTGTACGCTTGACATGTTGCGGGTTATTGAGACGATACGATTGTGGTGCCACGTTGTATGAACTAGCCAACGGTCTTATATGTATATTTTCTTACTAAATATTATTTGTATCTTAACGATACTTCTTTTACCGAACATATGAGGATTATAACTAATTTATGTTATTAGTGAGCTTTTAATTGTATTTTCGATTAACTTATGTCTTATGATATTTCGAGGATGGGAAAGCATTGGCATGCATATAATAATATGATTTCTATTACAAAATGAAACTATTTTCATTACTGCTCCTCGCACGCATTATTTCTAAAACATATTTTATATATACAAAACCTTATAGTTCTCACTGAGCCCATGTTTGGCTCACTTCTATTTTTCAAACCAGTCTTGCAGGTACATTTTCGGGGATGGCGCGAGTGTGGAGTCTAGTGACCTTTGATTGACCTAAATAGTGGTAGTTGTCAATGGACGACTCTTGATTATTGTATTTGATACATTTGTACAGTTATACGATAGGACTTGTATTATATTTAAGATATGAATCTTATAAAGCTTATATTACAATTTGGAACCTTGTTGGAGGATTTGTTTTATCTTGATATATATATATATTGTGATTTCATTCCGATGGATATTTTTATGTGAATGTGGAGTAAGGATTTCGGAAAAGAATTTATTTCTTTGTATACAGGTTTTGGATTTGGTAACTTTATAGACTCCACATGCCAAAAAAATTATGAACAGGGTTTTTATATAAGAAATGTTTTAGATACTATGTAAATTGTTTTAATTTAAACTGGCGTACGACACCGTGATTAACCGGTTTCCAAAAAAGAAATCCTCTTAACGGGATTCGGGGTGTCACAAATATATTCAATTACCACGATGGATTTTATGATGAAAAAGGTTGGGAATTTTTTTTTCTCACCAAACCAATTATTTTTTTCCAACTTCTCATAATAATTGATAACGTACGATTGTAGGTTTCCAAGCTTTTCTAATTTTTTAATCAAGTGCACCCTTTGTTCCACACATTCAAAAAATCATAATCACCCATTAAAGTATGGAGAATTCGCAATTTTCATACTCATCTATCCCTATGTAGAATACCAACATTTGATCAAGACACGAGAAAAGAATTTAGTATAATACACACTTGTGTTTGTTTGAAAACCAATTCAATTGAATGAAGTTCCCGAGCAATCTACTTGTGCACAACAAAATTACCTTTAATAGAAAAAGCTTAGTAACTTTAACAAATGAAACTACAAAATTGGGCCTTCATAGAAAAAGATGAGCAATTCTAACAAATGAAACTACATACTCATAAGCTTATAAGTAGTTTCTGCGTAATGATATATGAAATTCTTTAAGAATTACAAAGAAAACCTTTACAATTAACATATAAAATAAAAAGTGCAAGAAAATCAGTAAATCTATAAATGCAAATTTCACTCAAAAATTTTAATTATCAATCAATTCAAAAAGCCTCCCTTTCGGACTTGCTATAATGTCTCTTGATAGTCTCATGGAACAAAATTGTGTAGTCATCCTTAATTTGTTTAAAGAACAAAGGCCATACATCATGTGGTTATTTATAATGCTTTAACTTAGAAGAGGAAGGGGAAAAGGCCATTCATAAATCCAAAAGATAGTGACAGATTTACATTGAACTAAAATCCTTAAAAATAGGAGAGAGATCTACTGAGAAACAAGAGGTAAGAAAATGAAGATAAGATTAATTATATATGGACATATATGTTTGGCAAAATAAAAAATAAAAATGGAGGATAATAATGAGTGACAGGAAGCGAATTAATGCCGAGTAACGTAACAAAATGTATTAATAAAGGAAACATAGAAAAATGAGCGAGGTGAGAAAGCACATGGCTAAAGAAACTAATGAAAATTAGTGCATAAATAGGGCATTAAATAACACCACCTGTCACATTGTCATGCACTTTCTTCGTTTTACTATATCTAATCCACTCCATCTGTTCCGATTTAATTGTCACACTTTAAAAAATTAAAAATTAAGAAGACATAATAATTATTCCAATAGAAAATACTTATTTCCAAAATTGTACTTTACTTTTCTTTCAATAAAAAAGATGGGGGGACCTAAAATAAAGAAAGTGGAGGAGTTTAAAGGGTAATATTAAAAATAAAAAAATTGTTGTAATTAATGATATACTAAATGTAAAAAGTGGACAATTATTTTGAGACGGCTATAAATGGAATAGTGGACAATTAAATTGGAACAGAGGGAGTACTATATATATAAAGCTAGAAATTAGGTAGAATGTCTTATTACGCATTGATTTTTACCAAAAATTCAATGAATAATATTTTTTTGAATGAATGGCCTATTTTTAATGGGTAATTAATGTATTTTGTTTTATATTTTAAATGAAGGTATTTGAATAAATTTAAATACCATTTAATTAATAAAAAATATGTTATATATTACCTATATTACCCCTCTTTATAAAATTTGCACAAAAAATATGGACTGCAAAGTTCATATTGCAGTGAAATATGAACTGCAATATGAACTTTGCACTAGAAATATGGACTGCAAAGTTCACATTGCAGTAAAATATGAACCGCAATATGAACTTTGCACCAAAATTATGGACTGTAAAGTTCATATTGCAGTAAAATATGGACTGCAAAGTTCATATTGCAGTTCATATTTTAATGCATATTGGTATTTTTAAGTTTATTTTAAGGGTTGATGTCATATTATCAATAAAATAAAAAAATAGGCCTTTTATTTACAAAAATATTATTCCTTGGCTTTAGTGTGAAAATCTTTCTCTAATAAGACATTTTTTTTAATTGTCCCAAAAATATAAAATGGGATAAGTGAAAGTATTAATGCACTTTTTATTTAAAATTTGACCTGTGCCACCTTAATTATTCACTAATTAATTAGGTAATAAATAACATACTTAATAAAATATTTTAATAAATAATTAATTATTCACCTTGATAAATAATTATATTATTTATTATAATTATTATCTATCTGTACTATATAGTATTATAGGGGAAGTAGATACATTAATTATTTTTCTTATATTCTTAATGTAGTAACATTAATTACTTATTAATTAGTTTTTTATATTCTTAATGCATACTAAAATAATAATTATAATATTGAAAGTAGCAACTTTTATTATACTGTTTTTAAAAAAATGTTTCGAAATTAATAGTCTTATTTTTAATTTACCATAGCAAATGAGTTATATTATCAACCATTAATTATTTAAAATTAATATTTTCTTGAAAATAAAAAAGTAAAAGTTGCAAAATTAATTTTAAACCAAGGCAATATATATTTTATACTCCACGTACAATATATTTAAGCTAATTATTTGACAAAATTATTAAGACAAATATTATTAAAATTACACATTTATTAAACACTAGTATATTACACGGGTTATTAACTAGTTGTATATAAAAACGTGGCGATAAGAGTGCCAGACTATTTTTCTTGGGAAGTGAAATTTGTTAATGGGGTTATGCTTTTCAAAAATGTATTAATGGAAGATTGATTTGGGTTAAGTTGACGTTGAATTTGGTTAAACTAGTGGTCCACAAGAGAATGTTTTTATTTGCTTTGAGATTTTTGAGAATTGCCAAGGTGGTACCCACACTTTTTATCCGAAATGGATGTACTTGAGTGAGGTTTGAATGTATGTACCTGATCAACTTTCTTGGGGAAATTCGGATGGAAATGAATTCATACCCTCTCTTGATTTAAGTGCGAAATTTGAGAGGACAAGCTGGGTCCACCAGATGCTTATGTGTCATTTTGAACGGTGGTGCATGGTTTTGATGGAAATTTTGTGTTTAAAGTGATTTTTGGTGTAAAATTTAGATTTGGACAAAATTATATAAAGTCATATGGATATAATGAAAAATTGACATATGTGAATTTTATTATAACTCAACTTAATTTTATTTAAAGTAATATAATATTTAATGATTAGTGATAGACAGGGTTAAAGACACTGTAGTATAACTTATAGTCACAAAAATTTAATTTTTGCTATAAATCTATATAATAAGGAAGGGTTTTTTACTAAAGAATTTTTGAAATTCTATCTAACCAAAGGTCTAAATTTAGTTTGATAAATTTATTTTTTCTTACACACATTTTAGACCATAGGATGTGTTTTATCTCTAAGAAGCATTCTTCATCTTAGATTTGTTTATTTCTACTCATTTTGCACCTTTATATTAAAGTACTCCATCCACTAATATACTCCACTTACACACAATCAAAACAAACCCAATTTCTCTCTCTTTTTTTCTTTAAACTTAAAAATATAATAACTTTTAATTAAAGTATATATTTTTAATAAAAAATATATATTTGAAACATACTCATGAATACCTATACAATAAGATCCATTGTTATTATAAAATTATGTATAAAAAAATATTTTTTTTACCTATATAAGTTAACATTTTGGTGATTTTAAATCTATGTTTCTTTCATATTATGATTTAAGTATAAACTTCTTAAAAAATGAATTATCACTTTCATAACGAATAAATTATTTTAGACTTTCGTTTTTTATATAATTTTTAAATTAAAAGCTTTTTTTTCTTTTGAGGTGTAATTATTTTTTTTTACCTATATAAGTTAACATTTTGGTGATTTTAAATCTATGTTACTTTCATATTATGATTTAAGTATAAACTTCTTAAAAAATGAATTATCACTTTCATAACGAATAAATTATTTTAGACTTTCGTTTTTTATATAATTTTTAAATTAAAAGCTTTTTTTTTCTTTTGAGGTGTAATCAATATACCTCACAAAAACACTTATTTATTATATAGCTTTACATTTTCACTTATTGTTAAATTAATTATATCTTCGCCATAGTACAATATAGTTTTGACAATAATACTACCCATTATCTAACTTAGATTATGTTAATAGATATAACCAGCACTAAATGTCAAATTTAATACATTTCTTAAAAGACAACAATTCACAAACTATTGTTATTGTTTTCCTTTTAAAAAAAATGATATTCTCTAAAATAATAAAAAAAACAAAAGTATTATTTTAAAAAAAATGTTATTTTGTTAGATCATTAGCATTTTATACTTTTTATTGAAGAAATTGAAGATATTTGTATTGCAAAAAATATGGTATTTTGATTTAATTTGGACCAAATAGGAACGGTCATATATATATATATATATATATTTATAAACTATATCGTCCGTCTAATACTTTTAAATGAAAATATTGGTTATTTAAACTTTTTTCATAATTTCATTTGTAAATAATTTATTAAGTTAACTTTGCTTTTATTCTATATAAAAAAAAATCAAGTTATCTTTAGTAGACAATAAATAAATTAGCTTTGAAAGTTAAATCTAAAAAGTTTTACAACCAATTTTTATATACAACTTGATTTAGTAAATTTACCAGATGCACTTTAAATTTGTTGAAAATATCGATAATTTTATGTGTCAATTATATGGTGTTCATAGTTTTAAGGATGGGGAACATAATTATCAATCTCTCTGTAATGGTGACAAGGTTGGGTATTATCTTTTGTATAACAAAGATTTGTTTGTCTCTTCATGTTTCGGTACGTAGTGGTTACACAAATTAAATCGTACTCATGAATACCTATAAAATAAGATCCATTATTATTATAAAATTATGTTTAAAAAAAATGTATAATTTTTTTTTTACCTATATAAGTTATTTTAATGATTTTAAATTTATGTTACTTTCATATTATGATTAAAGTAGAAATTTCTTAAAAAAATAATTCTCACTTTCATAACAAATAAATTATTCTAAACTTTTATTTTTTTTATATAATTTTTAAATTAAAAGATTGTTATTCTTTTGAAGTGTAATTAATATACCTCACAACAACAACACTTATCCATTATCTAGCTTTAGTAGACAATAAATAAATTAGCTTTGAAAGTTAAATCTAAAAACTTTTACAACCAATTTTTATAATACAACTTGATTTAGTAAATTTGTCGGGTACACTTTAAATTTGTTGAAAATATTGATAATTTTAGGTGTCAATTATATGGTGTGCATAATTTTAAGGATGGAGAACATAATATATTATCAATCTCTCTTCGTAATGGTGGCAAAGTTGGGTGTTATCTTTTGTATAACAAAACTTTATTTTTTTTATTCATGCTTCAGTACGTAATAGTTACACAAATTAAACAGTAATGCCATCGGCACAAACATATCCTAGTATTGTGATAAGGGACAATTAATTTTCTAAACAGGTAATATCCTAGTATTGTGATAAGGGACAATTAATTTTCTAAACAGGTAATAGTCATATCCCAACACGTGTTCATGCCTCGTGGCAAAGAAAAAGGGTCACGATCAACAATGCAGATAAAAGCAGAGCTCAAAGTTTATTATAATGGAAAATTGGATATAACAGAAGCACTAAATGACTTTGATTTAACAGCAACATGTATTCCTTTTGGTTGGTGATGTTGGCATCCCTATTTTTATTGGTAATATTTTCATTCTTGTTAATACTCTCATTTTTTTTTAATAATTTTCCCACTTTATACAAAACACTCCCACCACTCCCACTTATTTTTATGAATTAATATCATACTTAATTAATTATTAACATGATTAAGTAATTAACTACATAATAACATAAAACAAATTATCCCAAACTAACCCCAAAATTTCTCCACCATCTCTACCATCTTCTCAAACAAGCAAAATTACCATCCATCTTCTGTATCTAACAACAAATTTTGGTAGCACCAAAACAACAAATAAAACCTCCATTAATGCAAAACTCTAAGTTTGGGAAGAATGGTATAAACAAAACAAAACAAAACCTCCATTGATGCAAAACTCAAAATTTGAAAATAATGGTAGAAAAAAGAGAAACTTTGTAATAAAGGAAAGAAAACAAGCAAGAAAAAGTTAATGAAAGAGAGACATATATGTTTTTATTTTGTTTTATTGTTTATATGATTTTTATAGCATACACATTAAATATATAATCAAAAAACAAAATTTTATGTTTAAAACACGAAGAAGGCTTACTCGGTTCTCCGTAACCGAGTTGCAGGCTTGTACACTCGGCTGCTCTCAACCGAGTATGAAATCCCATAAAATGTCATGCTCTCGGGACAATCATTCGGTTGAGAGCAGCCGAGTGTTGTTATATTATGCTCGGCTGTGAGCAGCCGAGTGAAATTAACTTTTTAGGGTTAATTAACTTTTTTACCACCCCACTTCATTTAGTCTAGTAAAAAAGTTAATTAACCCTAAACTAATTTTTCACCCACTTGTTTTAATTAAAAACAAAAGTTAATAAATCTCCCTCCAAAGTTAATCAAACATTTATCCCCAAATTAATTTCCGTCCAAAGTTAATCAAACATTTATCCCCAAATTAATTTCCCTCCAAAATTCCTCTCTTCTACCAAAATAGGCAACAAAACTTTGATCGCTACCATTGATGCAAAAGGGTAAGCTTGAGAAGAATGGAAGGAAAAAAGGAAACTTTGGAAAAAGATAAGAAAATCAACAAACAAAACCTCAATTAATGCAAAACTCTAAATTTGAGGAGAATGGTATAAACAAAACATCCATTGATGCAAAACTCAAAAGTTAAGAATAATGGTAGAAAAAAGAGAGAAACTTTAAAATAAGGAAAGGAAAACAAGTAAGAAAAAGTTAACGAAAGAAAACACGAAGAAGGTTTATTCGGTTCTCAGTAACCGAGTTGCAGGCTTGTACATTCGGTTGCTCTCAATCGAGTATGAAATCCCATAAAATGTAATGCTCTCGGGACCTTCATTCGGTTGAGAGCAACCAAGTGTGATTAATGTCATTCGGCTGCTCACAGCCGAGCATAATATAACAACACTCGGCTGCTCTCAACCGAATAAAGGTCCCGAGAGCATGACATTTTATGGGATTTCATACTCGGTTGAGAGCAGCCGAGTGTACAAGCCTGCAACTCGGTTACGGAGAACCGAGTAAGCCTTCTTCGTATTTTAAACAGAAAATTTTGTTTTTTGTTTATATATTTGATGTGTATGCTATAAAAATCATATAAACAATAAAACAAAATAAAAACATATATGTCTCTCTTTCATTAACTCTATCTTGCTTGTTTTCCTTCCTTTATTACAAAGTTTCTCTTTTTTCTACCATTATTTTCAAATTTTGAGTTTTGCATCAATGGAGGTTTTGTTTTGTTTTGTTTTGTTTTGTTTATACCATTCTTCCCAAACTTAGAGTTTTGCATTAATGGAGGTTTTATTTGTTGTTTTGGTGCTACTAAAATTTGTTGTTAGATAGAGAAGATGGATGGTAATTTTGCTTGTTTAAGAAGATGGTAGAGATGGTGGAGAAATTTTGGGGTTAGTTTAGGGTAATTTGTTTTATGTTATTATGTAGTTAATTACTTAATCATGTTAATAATTAATTAAGTATGAGATTAATTCCTAAAAATAAGTGGAAGTGGTGGGAGTGTTTTGTATAAAGTGGGAGTATTATTAAAAGAAAAAAAAAGTGGGAGTATTAGCAAGAGTGAGAGTATTACCAATAAAAATGGGGGGTGCCAACATCACCACCCTTCCTTTTTGGATAAAATAAGGGAGATTTAAATCTCTCCTTTAATTCTATAAATAAAGAAAAGTTCTCATTCATTTCTATGAATTGAACCTTTAACTTTAAAATAAGAGTGGATGTTGCCTATCACTAAACTGCCCTCCTCATCAACAACATGTATGCTTACAAACACATACACCTAAATGAATAAAGCCTCGTTTGATTCACAGAATGGAAACCAATTCTCTTGTCTTTCCCGTAGAGGTGAGAAACCATTCTTGTTAAATTTTCTTTCTTATATTTGATAAAACATAAAAAATATTTAGGTAAGGGTATTATTATCCAATTTTTTTTTTAATAAATACTGGAAAAATCATAAGGAAAAATCAATCCCTTGAGTTTTGAGATGAATGACTTCACCCCCTACTTTCCTTTCTGTCAAAAAAATATTTCTAGAATTTGTGCTTACCAAATAAAAGAAAGGAAAGACTTTCATTTTCTGAGTACTTACATTCGTGAACCGAACGAGACATAATGGTTGTAAATCAAAAGGTATCATTAAGCAATTATATATATTTTTTCTTTTTCACATTAAATTAAAAACCAATCAATCTGCGAAGTAATCCCAAATAAGGTTTACAATCTCTGAAGCAAAATTATGTCAATTTTCATTCCTCGTATCAACGAGGGGAGATTAATACATATGGCAAAGAAAACTACAAAAGCACAAGTACTCTTTTGCTATTTGCCACATGAAATCAATTCAGTGGATCCAATTTGTGCTTCCTTTTTGTTAATCAAGTTTTTCCCTTTTTGTAAATCAAGTTTTTTTCAAATTTTCTCAATCTCTCTTTACTGTTTAAACTCAAAACTCCTAATAAAACACACAAATCAAATTTCTATGGCAAAAGTAAAGAAATTAGAAAACAAAAAATCATAAATACTCGTGCAAATAGAAAAAATGTATTAGAACTCTTATAAATAGAAATAATCTATCATGCATTTAAGTTAAAAAAGAGAGAGGATGATAAAAGAAACTACATTTGTAGAACAGGACACAAAAGCATCACTGTGAGATAATAAAAATTGGAAAAAAAATAGAATAATTAGTTGGTTTTAGATTATGGAAACATAGAAATGCCCAAAATATAAGGATCCTTGAATTTTAAAAAATTAAAAATATAAGTTCGGGCAAAGCCGGCAAAATCGTAATTATTTTGACAATAAGTACAATATATACATATACATATAATATTGCATTATTTCACAAATATGCTTGATTGGTTTTCATCCATCAATAGTAATAGAATAAAAAATTCATAGCAGTTAACCTTTCAAGCAAGAATTTGTTCAATGCAAGTTGGTAGGGAATATTATCTCATCACATTGATGACTATTTTTCCAGATTGACACACATCAATTTAGATGATTTTGAACAAATCACCGACAAGAAAATCGCACCCAAAAAAAATGAAATAAAAAGGAAAGTGGATAACGATAATAACATCAAAAAGTTATTGCTGTGTTATTTACACTCCTCCTTTTTGTCCTAAGCACTACTCTTGTCACAATCACCCTCTAAATGTAAATTTCTAATTACTAACACTCCTTAAAGACTTGCCTAATGAAAGATCAGTGGAAATATACACACTCGCTCCACTTGGGGAGAGTTTGTTTGCAATAACTCGCATAACATAAAGCAATGGATTACTGGAGTGTTTTTCAAATAAGACCTGCTTAATTAGAGGTGAGTGCACTTACATAAACTCGACTTACATGAGGAGAATGTGTTGCTAAGCACTCACCTAACATCAAGTAATGGACGGAGGTGTGTTGTGATTATTAGCAATAAATCACGCCACGGATCGTAATTCAAATAGTGGATATTAAAAACTAGAGATAATAAGGATGAGAAAAAAGCAAGAAGATAGATTATTCGATAAACAAAGATTTCACTAATTCTTTGAAAACGATTACAAAATCTATCACAAGAATTATTGCACTGAAAGTTCTCACAGAAGAAGAAATTTAACAGCCCATTAACCTCTCTCTCATAACAAGATGAACTCTCTCACAAAAAGAAGAATTTCTCTTATACCTTAATCTCTTAAATGATTCTATCTATATATAACAAAATAATAAAGTCCATTCAATCTAGTATAAGGTAATAACAATCCTACGTAAATATGGAAACTATTAACAAAGTAATAGAGATCAAAATAAATAAGAAAATTAAGTTTGATAAGGAAACATATTTCTCGCCTAGCTACAAAACGACTTTTGCACTTTTTCCGCGTAACTGCAAAAGTGCTTTTGTACCTTTCTAGAATGCAATTTTCTAGCTGCAAAAGTGCTTTTGCACCTTTCTAGAACCACAAATCCTCTTTTGCACCATTCAAGTGAACAATCAGATTTTCAACAAAATTCATCTTTTTTTTGGGTTTGGAACCGAGCAAAAAACACAACAAGATGTTTGTGACAAATAATGTGGTGTTAAAATGTGTTTTTAATTAAATTTTAAAGGGGGTTTGTGACAGATTTGTGGCGTGTAAATAATACCACCCAAAAGTTAAGAGTATCTTTAATAGTAGTGTAAAAATTGATTTGTGAATTATATATGTCAATTTATTTTTACAAAAAACTTGAATATTAAAAAAAAATATACTCCAATGGTACTTTTGTAAAGTCTCGTGTAAATTTTAAAATAACCAATAAGATTCCAACGCTCGTTAATTATCAATTTAAGCAATTTATTATTATTATTTTTTGAAATTTTTTTATAAATAATTTTATAGTCACAATAGATTTCGATTTGTAAGTATTGATGAGTATATTTCAAATATATAGTTTTTATTAAGATCCATATTTTTCATTTGAAATTATTATATTTTCAAGTTTTATTTAAAAAAATGAAGAGAGAGAAAAATGATAGAGCATTGTAAAATGGGAGTATATTTTACACAAACTTGTATTTTAAAAGACTGTTGGAGACAATAAAATTTACAATTTTGTAAATTTTACACAAAACAAAAATATATAAGACATAAGACCATCTCTGATTATCTTGTATAAATTTGGTTTATGTAAAATTTACACGCTTTGTAAAAAAAATGATCTCCAGCAATTTTTTAAGAGACCTTGACACTTAAGGATTTCTAAATGAGGGTTATGTAAAATACAAATTCAATTTATACATCTACATCATCTTTCTCTCTCCTAAATTTTTTCACAAAAACTTTAAAATGATATAACTAAAAATCTAAAAATTAGTTTTTAATAGAATTTATATATTTGAAATTTACTAATCAGGAGATACAAAATAATTTCCATTATAACTATGAAATTACGTATAAAAAATTTTCATATAAAACAAGTGAACATTACATATAGTGATACATTTCATTTATATGATTTTCATTGTTCTATTTAAATTTTACACATTAATATCATTGGAACACAAAATGAATATGTGTAAAACTTTCTTATACGTAGAATTTTATACAAAAAATATAAACAATTATTAGAGATGCTTTAAGAAATATCTTAAATTTAGAGGGTCTTTGAAATCCACAAAGATCAAGAAGAGGAAGTACTTAAAAATATGACATCCCGCAAACATCTGAATAAAAAACAAAGGTTATTTAGAGACAAATATGAACAAAACACTAATCTAGGGCCTATATTTTAACATAACATAAAAAAAAATATCAAATAAAAGGCATGGGAAAGGGATTCATGTTGGAGTACTAATTACTATCCAGATGTTACAAATTGAATATGTTCATAATAGATGGATGTCGGGACAGATGTCCCCTAAATTTCAGTATTGCATTTTCCCCTGATTACAATTTTCCATTCAAATAGATTCTCCCAAAAAAATAATGTAAAAGGCTGTTAAATTGTTGAAATGGAACATCTGAAGTAGAATGACACCACACACGTAAAAAGCTACACTTCATAACATTTTGTCAATAGAACTAACCTACAATAAAGAAATTATACTACCAATTAATTAATATAAAATGTCCTTATGTCTAAAATTCATATTAGATAGAACAAACCTTGCATAAAGAGATTAAATTCTAAATTACTTAACATAAAATTAATGTATATAGATATAGAATAGCAACCCACAGTACCCAAGCCATTCAAAACTTTGGTATGTCAATATACATACCTTTTTTTCTTCATCCTGCTTGTTCTTTATTCTTATTTCCTCTCCAAAACATAAAATAAAAAGACGAGTTTCAATTTAAACCCTTTCTTCGTAGAAATTATTAATATCTTGTAGTAATTACTGGGCAATATGTTAGCATGGAGACAAACTTTGACCTTTTTGGATCTTGAGTCAAGTTTAACATTTTTTGGATCTAATTTTTTATGTTTGTCTTTTTTAGTTTGTTTTGGTTTATAGATACTTGCTCTGCTTCTTTCATTTAGCCTTTCCATGGTTATTTCGATGCACAACAATAAATGAACTTTATATTAATTGGGTATATTTAGATTTTCAAATATTGAAACCACTTATGTTGATTATTTACTAAAAGTTACATGTTAACTTTTTTAGTTTAAGATTTCCATATTATTGAGTTTCATAATAGTAGTAGAAGAAGAAAGCTAATAAAATAGAGATGGAAAAAGTTCAAGAAAAGGCACTAATGAGTGGATAAGAGAAATTCCAAAAAGAGATGTGTTTTCGGTTATGGTGCAAGGAATGGAGTTCTAATAGGGGAGAAAAACAAAATGTGATTCAGAAAGCAATATAAATTTTATCGAATCATCAATGAACTATATTTAGATCTGTACACAATGGTATGTATGACGACACTTCGAAAGAGCAAATTATTAAACCTAAATACAGGCGGTCAAATTATAGTATATACTTAGAAGTCCAAAGTCGAACTACAGGGAATGATGGAATATTATTATTCTAGTTAAGCTTTTGAAAGGGAGAAGGGTGAAAAGAAAAAATGATAGAATTGGGATAAACGAAAGGAATGAAAACTAAACCAAAGCTACTAAATAATTAAACTAAAACTAAAGGAAATCTAGACCTAGGGTGTAAAAGTAAAGAGAATCTACAAGCGACAGTTATCTACTCTAAGGCTTCAAAGTAACACTATGAAAACATGCAATTTAACTAAAAATAAATAAATAATATAAAACAACATACTAACTAGCAAAAACCAAATATAAAATGAGGTTTAATTTAAGAAAAACAAACTATAGGGATATCCGTAGCTAACAAATATGAGACTGGTCCAATCGCCTGATTGAAATTGAAGTTTAAATAGGGCTGGCAATTCGGGTTCGCGTGTCGTATTCGGGTCGTGTCAACACACAAGTATTACAGTATTAGTGTCAACCCGAACACGACCCGTTTAACTAATCGTGTCATTTATATTAACTCGAACACGACCTGTTTATTTTACAGGTTACACGACATGACCCGACTAACCCGTTTAATAAATAAATTGTGTTAAACCTGCAACTCGACACGACGTGCATTAACCTTTTAAGATTATAATGACAATTAAGTCTCATGTGTATAATAGTTTTAAATTTTTAATAAGTATCACTCAATACCAAAATTCAATATTTAATCAAAATAATATGAGAATAATAATCTAGAGTCAAAATAAATTCCATCACCGAAGCAAAAATATAAAAAATTAGTAGTTTATCCATCATCAAAAATATAATAACTATCATATACTGCCAATACTTAAAATAAGAATATAAGTATCTAAGCAAGATGGCAAAATAAAATATATATATAGCTGCAAAAAAAAATAATCGTGTCAAGTGCGGGTCAATTTCGAGTTAGCGGATTAACCCGAACACGACCCGTTTAGTTTGCGGGTTAAGCGTGTCTGACCCGAAATCGACCCGAACCCATTTATGCTTGACCCAAACCCGCTAACTCCGGGTCGAGTTCGTGTCGGGTTAGCGTGTCGTGTCAAATATTGCCAGGCCTAAGTTTAAATGAGACTTTTCAAAAAAAATCAACTCTTAGGCTCTTAGGCTCTCCTACAATCCAATTATATTTCTACTACAAGTATATAATAGCCCATGAAGGACAAAAACTATATAGACTACCATTAACCAATATAATCCAACGGCGAAAAGCATAATTTTAAACCTAGTATTGCTAATGCGTGATAATCCAAGTTAATTTAAACTTATTAAAATCAGTAGCATAACACTCCTTTAAGATTCGAATATGTTCGAACATGATTCAAAGCAAATCCGACTTAAAAAGAATGCCGAAAGCCAAAACAGACACTTTTTCAACACTTAAAGGAATAAATGTCAAAATAGTGCTAAATAAGCCAATTCACTTAATAAACTAACTAAACTAAGTAATAGATAAATACCCTCCTCAAATCATCCTCATTAGGATTTTAGTACATAAATTCGTAAATTGGCGTTTTTCGATTTTTAATCAAATAGAATTTTTAAGTTAACTTATAGTAACATATTTAAAAGCATGCAAAGACAAGAAAACGCTCATATATTCAGTATGTGATTTATAACCATTGAAAAAATCAGATTTAAACCACACTTGGATCACATTCAAAGACTAATTACGCATTTTTTCACTACGGACCCTTAACTAAGGATTTAGCTAGCCATTATCAGTAAACACATGCAAATCATCTTAGAAATCATAGAAAACAGAAAAAACATGCTATATAATAAATCTACAAGAAATTGAAAACTTTGGTCTTTTTAATTTCACAATTCAAAATTAAAACGAAGATTTTACGACTAAACCGGTTAATGAACTAAAAAGGGCAAAAACCCAATAAATTAGACCAAAACCATAATAATTCTAAAAAATCAGAATGTTAGCATTCATAGAAGAATAATACATTAATATAATGGAACATATATGATCTATTTGAATCTAAAACAAGGATCATGCAAAAAATCGACTTAGAATTAAAAAAATGACAAAACAGATTTATAAACCCTAAGACCAGCCCCTAAAACATGGGTTTAGGCGTGATTTTAGAATATATGTATATATATATGATCTCAAATAACTAATCATTCAATAGCAAAGCAATCAAACAATAAGAAACAAGTGAATCGAAATAAAACAAAAACTAGAGTTTACCCGGATGAAGAACAGTAATTGAAACGCTGCCTCAAAAGATAGTAACAATCATAAATTCGTTGAATGGTTAAAGAAAACAATAATAAAACTCGCTAGTTCGATTGTTAGATGCAGCTCAAAAGCTCCCAAAAAAGTTACCGTACTCCCAGCCGCTTTTTGAATTGTGTTATATAAATAATGAGATTTATGCCTTTTTATATTGTATCTAAGTGCCTAGGATTGTGGGTTGAATAATTAACCCATGAAGAAACGGGCTGAACCAGAGCCAAAAATAAAAAAAAAAGCCTAAAAACCAAAGTGTGGATCGATCCTAATGTGTGGATCAATCCTTGAATGGTGATCTCGGTCCCATTTTTCTGTAGTTTTCATGTTTCTATCATAACATTTGGCTTTAAACTCCAACTCATGTCTTTTTTTGGTCTACGCATAGCTAACTCAGAGCTCTACAACTTTTATCTTTGAAGATTTCTTCAAATTATGTATGAATCAATATTGAGATTAACTAGAACAAAGGCCTTGCGCACGGCGATTCTCATCTTCAACTGGAAACTTCTCAAATTGATTCAAATGAACTATTTTTCACTTGATATTGCTTATTTAGTTTCTCTTGGATACTTGCATTCACTCAATTTATACTTGGGGACTTACTTTTGTGATTTGGGGGTATTTTATGAAGTTTTCCTCAGTTTAAGCATCGAAATGGATGGTGACATCTTCTTTAGGCCTTCTTCTTATACTTTTCCACTTTCAAGCTTCCTTTTGCATAAAATATCAATTGCTTAACCACCTTAGGCCTAAAAAATAGCTTAGTAAAACACAAATGCAATGGCTTTGTTTTAATGTTGAAACTAAATTTACTTGCAATTTTTTATTTTAATAATCAACTATAAGTTAATTGAGCCTTGTTGTGAGTATTTGAAATGCAATTTCTTGGCTTAATCACATCCCTCAACTAACATATTACTAGTCCCTAACAATGGAGTGGTAAAATAGCAATAATCTTTACAAACAAACATATAAAAGAAAAATACAATCCTAACCTATCAGTTGCATTAAGCACATGCAATAAGTCGTTAAGTCTCTAAGTCACTCCCACTATGATGAGTTGTGTCACCAGAATGGCTCTTTTGTAATGGATATAATCCATTGGAGAAAATGTTTCTAACACATAAAATCCGTTAGTATTTAGGCGTGAGAAACATTTTAGTAACAAATGTATCCATTACTAAAAGTAGCCAAAATTCGTTACAAAAAATAGTTTTGTAACGAACTAAATACTTTGCTAATCCGTTACTTATACTAATTTTAGTAACGGATTTAACTCGTTAAAAAAACTAAACAACCATATAATGGCACATAAAAGTAATTAAATCTTTAATGGTTTGTAACAGACTAAAACCATTACTGATAAGAAAACCGTGGCATATTTGTAACAGTTCATATCCGTTACATAGTGTAAATTAATAATATATATATATATATATATTTTATTTGTTTGTCCATTATCCCTATACAAAACAATACAAATTCCCGTAGCTGTAAATGCAACCAATTTTAGCAGCACAATACAAATTCCCATATATGATCAAATGGCATCATACAAACCAATATTCATCAAAAAAACCAATAAACCAATATTCATCTAAAAACCAACCCATTATTCTTACAAAAACATGTCCGTCCATAAATATAAAGTACCAAAGATGTCCAACAATTCATCAACTATACAATAAAATTACAAAGTACTTATATAAAAGGGTTTAGCACTTAAACATAAGGTGGTGATCCTTTCATATATTATTAACTAATTTCAACTATTTACTTGGGAGAGAGAGTGAGCCGGCGGCGACGAATCCTTAGATACCCAAACTTTCCTGCACTTAGCGATGAATCCTCAAAAACAAATGGCCAATAGCCCGTGGCATCTTGGTATCTCTGCTAAATTTTCCTATGTTGGAGGTGGGTGCTTGTGCTTTAAATTTGTCAAGTTTAATGGATCTAAGGTGTATGATTATGCACATTTTAATTAATAGTTAGGCTTAATTATTAATTAGTGATTGAGCTCAAGTATTTAAAAGGAAAAGTAAACTACTTATTTAACATGGGCCTAAAGTCTAATCGCCTACGGTTAAAAACTAAATTATAATTGCTAGATGCAAGAAATGAACTCACGACTAGTAAGTAAAAAACTTTATTTTAAACAGCTAGCCCAAGAAGCAATGACCTCCTTAAAAGAGTGAGGGTTAAACATGGACTCTTAATTTTGCATGGAAGGAGTAATAGTTAATCGAAATATTTTTACAAGTATGGTGAAAAAAAAGAAGAAAAAGAAATTTACGCCCTTAATATCAAACTAAGTCCCGTTTCAATTTTTGATACAAATCAAAGTATGAGTCTTGTTTCCAAAAATAGACTATAGAGTGATCTACGAATATTATCCTTTTTTATAGTGCAAATTTTATGGCCATAGATAACCTAATCTTGAGACCTTAATAAACTAGGGGATATCTACTTTAATTCAGTACATTTCTTAAAAAGTTTTTAAAAATGGGGCTCCTAATTTGATTTGAGGGAATAAAAAAATAACAAGTGGTAGAAAATCTACAAGAAAACAAGAAGGACATGCTACCACCTAAGGACAAGTCACGTAAGAGAACCTCTTGCCAAACCAAAAGGCAATAATTAAGCCTTCTGGGAAACTCTATAATACCTACCCGCTTGATAGGCTCATATGCCTCAAGCTCCATTTTGATTTAATTTGTGATATTTAGTATGTCCCAATTATAACTCCCGCTTTAGCATTTTTTTTTTCTTTCAATTATTTTCAGCAGCAAAACAGAAGTTAGAAGAGGTAGAAGAATAAGAACTTGAACTTTGCAAAAGCGCACTCTATCAAAATATACAAAATGCAAAGTAACCGCTGAATGCATATGGAATTCTTGAGATAAACCTGCCAAAAACACAAGAATTTAAAGTGGTAGATATACTTTTAGGTGTGAATAAATGTCAGAATATTAAGGATAATGCATACCATTAAAGTGCTAGATATAGGCCATCACGAGAACATGGCCACTGTGAACAACTTCCATACCGAATTAACATTAGTAATTTTTGGAAGCAATCTGGGCAATCTAATACGACCATTTGAAATCATAAAAACTATGATTCCTACTATAATTACCAGGAAAAATAGCGCCATTGCAATTGCTGTGGCCGATGTAAATTTCAATGAATCTACAGCCCACAATTTTTTTTCTTCATAAATTAGCTAGGTTTATTAGTTACTAATTAAAAGGAATTTCTAATAAACAGAGTAAGAATAATGATCTAAGAACATTTACGTACCAATTCGTTTAAAGCACTCCAGTGGTGCAAAGACACTAAGAGTTATGAAAAGGAGAACATTTACAGATTGTTATTATTATTTCTATTCATAGTAAGCTAAACTTGTGCCCTAAATTAACATTTTCCTTCTTTTACACGCTCACGTGATACCCCTTTTGGCTCAGAATGGCAATATCTTAGAGCAAGAAAATAACAAGCAATGCCAATTTGAAAAGGGCTTTCTATTTTGTACTCCCCTCTTTTAGTGAGTACTAAATCCAGCAACCAATTAATTCGTATGATGATAGAGCATTCCATTAAAACACTCCACACAATCTACATGGACTAATCCAATTGACAAAATTTGTGAGCGACATATCGGAACCAAGTAGATTATGAAATAAAAGGTGTGTAGTTACCAAATGAAAAAAAAAATGAGTGTACTTATGTACCATCCATTTTACAACAAGAAATAAAAAAATTTCAAAAATTTGGAGCATACCTCACCAACCCCATCTTTGTAATATTGTCCAGCTAGTTCTACTGGCTACCCACAGTTTCACCTTTTAAAGAATAATGAACGTCAGCAGTTATCGAATGAAAAGGAATAGGACATTATAATAGGAAGGCAATATTAGTATGTTGATACTCTTATACCACATTAATGTCGGGCCAACATTGGGTCGAAGCATCCACATTGGCTATCACATTCATAAACCTCCATTCCTTTCATGAACCGTGTTAGCCCAAGAAGCAATGACCTCCTGCTACTGCTACACCAAGGATCATTTGTACTACTGTAGCTCTGTGAATCATTTCTGCTACACCTTGCAAAGGAGTTTAAGTAACTTAAGAACGTTACTACACAATAAGATCAACATTGCTCAAAAAACACTACCCAATTTTTCTCAAGTAAGATAGAGTGATAGATATAGTAAACTAAAACAAGGTTGTCTTATCATAATTTCAACCCCTACACCACAAAAATTGCCACCTACTTAGCAAGTCATGTTTAATCTTTTATTTTTCTTTTTAAATTACAATATATCAACTCATTGTTTAATGGAAAAAATTGTGCTTTATGTTATGAACTAATGAACTAACTGACCAACACCGAGATGAGGAATTGTAAATAATAAATAAATAGAAAGATCGAATAACAAATCATTAGTTTTTTCAATTAGTTTGCTAGTGTTAGTACGGAAATTATACATATTTGTATGTAGAGAGAGACATAAACACACCATGACGCAGGAAGATCAGGAGAAATTGAACATTGACCGGACTAATATCATGGGATTTACTGCTAAATAACATCTCACAAAAATCTAGTGATTGACAAACAACTCGACCAGATTTCGGAATCGAGTGGAGGTCTTCAACCTATGGCTGAATGTATTGACCGACAAGCTTACGAAGATTTACATATATTTTGTTCTAAATGGTACAGTATATTTCCCCCTAAAGCTTTGATCATTTTAACTAGAAAATGCTTTGTAATTAATTTTCCTTAGAAAGAACTGGAAGCTAAAGGTGGTTTAATTCTGAAATAATAATATAATAATTCTCAAGTCAGCTTTTCTTGAAAATAGTGCTAGTTAAAATGGCAAATCATTTTATATTTTACAAGTACTATATAATTATTATATATGAGGCCCAAGCAAAAATGTTACACAAACCGGTTTTCTAACTGGAGCAAAGGCTCAAATTATATATAACTATAGATCTGATTATGATATTATTGCATCTCTAAAAATTTAAAACCTTATTTGCACTCCAGCACATCATTGATTACCTGACTAGGAGGATTGAGGTCCTCCGAAATGACTAAAATACCCTCGTATTCTATAATAAGAGATGTAGAGGCACAACCGAGAGAAAACTGGGGAAATGAAAAACAAGCAAGAAAGAAGGGGAATGCAATGCCTCGGATCAGGGGGACTAATAACAAAATCACATATAACAGTAAAAAAAACACTTACTCAGAACATTTTGGTAACTAAGCTGCTAATTACGATTGATACTGTTATCAGGGAGGACATGAAGCCAATCTTGCACCATAACACCCTAATCAAATACCTCAAACAAACAAAACAACAAATATACGATGAAAAGCTATCTAAATATCTCTCAAACATATAAACAATAACAAAATCAAGAGTCTTGACTTTCCTTCAAAATAAGCAGAAAGAACTGTTTCTAAGGTAAATAATTATCATATAAATACAATTTTGGATCTTTTTGCAACATCCTGGTGTGAGTAGTTTGCATCAAAATGTAAAAAACAATGTAAAAGTGTGAAAGTAAAAGTAGAACAGTTTTCTCATTTACAATGCCAAATAAAACATGTATAGAGAAAATAGTTCAAAACATCGAATTCCTCTAGATATGGTAATTGCTTGTAGAGTACAAGTATGCAAGTAATGGATCTTTCAAAATATTTAACAATATTGTAATCGAAAATCAAAAACCAAAATCCACATTGCTTCGATACCTACATAAGCAACTAAAACCGACCGAATAAACAAACTCACATAGTATAACCATCCATCCAACCAATCCCTATCACCTACGTAGGTGCGTGATCATTTTCAGGATCTAAATTTTCCTAACCCATGGAGTCTTATTCTTCTTGTGTTCGTCATTAAGGAAAACCCTAACCCTCTTATTTTTCTTCTTTTTGACTTTCGGTTTAGGTTTTGGTGTAGGAATTGAAATACTATTAGGCATTTGCTTTCAAAGCTTGCCGACAAAATTCTCTCTAGTGACCTCTCTTCTCACAGTACTCACATAAAAAAGATTGTGGGAGCATGTGTTTGTATGCATAAAAAATGTATTCACTTGATATTTCAAGAACTTCCAAATGGAAAACTTTTTGAAAATTTGGTTTTTTGAATAAAAGCTTGTTTTCCTGTTTGAACGTTATTGGCTTTCTTTAGAGCTTGGGGAGTTTTATCAATGAAATTCTTAGACTTGGAAGAACTAGCACCATTGAAACTTGAATTATGTGGAGCGACCTTCACAAAGACGGTTTTGGTTTGGTTTTGAGCATCAAAATTTGAAAATCTAAGTCCTTTGTTGCATGTTTTCAAGTTTCTTCGAGGTAGTTTCAGTTAAAGCATTTTCAAGTTGTCGAGTTAGGTCGCAAACGCGTTCTTCAAGTCATTTGATTTTATCCTCATACTCCAAAAAATCATATAGGCATTCATTTATTCATGCCTAAATCGTGCTTTTCTAGTAATCATTGCCTACTTTAAGCTCTTAGTACTTTAAAGTTTAATCCAATAAAGCTACCTTTTATATATGCTTCAAAAATGTTGTTTATGTATTCTATGTATATTAAGATCTTATTTTAATCCAATAAATCCACTTTTATATCTGTTTCAAAAGTATTGTTTATATGTGATATGAATATATATTTAACAAATTTTATCTTCAATATTATTATTTATAATCAAACAATTATATAAATGTTTGAATATCTTTGATTTTTTTACTATGACAATATCTGTTTGTGTTAATGAATATACGAACAAACATATATATATATATATATATATACCAATTTTTTTGTGTCTTATTATTATATGGTTCTTTTATCTTATAATCAACATAAGTGCATTTAACTGTTAATGATTATGTACAAGAATATACATACATACTTAAATTTCAATTTCTATGGTATTCTTAGCTGTATTATTTTTGTTTTTAAAAATATTGTTGCATTAAAAAATATAATTATAATAAAATATGTTTTAAATGGTAATTATTCATACTCAACTTTCTACAAATATATTGATCAATCATATTAATTGCCTTAATTAATAGATTAGGGGTAATATTGTCATAAAGCTTTAGCATTAATTGATAGATTATGGATAATTAAAGTAATTTAGACTTACCACTAATTTATGTAAGTTGGCAATCCTAACCCCTAATAACTATTGAAACTACGGGCGTAAACTAATTACCAACATATAGAATACTCCATATAAGGCACTCTAACTTCCTGTTTGGAAGAAAAACATTTGAGATTTATCAATAACAAACAAAAGTTTTAAGGTTCAAGCTCATTCATTAAATATCTAAGGTTAGTACATTTGATTCTAAATGGTTAGGTTTAAAATATGAAAACTATATTTCTTCCTTCAGTTCTCTCATCCCGTTCTCCATTTCTGTTTTTACAAAATTTGGAATTTTTATCTCAAGAACAAGAATAGATTAATTAAAGCAAATAACAATCAACCATAAACCTTATCTTTCGTACTAACGTCATTACTCACATCAAGAGCTCTCCAATTAATCATCAATGGTGGCTTCTCTCTCTCTCTCTCTCTCTCTCTCTTCTCTTTTCGACAACTTCCCATGCTTCAGAAAGATAAAGGCCTTGAAACTGAAACCTCATTAAAATAACAATTTTCTTCTTTTTTCTTACCCAATCTTTGTAACCCTATCTTCTTCAGAGACCGCAAACCCTAGATCCATAAACCCTTTTAGCTCCTCAAATTCAAGCTCTGAGAAGCTCTTGCCCACTCCAATCTTTGCATTATTTATACTGACACTCCGAATTTTATTACTTTCTTAATCTAGAAAAAGCTCTAAAATTTTGAAACCTCAAATTTGAAATAGAATCACAAAAAGTAGCAGAAAGAAATAGACAAATGAGAGTAAATAGAAAGAATAACTACGTCTTCAGTCGCCGGTGGTCCAAGGGCTCCAACCGCTCTGGTGGTCCATAAAAGTGTAGGGAATTAGGGCAGTAATCATGCATCACATACACTAATTTATGCACTAATCATTAAACCCTAGGATCTATACAGTTCAATAAAAATCAATAGAAAACATACCTTGTTCGAGATTCGAATGAAAATCAATGAACACAGTGGACATAACCTTCTGTTGTTGTCGTTCTAGCGTTGAAAATACAACGCCTCTACGGATGCACACACGAACGAGATCGGATCCTTGCTTGGTATACTAGCGCCTTTAGGGTTCTCACACTAATTTCGTACTCTGCTTCTGTTTCTTTCGCAGTGCGGCCAAAAGAAACTAATGGTCCCTTTTAAAGGGGAACCGGCAATAGTGACACTACACCGCTAAGCACACGAACTCGACACGAAGTTAGGCCCAAGTCCAACTTGGCCCATTTGGGTCAATTCGTTTTGCATCCAACTCGTTTTGGTGTGCGACCAATTTGTAGGTTTATACTCTTTGGCAGTATACACGCTTAAAAGCCCGTTTTATTATACGAAACTAGTAAGCGGTCTCTAGTAAAACATTACTATTACCCAAAGGGTATAATGGTCAAAACAACATAACCTTCGAAATTGACCCGCAATTAACACGATTATTACTCCTTTTGTCAATCGATATCTAGATTGAACACAAGACAGCAAGTGTATTCTTGTATAGTTCAATATTTATTTTATTTTGCCATCTTTCTTGAACAATTAATCTAAAACAAATGACATCTCATTTGTGAGTATTGCCATGCAAATATTAGATCATACTTATCAAGGGGCCCAACGATATCTCTCTCATTATATGATGAATAAAGTACTATCCCATCTTGATCAACCACATACCTTACATGTCATAGTATGCTTCGGTGATGGAATGTTATATATTTTGACTCTAGATTATTAATGCCTATTGAATTTTGGTATTAGATGATACTCATTATCACTTACTTATGTAAAAATTTAAAACTTTGTTCACCAAAACAAGTTAATGTTCAGCTTGATATCTCCATATTCATGACTTGTGGAACATAATTGTCATCAGCTGGTCCATACTCTAATCATTAATATCAATCGTGATCCTAGGTGTCGAGTTGACATATGATCAGGGACATCTAAACAATATGACCTATTATAATATACTAGCATCCCACAATCTAGTCACGTACTTGATTAACTAGTATTAATAAATATTATTTATAAGAAAATAAAAACAGGTCGTGAAATCGAGTTAACTTTATTAATGACAATAAGCATAAGATTCCAAGTACAAATCATAATATATGAATATTCCTAGGACATATCTCTTTCAAAAAGAGCGTGTTTGAAAGAGAGAGGGAGAGCAGAGTGTTTTTAGAGTGAGTAAATGAGTTAGTGTTCTTTTTAGTGAGAGGAGAAGCGGGAGATATTTGCTGGCTCCTTTCATTTTTCTTTGGACTAATTCATGGCCATAGGATATTTTGTAAGACACATTTTGAAATTCGAAAAGATTGGCTCTTATTATATAGATATATTTATCTCCCTCTCTACCAAGTTATTCTTTCAGAATTATTTTTCTTCTCTCTTCTAATTCTTTTTCCTCTTTGTATAAAATAAAGATGGGTAGTGTTAACATGTGTTCTTAGGGCACACGCTAAATATGCTATAAATAAAAAGAATTAAGTCTTGCATGAAAATAAGTGTAACATTAAATTATATTCTTTCTATATTTAGGTATTTATCATGTGCTCTTAGGGCACACGTTACCACTATTCAATAAAAATTGTATCTAGCTTTCAAAGTTTCAACATTTCTCTTAAATAGGAGAAAAAAGTAAAATTGTACTTCAAAAATAGATCCACCAGGAGAAATTAAAATCTTCGTATATAGATATACGGAGAGATTAATTAGTATTTGGGGTTGAATTTCTCTATTTGATAGAAGGATCTATAATGGCAAAATGAATCATACAATATTAATATCCACAAACAAAAACTCTAAGGTTACATGTGATGATTTTATTTTTTCCAATCAAAGGTATAAAGGCTTAGACAATTTATTTATTTTCGTCATTATCGCTTGATTTTGTTTGTAGGGGAGAAAATTTGGGAAAAAATAAATTAATGAATCCCGAGATTTTAGAAATAAACTAAATTGAAAGCAAAAGTCAATTAAGGGCAACTTGGTAAAAGAAAAACTAATTATTAAAAATATTTAAAACATTTCAAAAATATTTCAAGTTTTCGTATTTTTTGGGTTAAATACAAAACCCAATTCAAATATTTCAAAAATGCATATCACAACTGACAAACAAGTAAACCTTTTTAGTCAAAAACTTAATTTGAAAGAGTTAAAATATAACTAGCTTGTCACTTTCGTGGAAAAAAAAAAAAATTATATATCCTTTCTTGTGTACGCAAGATTGTTTGTCAATTGTGAAACGTATATTTTTTTTTTGTGCATAGAGTAGTTATTTAAATTGAGAAAATGAAAAATTGAAGTTCAAAAGAAATATACTAAAGAAAATGTTCGCTTTACACAAAGTAATTTGTAGCCATGATTTATAGTGTGAGAAGACAAAGTTGAATAAAATGCTTTAAACAGTAAAAAAAATTATGCTACTATGCTAACGTTAACAAAGGCCAGACTTATTTAACATTATACAAACTTTAACATTTTATTTAACATATATATTAGAACTATTTTATTTTATTTTTGTAATTTTTTGTGTTTTTGGTAAAACTTAGACGTAAACCATCTCATTTCCCCGCTACAGATGTTCTAAATAATTCCCTTTCAAAGTTTTGCACAAAATTTGTACGGACCATTTAAATATAAACATGTGTAAAAATGTTATGACATGGTTTTTTTACTTGAGGGAGTCGAAAAATTGTAAACATGGATTGGGCCAAATTAATTATCCCATCAATTACCATGGTAGGCCCAGCACCGTGGACCATTAGAACTCTAGGTGCAGAACCCATCTTTGGCCACTCGCTGAAATATTTGTTCCTTTGTGTTAACATTTTATTTAACATATATATTAGAACATTTTGTGTGTGTGTGTGTGTGTTTTAGGTAAAACTTAGACATAAACTAACTAATATCCCCATTAGAGACCTTCTAAATAACTTGCTTCCAAAATTTTGTGCGAAATTTGTACGAATTAGTTAAATATAAATATGGGTAAAGATGTTATAACATCAATTTTAATGGTTTTCTTAGCCCAAAAATTGTATACATGGATTGGGCCAAATTAGTTATCCATCCAACTACAATGGCCTAGTATTGTGGACCTTTAGAAGCCTAAGTGTAGAACCCATCTTGGGCCACTCGCCGAGATGGTTGTTCCTCTACTGAGTAGACTCAGATTTGTCGAGATGGTTGTACCAACATCATCAATGCCGAGATGGTCATGCTTTCATGGACTGTGGATAAGAACATGGATACCTATAATGTAGAAGAGTTATACCCAAGTTTTGCCCTCTTTGGTCTTTTACTATTTACTCGAATGTAGAACATGTAAACCTAATTCTATACCTATAAGTAGAAGAGGGAAAATTCATTGCAAGGGTCTTGAATTCTAGATAATTGATTGTAGAGAGAGAAAGTTAGTAACTTGTAATATTCTCTGATTATTGCATTTGAGATAATACAAACACACACAGAAGGATGACATATTACCGGAATATGATCAAGGAACCTACCTTATACAAAAATCCTTACCTCCTTTACATTTTTCAGTACTTGTTTAATTGATTATTGATCTGAATTTTCCTTGTGCGGATACCAACATTTTTCAGCACCTACATTATTTATTTCAACTTAATTATTGATAACAAAGAAACATTTATCACACTATGTAGATAGTAAAATGCCTTACATCACCAACATTGTGCCACGTGGCACACTTCAATGCACCTTACTAATTGATGCGGACAAGACTACATGGGTTAAATGAACTCGTGTAGGCCCATTGGAATAATTTGGAAACTTTATTTTAAGTAGTTTTAATTATAAGAATTATTTGTTATTTCCTTATTCAATTAGGAATGTTTTCATTATCGCACAAAATAACAAATAATGAAAACATTCCTAATTGAATAAGGAAATAACAAATAATTATTATAATTAAAACTACTTAAAATAAAGTTTCTAAATTACTCCAATGGGCCTGCACGAGTTGATTTGATCCATGGAGCCTTGTCCGCATCACTAATTAGCCATGCTTAATCTCTCTCCATATGCTACTCCATCTCACACCCACCTACATTATTGTCTCAATTAATTTATAGTCACTAATTTATTTTCTTTATGCCTTTCAATTTTCTCATTAATTCTATTAAATTGGGTTATAAATTAATACCTCTTACATTTCTCTGTTTAATAATTTCTAAAGTTAATCGATTAAAAAATTATACTAATTACATGTTTTAGTTCAAACCCTCCTCCTGGCCTTTCCTCATATGATTCTTAAATATTATTGTCATGGTTGCTCGGATCACTCAGTCTATGGATACTTCATTCATTGACCTGAGTTGATTACGTAATCTTATTGTTAGAGCTTTTAAACTCATTCTATGGATGCTTCACTCATCGGCCTAAGATGATTCTCTAATCTTATTGTTTGAGCTTTTAAAAGGCATAGGTTGATATAAATGAAGATCTTTCAGCTCCATCTTCTCTTTTTATTTTATTTTATTTTTCGTTGTTTTATTTGATTAAATATGTAATACCCTTCATATCTCAATCGATGTCATTATAATTTTTTCCCTCTTTCTAATTTAGAAATTCTTATCAATTTTATTTCCTCGGTAATTGATTTTTGTACGTTGTTTGTAAGATGTTCCAATTAGTTTTAGGTTCATCTTGTATTATTATAAATTGTAAGCGTTTATCACTCCAATTTTAACAATTTTCTTATTTTACCCATCACTTTTATTTTGAACAAAATATATAGTTAAATAGGCTCCAACTTGCGACTTATAAGTTGAAAAAATAATTTCTGACAACTGAGCCAACAATACAAGACTGGTTTAAATATATAAAAAAAAAAATTAGTAGTAGCGAACACTCTAGACATGCATAGTGCCCAAGGTCCCACTATCTTATTTCCCCAACTAAGTTGTTGTTATTTTTTATTTTTATTTTTATTTTTAACGCAAAAGCACATTAGTGCGCTCGGCAGTAAGGGACATTGAGGCTGAGATTTATATACGGACAATTATTTAGTTTTTTTCTTGTCCACGTGGTTTGATTTATAAATATACTAGACATACGTCACACTTAATGTGCATTTAGTCATTATATAATTGGGTGTATTTGTTAAGTTGCAAAAAGTGATGGAGCAAATTTTGTTTTTTTTCCTTTTTTTTTTTATTGCATTGGAGTAAGAATTATTAAATAGAATTAGAATAAACATACAAAATCAATTGGTGTTATTGTAGTTGTTGTTTCGCATAGCAAGGGATCACTTTAAATCAAGTGGGTCAGCCAAAAAGTGATGCTTCAATTGGGAACTACCCAATGAACTATGTTGGATCTAAAGTTGGAAAACAGTAAAATAACAATGCTCGGGAAGCTTCGTGTTTTTGGGTAAAATTGGTGTAATTGGCAAGATTTAATACCTATTATCTTAGTTTTTGATAATAAAAAGGGGAATCTGTGAATATATCCATAAAAATTTTGGGTATTAAAATTGAATAAGACAAACAACTTCAGCTCATCGTACATCATTTTTACATGTGTGCATTCGCACACATAAGGGTGAGGGGGGTTTGTGAGACTCAAACGTAAGTGTTTCAAGTTTTTGTGGACGTTTCTTTATCTAGTCTCTTGACATTCTTTTATATTTTTCATGTGAATTGTGATATTTATTCTTTTTGTGTGTATACATGATGCGAGTGAGATTCGTCATAGTAATTTAAATTGAGAAAATGAAGAATGATAAGGTTGGAAAGGATGTACTAAAGCAAATGTTCGCTTTACACTGCTGAGAAAGTGAGGTTTGTGTTGCTTCACAGTACTCTCCACTTCAATAATCAAGTAGCCCAAGCTTTCGCCTGAGCCACTTGGCCGAGAAAATGAATATACACAAAAATAAAAATAAGAGAAAATGTAGAAAGGAGATTTATTTACCATGAATTGCCTTTTTAAAATGACATGAAGCATACGATATACCACAATAAATGTCTCTAAAATGTGAAAAAAGGTAATGGTTCGATTCTAGAATATTTAGTGTGCTATGGCGGATGAGAAGAGCGCCATGCAACCCACCCGTAATCCTTCCGCTGCTGAGAGAGGGAGGTATTTGCTGATCCGTAAAGCCCGCGTTCAACAGAACAAATGTCCCATTGCCTTATTGCCCCCACTTGGGGTGCTGGTTACTGCACTCGGGGTTAATAGACATGAAGGCCGATCTAAGGAGATTGGACTCTTACTTTAGAATAAAAATTTAAAATTTATTGAACCTCCGAGTAAACTGTTAATTTGGACAGGTGTTTTGCACAGCTATAACTCCGGCCGTGAAACCAGCAACTTCGAACACAGTCTAACAAGTTGAACCGATGTTCCATCACATTAATGCTAGCTTCATTTGGTTATAGGTGCTCGTTACTGTGCCCAGCAACAAAAGATGCTCAGGCATGTGCTTCCTAAGTGGTGTATTTTGTTATTGTTTCGATGTTGGACTCTTGTTGTTCTTCCTTTCGGTTTTATGACTACTGTGTTTGCAAAGTGAAAAATATAGTAAAATAAGGCTGGTTGGAAGGCTTTGTAAGTTTGTGGAAACTTGCTTTATGCAAAGATCCAATATCTACTATCTTAATTTTTTAAAATGTGGATCCTCTGTGAATGTATCCTTCACAATTGTGGCGGTTACATATTTAAAATTGAGCAAAACATTGCTCCTCTTACCTATCATTTCTAAGCACAAATTTGAAAACTTTTGTGTGTATTGTATGACTTTTGAATTACAAGGGATAGAGGGTAAGGGGTCCGGTGAGACTCAAGCATAGGTGCTTCAAGCTCGAGTGGGCTATTCATAATGCTTAGGCATACCCGATCACTCGAGGCACTTTCAAAATTTTGATAGAATAATTGTATGCGCAAATTAGGTGATTTTTTTTTTATTATTTTCTTCATGTTCTCAACTGGGACAACTATGATTAATTTGTAGTATTTTTTAATCAACATAGCTGAAATATTTAACCTTCTTTAACTAAACGATTCTTATTTCCGAATAAAAAGGGAAAATGAACCAAACTGCCTAAACATGGTTATTTTTGGATTACACACAAACCCTTCAATTTTTCTTGCTTTTGTCCTTCCATACACATGATATTGTTAAAACATGATCTTATTGTCCAGCTTTACTATTTTTTGCATTTTAGTCTCTCAAATACAGTAAAGCATATGGGACATGGATCCTATTTCATTTTTCAAGATTCTCTTTTCCACAATTTCACAGTAACACAAACACTCATTTAGATACAGAACAAACATATCTTCAAGGAAAATTAATGTGAAGGGAAAAACTGAATAGCGACATCAGTCGCCTAAACAGCCTCACATGGTTCATTCTTAATACGCTGGTTACAGGTGCATGTTACCTCACACATTAGTTAGAGAAGCTTAGGCATGTGCTTATTAAGAGGTGTGTGTGTGTGTGTGGTTTTTTTTTTTTTTTTTTTATGTTTCAATGTGGGACTCTTTGAACTTCTTCCTTATGCATCTTATTAGTTTTGTGTTTTTAGAGTTCGAAAAAATATAATAACAATGCTTGGGAAGCTTTGTCTGTTTTAAGTAAAATTGCTTTCTCGGCAAGATTTAATATCTACTATCTTGGTTTTTGATAATGAAAAGGATCATCTATGAATAAGACAAGCATCATAGAAATTGTGAAATTGAATTAGCCAAAAAGTGATGGTTCAATTGAGGACAACCCGATGAACTATGTCAGATCCGAAGAGCACCGACCTGTAATCCTTCCACTGCCAAGAGAGGAAGGTATTTGCTGCTCTGTGAATCCAGCCTCACACGGTTCCCTCCGCTTTAGTGGCCAGGTAGTCCAAGCCTTCGCCAGGACCACATAGCCAACTCTCAGCTTGGAATGGGCAGGCCAGAAACTAGCAGCTTCGAACCCAGTCCAAACAATTTGAACCAGTGTTCCATCACATTATTGCCCCACTTGGTTACAGGCGCTCGTTACTGCGCTCGGCAGATAGTTGGGTTCAGGCATATACTTATTAAGTTGTGTAGTTTATATCATTCTTTCGATGTGGGACTTCTTCTTGTTCCTTTTACATAGTATTTCTCAAAGTTGAAGAACAGTAAAATATCCATGGTTCAGGAATCTTTCTATGTTTGAAGAAAAATTGCTTTATTGGAAGTATTCAATGTCTACTATCTTTAATTCTCTATCTTTTATAATAGTCTTAATGTATCCTTGAAAATTCTGAGCATTAAAATTGGATACAACAAGCAACTTCGGGTCATCTTAGTATCATTCCTCGTGTGTACTATTTTTGGGTTCATTTGGTTCGAGTGTTGGGAGAGGAACGGGCATCATATATAGATTCCTGAAAGCTTTTCTTCGACATCTAAAATGCTTTGCTAATGTTTGGTTCGGATAGAAATTCCTCTTCTTGGAACGTTGAATTACATCTTTATATTTAGTTCAAAATTAGAATAGGAATGAAATACGTATAATTACCAAAATGTTCTTCATTTTATAAAATAAAATAAAATAAAAAGTCCTAACAATTTTACTGTAAAATTTAAGTTTTTATTCTAAAGAATTGTGAAGAGTTGTTATATATAGTTAATAATTAAAAGAAAAGGATTAATAACAATTCCTTCTTTCTTTTAAAAAGAATAAAAAAGAAAACTCGAACCAACACATCGGAATCCTAGCCCACCCCGAACCAACACATCGGAATCCTTCTGGAATATAGCATTCCAAGAATGATTTAAAACTCAAATGAAATGAGCCCTTTACATACAACTTACCCAATTGCTCAAGGATCTTTTATATTATATAATTGTATTCATAATTGAGTTACATGTTTATTTGAGTTCTCAACTAAGACATTTATGATTCATTTGTAGCATTTTGAATCAACAAAGCTGAAATTTTTACCCCTCAACTTAATACTACTTATTTCGGGAAGAGAGAGAGAGAGAGAGAGAGAGAGAGAGAGAGAGAGAGAGGAATAATTGCTTATAGTTATTTTTCGAATTACACATGATTGAATAAATGAATTTACTGAAGATTTGGCTCTGTATAAGAATTCCTATTAGGTTTTATATTGTCCAATTCTTAATTGGCTTTGTATTGTCCAAATCCCAGTTGGATTTGTATTATCCAATTTCTAGTAGGTTTTGGCTTTGTGCAATCCTAGACCCATATGATTTATACTTTATAAATGGACCCTTAGTCATAGGTTTATAAATGAGTTGTGTTATATTATTTACTAGCTAGATTAAAGAGTATATTTGAGAGATAATATTGAGAGCTCTAATTGGCGGGTAGGCTTTGTTTTGTGCGTTATACTCAGAATTGGTCTCATCAATAATAGCTATCACCCGGTGGATTAGTGGAGGTTTTTGCCGACACCACATAATTGCTTGTGTGCTTGGTTAGTTGTTTTCTTCTTTAGTCTCTTGTTTTACGTATTACTTGAATATCAGTGGTGCTTGTTTCTTTAATTATTATACGCATAATTATCCGGTCAGTCCTACACTTGTGCTAAGGCTTGTTCTAGCGGTATCTTAGCACAACAATTTGGTATCAAAAGGAGGTTTATTACTTGGGATAATTGTGTGATAATTAGAGATGTCCATTGGTGGTACATTGGAAGGGGGTGCCAAGGCGGTAGATACACCACCTTTGAAGGGGGCGTCTGCTCCTAAGGTGACGGTTGCGGTCAAATTTGATATAGAGAGATTTGACGGGAAGAAGATAGATTTTACAATGTGGTAGTGTCAGATGTCCGACATCCTTGTCCAACATGGTTTGCACAGAGCATTGTTGGGGAATAAAGCTAAGCCCGATGAGTGGTTCGACGCCGATTGGGCTGAGTACGATAGGCAGGCATGTAGTACAATTCGTTTACACCTTGCTCTAAACGTGATGTACTATGTGATGCGTGAAACATCTGCCTCGGTAATTTGGAAGAAGCTCGAGGATCAGTATTTGACGAATAGTATCGAGAATCGTCTGTAATTGAAGAAGAAGCTATTTCGGTATGAATTTTCGAGGGGTACATTCATGAACGATCATCTCGAAGGGATCAATAAGATAATCTCATATTTGCAGGGGTTATACGTCGAGATTGATGATGAGGACAAGGCAATTTTGCTTCTTAATTCGCTCCCGGAATCCTATGATCATCTAACCACCACATTTATTCATGGGAAGGAAAAGGTGACTTACGATTTGGTATCGTCAGCCGTCATGGCTAATTAAAAGCTCTTGAAGGAGAGAGGAGAATTCAACTCAGATGCGCTATTCATTAGGGTGAGAAGCGATGAGAAGAAGCGGGGAAACTGGGAAAAGTCGCGGTCGAAATCTCGGGGACCGGCTGACAAGAGGAAGATAATTTGTCACAAGTGCAAAAAATCTGGACACGTGAGTCGAGAGTGTCCAAATAGAACCAATGGCAGTGGAGAGAATAAAGGGACAGTGGAGAACGCGAACGCGATAATGGCACCAAAAGATGAGGACTTCGAGAGTATGTTGGTTGTGACTTCATGGGTTAGCTCTTCGAGTGAGTGGATCTTGGATAGTGGGTGCTCGTATCACATGTGCCCAAACCGAGAATTGTTTCATACCTTTACTGTGGTTAACGGAAGCAAGGTTTTGATGGGTAACGACTATGCGTGTAAAACGATTGGGATTGGTACGATCCGTCTAAAGATGCACGATGGGGTAGTACGTACTCTTGGTAATGTCCGGTATGTTCCTGATCTGAAGAAAAATTTGATTTCTTTAGGGGTTCTTGATTCCAATGGGTATCGTGTGATACTCAAGGGTGAAAACTTGAAAGTTCTCTCTGGGGCTATGGTTGTGATGTGATGAAAGAATGAGAGTAATCTCTATTTTCTTCAAGGAAGCATAGTGAATGGGTTTGCTTCGGTTGCGACTGAAGAGACTGACATGACAAGGTTATGGCATATAAGATTGGGTCATGCTGGGGAGAAGGCTATGACGGTGTTGAGTAAGCAAGGTGTAACACTCCGTGTTTCGATATGTGTATTTTCATTAATTAAGTTCGCTATTTGTCCGATTCATTCGTGGACTTGGACAAGTCCGAATGTTCCTACACGTCACTTTGATGTTATGGATAAAATCTAAAATATTTGATTTAATTTCGGAATTAGTTTGAGCAATTTGCTGAGTTAGTTGGAAAATTTAGTGTATTCTTGAATTTTCAATTTTTTCTACTTTTCTTATGTTCGGTTTATTGACCTAGGAAGGTCCGAATTGAGGTTTGTCTTTTTCGACATGTCATATTATAGTTATTAAACCATCCTATAAAGTTTCATTAGATTCGGACTTCATTTAATCATTTTTAAGTATTTAGTGGAATCGAATTCTTTTCTTTAAACGTTAACGATTCCTCCAATTCTCGTTGGTGATTTCGGAACATTCAGACCTCCGAATTTAGTTCTTTCTTTTTTGACATGTCATAAATATATGTTAGAAATAATATGGAGCATTTCGTCGCATTCGAATTTGAAATGAGTAATTTCAGAGGCGTTTTTAGAATCGGGAATATTTGCTCGACGTTTTAGATCGTTCAACTTTGGAGACTCATAACTTTCTCATCCTTTATCCAAATACCACTCCGCTAACTCCTATAGTTTTATATTTTATCCATCTACAACTTTCATGTTTTGACCGAAATCTAGTTCACGCTCCTCGATGGTCAAAACAAGTGCGTAGTAAGCCCATTAGCAAAAATCAGATTCTGCTGAATTTCGGTAGACCACTGTCTTCGACCAAATTCTGGTATTAATCTATCACGAATTTGGAGAAACTTCCTTTGTGAAATTGTAGATCTTTGAATTAGTTTTACGTTGATATAAAGATCATGACAATAGGAGTTCTGAGCAAAGAGTTATGGCCAAATTACGAACAGTACACCAGAACGCATTTGGTAAATCGGGTTTGACTGAGTCAACTCATTTTGTTTTGCCTTTGACCAATTTTGACCATCTTCTTCACTCCTTAAAACACCAGTTTAGACCCCTGAGACCAGAGAAAAAACATATACACTTGTAGAAAGAGAAATGGTGAGTAATGGAGTGACAATATGCTATTCCAAGCTCAAATCAAACCGAAATCGCTCATTTCTTTAGCTTTTCACGTGGTGAATCCATTTTTGAGGTCGGTTTTTCTCGATCGGTAGATGTAGGAGGTCATTTTGGGGATCTTCATTTCTGTCCAGAAGTATTAAGGTGGGAACTTCCCCTCTTTTCTTCAATTCCTTGATTTAAATGGTTGATTGAGTAGTAATACTTGACTTTCGGTTACCGAAATCGTATTTTCCCTTGCATGTTTGTGGTTTAAACTTGTTAAATAAGATCTGAGCCTACATATGAGTATTATATGTTCTGTAGTTGATGAATAAAAAGGCTGATCATAATGCACGTTGCTATATAAGTGTTACTTTGAGATTTTGGTACTGAAATGGCTTTATACACCACATGTACGGTTAATAATTGGGATTTTTGCACAAATTACCTTATTCCCTAAGTATACATAACTTTAAAATCATATTTAAACTTTTGGTTAAACATGCATGAGATGTTTTATGGTATTACTAGCTGGTCTAGTATTACTCCTCTTACTAGTCTTCACTAAATGTTTAGAATTAAGAAATTTGGTTAGTGCAAGTGTGATTCATGGAGAAATATGAGATTTTGGATTATGTTTATTATTATTATTGATGGTTTTATTGTTGGCCATTTTCGGTATAATAATGGGTTATATAAAAGAAAAGTGATATTCTACAAAATTATTTAGTGTTAAAGCAACAAAGACTATTTTTATTGTTTTTAAAATTTTAAAACACATGGATTGAAATGTTGATATTATAAATGTTGCCCTGAGCACAACTACTACCTAGTGGTTTGTCGATTATATTGAGATTGTTGGAACTGGATAAGCACCGGTATAGAAATGCTTGTATTTTATTATTGCACAGGCCCATGGTAAAGATGGGGTGCCGATAAATCTGGTTACTAGTGCACTGACCCATGGTAAGATGGGGTGCGTTTGTGAGTAGTATATTTCGTCTAGTACCGGTATTAGGTCGAGGAGGAGGAGGAGGTGGATGGATGGATATTTATATAGCTATCGTGTGAGATAGGTATTGATAATTAATAAAATTATATTGATACTTTATGAATAGTTTTCCTATAAATTACTATAAATCAAGAATTTTGTTAATATTTAAATTTTGAATTCTCTTATATTGTGGTATGATCATGCATTGCATTTTTCCCTTTCCCTATAGTTCCCACTGGGCCATTTGTGGTTCATTCCCTCATTTTTCTTTTAGGTACGCATCGTGTCTTAGGTAGAGGTCGTGGAGCAAGTCCAAATTCCTCTTAGAGTCTTCTCTGATGCCCCTATGGAATTAGTTGTTGTTTTATCCTATCTGTAGTAGTTGTAACTTCTAATTAAGTTTGAGTACTTGTACTATCTATGAATGTATTAGTTGTATTTATCGAATTTGGATTGTAATGGATTTGAGAAGTATTCTATAATTTCGCGTTGTTTATTAAACATGATAGATTTCTTAGTATTTACGAATACTTCATGCCAAATTTTTATTAGATTGCTCTACCTTGTTTAAATTATCAGTTATGTCTATTTTTTTATCTGCTGTTAATTAGATACAGCATCCGTTAACACCTGCTTAATTAGGTGGGTTGTTACACAAGGCCTACTTGAGGGTGCGAAAAACTGCAAACTAGAGTTTTGTGAGCATTGTGTGCTTGAAAAATAGACTCGGATAAAGTTTGGGACATCGGTAGATTGCACGAAAGGAGCACTTTATTATGTGCATATGGATGTCTGGGGGGCCGACAAAGACTCAATCCTTGGGTGAAAATCATTATTTTGTGACTTTTGTTGATGATTACTCAAGGAGAACTTGGGTCTATCTCATGAAGCATAATGACCAGGTCTTTGATGTGTTCTTAAAGTGGAAAGGAATGATTAAAAATCAGATTGGTATAAAAGTTAAAGTGTTTAGGTCAGACAACGGCGGGGAGTACACTTGTGATCCTTTTAAGGATTTCTTCCAACGAGAAGGTATCATTCACCACTTCACGGTAAGGGTACACCTCAACATAACAGAATAGCGGAGAGGATGAATCGTACGCTCCTTGAAAAGGTGAGGTGTATGCTTTCTAACGCCAAACTTGATAAGCGATTTTGGGCTGTAGCCTTATCCTACGCTACGTTCTTGGTTAATTGTTTGCCATGCTCAAGAGTGGAATACAAAAAACCTATGGAGGTCTGGACCAGATCTCATGCTAATTACGACAACATTCACGTTTTTGGCTGTTTGGCTTATTATCATGTTCGTGATGAGAAAATTGACCCTATGGCTCGTAAGGCAATATTATTAGGCTCTTGTGATGGGGTTAAAGGTTACAAATTGTGGTGTCTTCAAAGTAAGAAGATTGTGATTAGTAGGGATGTGACGTTTAACGAGGCGTCTATGCTCAAGACGACCTTGTCGACAAACGGTGGTTCTCCAATTCCGATTGAAAAGGAGAACAAGGCGAGCAAGATAGTGGTGAAAACGGAGGTGACTACTCCAGTTAATACTCGAGTAACGGACTCGGCGGAGGAGTCTAATGAGGAAAAGACGACTCTCGGTGAGGATTCGGAGATTTCGGTAATGGAATCGGGTCAACAACAAACAATATCGACTTTGGCTAGTAGAAGGGAGCATAGGGCTCGATGTGCACCAAATTTGATATAGGTATGAAGACATGGTGGCATATGCATTAGTAGGTTACGGGGATGAGTTGACTTCGTATCGAAAAGTTATGGATTCTAGCTATAATACGAAGTGGAAAGCGGCTATAGAAGATGAGATAGAGTCTCTCTGAAAAAACCGAACTTAGGAGCTATGTGATTTGCTGAAGTGGAAGAAACCTATCGGGTGCAAGTGGATTTTCATTAAGAAAAACGGGGCTCTAGAGTCCGGTGTTCGTTTTAAGGCAAGGTTGGTAGCCCAGGATTATGCACAAAAGGAATGGGTGGATTATAATGAAATGTTCTCTCCGGTTATGAAGCACACCTCGATCCGAGCATTGTTGGCTATAGTGACGCAATTTGATCTCGAACTTGAACAACTCGATGTCAAAACTGTGTTCTTGCATGGGGACCTAGAGGAAGAGATTTATATCTCTCAGCCAGAGGGATTCAAAGTTGTTGGTAAAGAAAATAGTGTGTGCAAACTTCAGAAGTCGTTGTACGGATTGAAGCAGTCCCCGCGTCAATGGTACAAGAGGTTTGACACGTTCATGATCGTGCATAAGTTTACTTGGAGCGAATTTGATCATTGTGTTTACTTCAAAATGCTCGAATCTGGCAATTTCATCTATTTACTCCTATACGTTAACAATATGCGTATTGCTTCCCTGAGCTTGGTGGAGATCGACATATTGAAAGCTCAATTAAGCAAGGAGTTTGAGTTGAAAGATTTGGGTGGAGCGCGCAAAATTTTGAGAATGGAGATCGTGCGAGATAGGAAAAGGGGACAATTGTGTTTTACACAAAGACAATACCTTGAGAAAGTGGTTGCTCGAATCGGGATAGAAAACTCAAAGCTGGTGAATGTCCTGTTGGCACTGTATTTCAAACTATCAGTAACGATGGCTCCTAGCTCCGAGGAAGAGGTGGAGTACATGGCTCAAGTTCCTTATGCAAGTGCGGTTGGGAGTTTGATGTATACCATGGTATTGATTCGACCGGACATTGCTTAAGCCGTGAGCATTATTAGTAGGTATATGGCGAACCCTGAAAAATCGCATTGGCAAGCCGGTAAGTGGGTTCTATGATACCTACGGGGTACGATGGACAAAGGGTTGGTATTTAAAAATTCTAGAATGTCAACTATTGAGGGTTTTATGAATTCGGATTACGCCAGCGACCTAGATAAGCGGAGATCGACTACGGGTTATGTGTTTACATTGGGTAGTGGTCCGTTCAGTTGGAGGTTGATGATTCAAAGTGTGGTAGTGTTGTCTACCACGGAGGCGGAATATATTGCTGTAACGGAGGCGGTCAAAGAGGTCGTATGGCTCCGTGGTTTAGTCAGTGATCTTGGTTTGAAGCCAAAAAAAGTGGTGATGCACTGTGATAGTCAGAGTGCAATTCACTTGGCGAAGAATCAAGCTTATCATTGAAGAACCAAGCATATTGATGTCCGATATCACTTCATTCGAAAAATTATTAAAAATGGTGTTATAAATCTGGTTAAGATAGGCACCAAAGATAATCCAGCAGATATGTTGACAAAGGTTGTCCCGTTGGCCAAGTTTGAGCATTGCTCGACATTGGTCAATGTCCTTTAGTGTTGATGCCCCTCGGGGGGCGGTGGTCCTAAAGGACCGGCAGGGGTGATAGGGTCTTATTCGATGAATTGATCATAGTGTAGTGCAATGGGGTCTTGTGGAACATTGCCAAGGTGGAGAATTGAAGATTTGGCTCTGTATAGGAATCTTATTCCTATTAGGTTTTATATTGTCCAATTCTTAATTGACTTTGTATTGTCCAAATCCTAGTTGAATTTATATTATCCAATTTTTAGTAGGTTTTGGCTTTGTGTAATCTTAGACCCATATGATTTATACTCTATAAATAAACCCTTTGTCATATGGTTTATAAATGAGTTGTGTTATATTATTTACTAGCTAGATTGGAGAGTATATTTGAGAGATAATATTGAGAGCTTTAATTGGCGGCTAGGGTTTTTTTTGTGCGTTGTACTCAGAATTGGTCTCATCAATAATAGCTATCACCCGGTGGATTAGTGGCGGTTTTTGCCGACACCACCTTATTGCTTGTGTGCTTGGTTAGTTGTTTGCTTCTTTAGTCTTTTGTTTTTCGTATTGCTTGAATATCAGTGGTGCTTGTTTCTTTAATTATTGTACGCAAAATTGTCCGATCGGTCATATGCTTGTGCTAAGGCTTGTTCTAGTAGTATCTTAGCACAACATTTACCCGGTTTACATTCATGTCTACATCTAAATAACTATCCTACACGCAGCAAATGCATTCTTAATGCTGGAAGTTTTATCTCTGTTTTGTATTAGCAGGTGGTTGCTATTTTCATTTTTGGAGAATTATTTTCCGCATCAAATGTAGTCAACATACAGAGATAAATGGATTCAAACAAACAACATTAATAGATTTTCATTTACATACTAAACAAACATACTTGTCTTCAAGGAAAATTAGTGTTAACGAAAAAAAAAAATAGTATCATCAGTCGCCTAAGGTAGAAGAGAGTTGTTAATGATCCTTCGTAATATCAAACCTAAAAGCAAACAAGAACACATTTTCCAAAATATCCAACTATACAAATGTTACAATAAAACAGCCACCTCAAATTATCACACAGTTTTTATCCCAATATTGGCTCAAGCTTAATTTCATGCTGTGCAATATACTCGCGTTGATCAAAACCATAGGACAACCTCCTCCGTGGTTGTGCAGCAGTGTCACTGCTGGGAGTTAAAGTGATCCTATCTGCATGAGCAACAGCCCATTTACCAAAATCTGGAAAAGAAACCAGCCCTTCCGGTGCTTTTTTTTCTCTTGTAAACATCTCTCATTCTCCCTTCGAGATTTTTTCTTTCTTTCTAGGCGTGTTATGGAAACTTGAATAGGATGTCTCGGAATCCAATAGTTGACTTGTAGGCGTCCTAGTTGAACCTATAGGAAAGATAATTTTAAAACAATGGTAAAAAGGTGAAAATGTGATATATTATGTGACAGCCCTAGTATTGTTGGTGGACTGTTGTATGTACCAAGTGTGACTGCAGTAAGTGCTGAGATGCTAAACACTGGTGTTACGTTCAAAGTGGACAATATCTTACCAAGTCATATATATTCCCATAGTTACGTCATGTTACACACCTTGGCCAATGATAATGTGACAAATATGCTTTGCTACAAAGGCATTGCCTCCCCCTCCTTCACCTAGAATTTTGAAATAGTTTTCGTGAATATTTGGGTGTTTTTTTTTGTTAATAGCGTGGAAAGTCAAGGGAAGGTTGTATAATTAGAGAGATTGGGTTTTGGGCCTTTGTGCGATATGCAGCAGGAGTTCAGGGGTAGAGTTTCTTAATTGCAAAGTTGGTGGAGGAGTATTTTGGGGGGGGGGGGGGGGGGGGGGGGGGGGGGTAGTGCAGACCGGTACTTTGGCAGGAGGCGTATGTTCAATAAGATAAATAAGTTCAGGGTATGATTTTGTATTTTTGTAATATTTGATACAAGAAGAACAATTTTTGGTTTTTTTTCTTGTAGTTGTCGACAATGAAACTATCCAGATGAATAAATCATTTTAGTGTTTTTAAAATATAAAATTTCGAAGGAGAATATTGTAATTAGATATGTGATTTTGATTTTTGACGTATAAAGATTTTAAGTATTTTAATATAATATGTTCATTTTGATCTTATTATAGTATATATAAAAAAAAATTGTCCAGTCTATTAAGTTTGGCCCCTCCTAAACTTAATTTCTGACTCCACCCTCGGGTGCACCACATGAAATTATACCTGATATACCATAAACTAACACGCTATATAGCAATTCAACATTTTCTTTAATTCATCCCTAAGATTTTCATATAATCGAGCAAATATGGAATAAAGTTACAACTATTCGTGGAAAAAGGTCTGAATTGAGGCCTTGGGAATTTGGACCATGTATTCATCATAAGAATCTTCAATTGGTGATGAATTTGGATTATGAGATCTTCTGCGGCTGCTTTTGTCTGTTCTCCATAATTTTCTGCACACGAGATTCCCAGATTTTTTTTTTCTATTCTCAAAACAAAAGAAACTTTACAATAAAATATTAGCACTAAAGGTGTTCTTTTGTTGCACTTTTTTTCCATGAAAAAAGTACAAGATTCTGTAGTTCAGCAGTTCCAATCTTTAGTGGGGTTTGATGGCATTGATTTTCCAAGGGTTTAGTTTCAATGTCGCTAACTTTAGCCTAAATATACACTTCCATGAAATCCAAAAACTAAACTCCCATCTATATTATAAAACACCATCTTTGACTAAAATTTTCACCAAAAAGTATAAGAATCTAATGATTAAAAATACACATGTTATGGTGTGCATTAGTTATCTACCATTGGATAAGTTTTATACACACATCAAGATGTCACATCAAAATTAAAACACTCACACCAATAATATACACACAATAAACTCTCATGTACTAATAATTTTGTCTACATTAAAAATGCCATAACTTAAAATCAAAAAATCAAAATTTAATAAAAATGTAATATTTAAAATCTACTAATCAAGATCAATTAAACAAGATCCATCATGACTATATAATTATGCAAAAAAAAATCAAGAAAAATTATTGTGCAACTTTTATGGACGTACGTTATATATTCGTACATTATTGGTCATCTTAATCTATCAGGACGTACGTTACGTGGTTGGATTATGATTAAAAGACTCTTTAAAAAATTAAAAACAAGTAGGTTCAATCCAGTACACTTTTAGTTTTTTCAGCATGAAAATATATTCAACTTTCGTTTTAGTTATTCACAATGTTAGACTAGACTAAACGATGAGCTCAAAATAGACTGATTCATTTTGACGTTACGTGGTTGGATTATGATTAAAAGACTTTTTAAAAAATTTGAAATAAGTCAGCTCAATCCGGTATACTTTTAGTTTTTTCAGTATGAAGATATATTGAACTTACATTTCAGTTATTCACAATGTTAGACTAGACTAAATGATGAGCTCAAAATAGACTGATTGATTTTGTCGATTTCAATTCGTCACACGTTAATTTTTTTATCTTATTATCAGATTTTTTTCATTTTACCGTGCCGGATGGTACGGGTATACCCTAGTATATATATATATATAAACTCACATAACAGCTATCATTCTAAGGTTACGTTTAGCGCATTAGATATGAAAAAAGTTATCTAATGAGGAGGTATTGTCTTTCTTAATGGTCTATTCCTTGACCCATATAACATGTCATAAAATAATTCATGTTTTCTAGGATAAGAAGTCACTTCAGGTAAATTATCCACCCTTATACCCAATCTTGATACCCTACCGCCATTTGTTTTGACCCCTTAATGCTGAATGAAAGTCTATTCAGCTTTAACATTAAAAGGTAGAAATGGTATTTGTTTTATCACCTCTTAATGTTGAATTGGATTAAAATTCAGCACTAAACATTAAGAGGCAAGTCCTCTGAATGCTTAATTTAAGTTTAATACAAATTTATACAAATGGTGCCCTTATTCTTTTTATATTAGCTATTGATATATTTAATCATAGTAAGAGTAAACTTCGAAAATGACATCTATTTAGTATTCAAAGCCAAAGAAAACTAAACACATTTTTCGGAAGTTTTGTTAGGCATTAAAGTATTCAAACGTCAAAAAAAAACAAAGGGACCCGTAAGGAGAAAAAGAAAGACATGGAAAAAAGAACTGAAGAACCATAACGGAAGCAATAATACGAATGGACCAGGCAACAAAATGATATAATATTTATCTCTCTACCAAGTTATTTTTTTTGAAAGTCCTTTCTTCTTCTCTCTACTGATTCTTTTTCTTCTCTATACAAAATAAAAATTATATCTAGCTTTAAAGTTTCAGTATTTCTCTTAAATAGGAGAAAAAGTAAAATTGTAGTTCAAAAATAGATCTGTCAGCGGAAATTAAAATCTTCATAGATAAATATAGAGAGATTAATTAGTATTCGGGGTTCAATTTCTCCATGGATCTACAATGGCAAATGAATCATACAACATTAATATCCGCAAACAAAAGCTCTAAGGCTATATGTGATGATTTTATTTTTTTTCCAAACAATGATGTAAAGACTTAGACAGTTTATTTTTTTCATCATCATCGCTAGATTTTGTTTGGAGGGGAGAAAATTTCTTCTATAATGTTCTTTCTCAAAGGAAAAGTCACATAATTTCCGGTTAGCTTTAATTTTTTAATTTTTGATTTGCTTTGCAATATTTGAAGGATATAATTGATACCAGTAAAAAATTTTTGTTTTTTTCCCACATAAACAAAAAGTTAGGGATGGAACTTTAGGATTTTACAAAAAAACTAAAGTTAATTGCACTCCCAAAATAGATTTATGAGGAATAAAACATTGTAGATATAATATCTATTATGTGTAGAGTGAGGAAACAAATTACAAAGAAATTACAAGTTCGGTAGAGAGAGGTGAATATCATTAAATATTATATCACTTAATATTGGTTAAGTTGAGTTATGTTAGAAGTTGACATGTGGTAATCTTTTATTGTGCCCATTAGACGTCATATAATATTGCCTACATCAAAAATTTACTCTGATTTTTGTATGAAGGATGCATAATATTTTATATATGCTCCAAGTAAACCTTTTTCGTTAAAAACTTTATTCTAAAAATTTAAAATATAGCTAGCTCATCACTTTCTCATCTCGTGTCACAATTGTGATAAGTATTTTTTTTGGATGTTTCGTAATTTAAAATAAATTTAATTTTTTTCAAAAAAAAAAAAAAAAAAAGAATCTCGTGTACACAAGATTGTTTGTCAATTGTGATAACTTTAACATTTTATTTAACATATATATTAGAACTATTTTTGTAATTTTTTTTTTAGGTAAAACGTAGACATAAACTAACTAATACCCCCCCCCCCCCCCCCCCCCCCCCCCCCCCCACAGAGATGTTTTAAATAATTCGTTTCCAAAGTTTTGTGTGAAATTTGCTTGTACCAAATAAATATGAACATGCGTAAAGATGTTATGACACTAATTTTAGTGAGGTTTTTTTTTTATTCATTTCAATTTAATTAATGATAACAAAGAAATATCTATAATATTATAAATTATAAGCGGTTATGACACCAATTTTAACAATTTTTTTATTTTACTTTTATCACTTTTATTTTGAACAAAATATATAGATTCCAAACTACGACCTATAAATTGGAAAAATGATTTCTGCAACTGTGCTAATAATAATTTTATATTAAATTTTACACATGTACAAAAATAAAACATGAACACACATTGTGACACGTGTGCAAATCTACTTGCGCACTTCATTCAAAACTTTTAGGCTCCGTTTGATTGTAAGGTGGAATAGGAAAATAAATTTAGTTAATCCTAGTGAAAAGATGAAAAATAAGTTGAGTAATAGAAGTGATATTTTCTTGATTTTTGAGTTTTTCCATAAAAAAAATTTATTTGTTTGGTGGTGAGTAAAATTTTTTTACCAAAAATGAGTAATATCTCTCATTTTATTTTATATCTTTTCATACAAATTAATTAAATTGGGCCAGCTACAAAGGTTAGAAGCCTAGTAGGGTTACGAGCGCACGTACTCGGCACCGAGAGACATTAAGCTGAGATTTAGTTACTGATAATTATTTAGTTTTCTTGCCCACGTGGGACTCTTTTGATTTATATATATATTAGACATACGTGATACGTAATGTATATCTAATCTAATAATATATATACATATCTAATGGGAGTAAGAAGGTTTTTAAGAGCGACTGTCACGTGTCTTATGATAAATGCATTAAAATATTTTAATTAATGTTATTAATAAGGTTAATTTGAAATAGGTGAATTTCTTTATTTTATAATAACGTTAATATTGAGTCATTCTTCTTTGTTTCCCTCCCTTTTTTTCTTTTAGTATCCCATAATTAATTCATATATATCTTTCTAATTAATGCATTTTTTAACCAAATTAAAAAGCAAATGGTTTTCAATCTTCCAATCATTTTGGTATAATCAACATTAGCACCCTCATATTAGTAGTAATAAATGCTTATTCTTATAACATTATTTACCTTAATTGATGATAGAGGTTTCTAAAAACTTATCATTTCCTTAACTTTTTGCACCATTCATATTTTCTTCCAATATATATATACATATATGCATGTGCTTTTGGTAACTTTAGATTCTAGAGAGAAACAGAACAAAAAAGAAGAACGTCTCACCCCCAACCTCCATAAGAAATTTATGATTGTATGCTCCAGCAAAAACCTTCATTGATGTAATCAAACAGGAAGATTAGTCGTTTTGTTATCTACATAATTCCAATTCTCATATTATTTTTCTTTATTTGATAGAGTACTCATGTTCAAAATTTAATTCCCTGGATTCCTTTTTTTTCTTAAATAACTTTACTATTTTTTTCTTTTATTTTCTTATTAGCTTATTTTCATTATATACAATACAATTATAAATGAACATATTTGTATATTGGATAAAGGTTATATTTAAACATCAAATTTCTCATATGTACAAGTCCGTACGGATTGGACTTTAGTGACTTTTTTTTTCGTTGCTAAAAATATTTATTTTTAATTTGCACATATATGCATATAATGACATACATATATATATATATATATATATATATCCATCAAAATATAAAAAAATAAAATTGTAACACGACCGTGCATCGCACGGGTTACATACTAGTTTATAATTATTATGTAAGTAGTACACACAGTCTTATTGGATACTCTTTGGAAGATAGAGAAAGAGAATAAAAGTGCAGCGTATCAAACTGTAGTGAAGTGAACCTAAAGTCTTTAAAAGTGATGAATTTATCCTCGAAAATGAACAAATCGATTTAGTCTTCTCAAAATTGGGTGGACATGTTAAGTTGCAAGAAGGGCTGGAATAAATTTTATTTTATTTTTTGCAGAAGAGTAAGAATTATTGAATAGAATGAGAATAAACATACAAGATCAATTGGTATTATTGTAATTGTTGTTTCGCACAGCAAGGGCTCACTTTAAATCAAGTGGGTCAGCCAAAAAGTGATGGTTCAATTGGGGACCTACCCAAAGAACTATGTTGGATCTAAAGTTGGAAAATAGTACAAAAACAATGCTTGGGAAGCTTCGTGTTTTTGTGTAAAATTGCTTTAATTGACAAGATTTAATATCTACTATCTTAGTTTTTGATAATAAAAAGGATCATCTTTGAATCTATCCTCGAAAATTGTGGGTGTTAAAATTGAATAAGACAAGTAACTTCAGCTCATCTTAACTTTATTTCCTCGTCCGTCCACACACATAAATTTGAAAATTTTGTGTATATTGTATTTCTTTTGAAAAACTAAGTGATATAAAGAGTGAGGGAGTTGGAGAGACTCAAAAGTAGGTGCTTCAATCTCGTGCGGACGTTTTTTTACCCAATCACAGAATATAATTTGTGTAAAGATGATGCAAGTGGAATTTGTGTTAGTAATTTAAAATTGAGAAAATAAAGAAATTATTAGGTTGGAAAGGAACATATGTTCTCTTCAAATTTAAATGGATTTTAGCCAAAAAGTGATGGTTCAATTGGGGACAACCCGTTGAACTATGTTAGATCCGAAGAGCACCAACCCGTAATCCTTCCACTGCCGAGAGAGGGAGGTATTTGCTGCTCTGTGAAACCAGCCTCACACGGTTCCCTCCGCTTTAGTGGCTAGGTAACCCAAGCCTTCGCCAGGACCACACAGCCAACTCTCAGCTTGGAATGGGCGGGCCAGAAACAAGCAACTTCGAATCCAGCCCAACAGTTCGAACCAGTGTTCCATCACATTATTGCCCCACTTGGTTACAGGCGCTCGTGACTGCGCTCGGCAATTAGATCTATTTAGGCAAGTAGTTATTAAGTGATGCAATTTTTGTCATGCTTTCGATGTGGGACTGCTTGTTGTTCCCTTTACGTAGTATTTTTCAAAGTTGAAGAACAATAAAATATCCATGGTTGGGGAATCTTTCTATGTTTGAAGAAAAATTGCTTTATTGGCGGTATTCAATGTCTAGTATCTTTATCTTTTATAATAGAAAGGATCCTCTCAATGTATCCTTGACAATTCTGGGCATTAAAATTGAATACAAGAAGCAAGCAACCTCGGTTCATTTGGTTTGAGTGTTGGGAGAGAAACACGCATAATAGATTCGTGAAAAGCTTTTCTTCTGTCATCTAGAATGTCTTACTAATGTTTGGCTTAGACAGGAATTCATCTTTCTTGGAATATTGAATTATCTATCTATATTTCGTTCAAACGAGAATAATAATGAATATGTGAATTACCAAAATGTTCTTCATGTTATAAAATTTAAAGACAAATCCTTACAATTTTACAAAGGTAAAGTTTAAGTTTTTATCGTTAAGAATTGTGAAAATTTGTCGTATGTATTTGATAATAGAAAGAAAAAAATAATAACAATTAAAAGAAAAAGATTCATAACAAATACTTTTTAAAAAAAAAAGAATATAAATGAAAAGGAAAAAAAAGCTGTCTTCGTATGTAAAAGGAATATTTTGGTCTTAAAAATAAATCGTTGGAGAAAATCTAAAAGATGATACTTTGAGTAATCCTTCATTCCCATCAATTTAAGGAGAATAACTTTGAAGCAATATTCCATTTTTGGAATAATGCATTCCTAGTCCAACCAAACATCAAAATTCTTCTGGAATATAGCATTCCAATAATTATTTAAAACTCAAACCAAATGAATCCTTTATGTACAACCTACCCAATTGCTCGAGGATCTATTATAGTTTTGACGATCACAAATAATTGTATTCACAGTTGAGTTACATGTTTATTTGAATTCTCAATGGGTGTTCTTAAATGCACCCACATAATCAGTCTTCTCACCCCAGTGTGAGAATACTTTCTTCTCACCCCCATCAAATCTTTAAAAAATCTTACACTTCACCCCAGTGGTGGGGTGAGTTTACTAAAACAATGTAAAGACGATAAAGTTTTGTCGCTAAAAGTAAAAATATTAAATAATATTAATTTTTTCATTAATATAAGACATATTAAACAAAAATTACATTGTTTTTCATAAATTTCATTAAAAATTTCATCTAAATAGTACCTCTGAAGATACAAAATATTAATTATAATAAATACAGTTTTAACAATTATATGATATTTCATATAATCTTTTATTATTCATTACTCTTAAATAGTTATTATTCATATTTTAAATTTGTCTACAAATTTTATTTTTACTAATAAGTAAATATAAGTTTTAATTTACTACATCAAAAATATTAAAAGATCAGAAGTTGATCCATATATATATAGTAGTATGTTTGATATACAAAAGAAATTTGAAATATTTGCTCCGTTTCCAATTAAATTTAGATCATCCTTTATTTTTTAAGCATTTTGAAAAATTTATTAGTTATTTTCAACACATTTATAAATAAAACAAAAATTAAATTAATTCTTTTATAATATATATGAAAATTTAAACATTAATTATAATTAAAGAAAAGCCCAGAAAAGCCCTTAAGCTATTTTTTCTTTGTTAACTTTTTTTTATACATACTTACATAAACTCTCTCTCTCTCTCTATAAAACGTACATGTGAGTGATATGGAATACTAAGTTATATTAGATTGCAAAGGCTCGGAAGAGCCGTTGAAGTTAACTAATTAATTAAAAAAAGTAATAATTAAGTCATATACTATATAAATATGTCTTAATTCACTGCATCAAAGATGCATCAAAGATATTAGAAGATCAATTCTATTTTTATCAAAAATACTAGAAGAAAGATGACAGAGGAAAAACAAAACTCGCAGGCAAAAAAGTGAATAGTGATGAATTTTTTCAAGTGTTCTTAAATGCATCTACAAAATTCGTCTTTTCACCCCGGGTGTTCTTAAATGGTTTTTTAATGACTTAAAAACATTTTCTTCTTTCTTTTTAAAAAATGTTATCTTTCGTGAAAATGGAAAAAATGAATTGAAAAAATAAAATAGTTTTTATAATAATAAATCATTTATTAAAATATTTTGTTACTTTCGATCTTTAAGATAATTAATTTTTTAAGATTCAAGAAAACGATATCCTTGCAAAAGATTAAAAGGATAGAGATTTTCTCACTAAACTATTTCATTTTTTAATATTTTTTTATGAGTAATTTTTAGAATTTAAATATTGAAATAATAAAAGCACAACATGCAACACACACACACACACACACATATATATATATATATATATTATTTATGACATATTAGGCGCACGTTAGACAAGCATTTTTTAGCTTTGATATTGTATAACTTATCGTGAGTTTTATTGAGCTCTACATGCATATACAAATAAAAAGATTGAATAAATTAAGAAAAATATCATTGAAGACGTTATCGTGCCAGAGCAAATAAAAATAAAAATCTAGCACTTAATATAAAAATTAAAGAATATTTATTATAAACTTATATTTTTGAAATATATGTAATTAAGTAAAAATAGTAGATGATTGTTTGTTGGAAAAAAAATAAAGTTTTTTAATTAATTTTAAAAATTTTAAGTGGGTGAGAAGACAAATTAGTGGCAATTTTTTCAAAGTATAGAAAGTAGGGTGAGAAGAATGGGGTTTACGCTATCTTTTAGGTTAAGATTAATGTAACTTTGACTTTTGGTGGGGTGAAAAGACGGATTATGTGGGTACATTTAAGAACACCCTTCTCAATTGAGACATTTATGATTCATTTGTAGCATTTTGAATCAACAAAGCTGAATTTTTTACACACTGCCTATAGTTATTTTTTGGATTGCCCATGAATAGATGAATTTACCCGGTTTACCTTCACGTATACATCTAAATAATTATCCTACAAGCAGCAAATGCATTTTTAATGCTGGAAATTTTCTCTGTTTTGTATTAGGTATGTGGTTGCTATTTTCATTTTTGAAGAATTATTTTCAAGCGTCAAATGTAGTTGACATACAGAGGTAAATGGATTCAAACAAACAACACTAATAGACCATCATTTAGATACAAAACAAACATACTTGTGTCCACGGAGGATTAGTGTTAACGAAAAAATTGAATATCATCAGTTGCCTACGGTAGAAGAGAATTGCTAATGATCCTTAATAATATCAAAAATATCCAAGTATGCAAATATTACAACAAAACAGTCACCTAAAATTATCACAGTTTTTATCCCGATCTTGATCAAAACCATGGGACCCACCTCCTCCGTGGCCGTGCAGCAGTGTCACTGCTGGGAGTTAAAGTGATCCTATCTGCATGAGCAACAGCCCATTTAGCAAAATCCGGAGAAGAAACCAGCCCTTCCAGTGCTTTCTTCGTGGAATCTCTCGTAAACTTCTCCCATTCTCCCTTTGATAATTTTCTTCTCTCCGGTGTGTTATGGAAACTTGAATAGAATGTCTCTGAATCCGATAACTGACTTGTTGGTGTCCTTGTTGAACCTGTAGGAAAGGTAATTTTAAACTTGCTAAAAAGGTGAAAATGTGATATATTATGTGATGACCCTAATGTTGTGGGTGGGCTGTTGTATGTACCCGGTGTGACTGCAGTGACTGCTGACAGGGTACACATGGGCGTTACATCCCAAAGCAGACAATATCTTACTAGGTCATATTCCCATAGTTACGTCAGGTTGTACTCCTGGGCCAATGATATTTTGACAAATAAGCTTTGCCACATAGGCATTGCCTCCCTCCCTCCCTCCCGAGTGCCTACCTCACCATTGGCCAGGTGTACCACGTGAAATTATACCTGATCTACCATAAATTTGCACGCTATATAGCAATTCAACATTTTCTTTAATTCATCCTTAAGATTTTCATATGATCGAGCAAAATATGGAATAAAGGAGCCTTACAACTATTCCCGGAAAAGGGTCTGAATTGAGGCCTTGGGAATTTGAGGGTTTTGGGACTTCGGACCATGTATTCATCATAAGAATCTTCAATTGGTGACGACTTTGGATTACGAGATCTGCTGCTGCTTTTGTCTGTTTTCCATAATTTTCTGCACGAGATTCCCACATTTTTTTAATCTCAAAACAAAAGAAACACGACAATAGAATATCATCACTAAAGGTATTATTTTTTTCCATGAAAAAAGTACAAGATTCTGTAGTTTCGATCCACTTCCATGAAATTCAAAAACTAACTAACCTCCCTGTTCAGTTTTTTGTTATCTGTACAGAATTTCCATGAAACTAATTTTTCATTTACAACAAGGAATTCAATTATTTCTATGCAAACCCACCAAACAGAGACTAAAATATAAATAAAAGGTGAATAGCATATGCTCGGGATTGTAAAGCAGACTTACTTGTACAAGTGACGAATGAACCTTGGTCGGCTAATTCTCCTCAATAATGATGAAGCCCAAATTACACATAACAATGCTTCCGCTGCCAGTAAAGGATCCACTGTACTCTGGAACGAACACAAACATATCAAATTTGTAGTCTTCCATTCAAAAAAAACATTAATGTTCTGAATGAAAGTCTATTCAGCTTCAGCATTAAAAGGTAGAAATGGTATTTGTTTTCTCCCTCTTAATGTTGAATTGGATTAAAATTCAGCACTAAACATTAAGAGGCAAGTCCTGTGAATGCATAATTTAAGTTTAATACAAATTTATACCGATGGTACCCTTAATTCTTTTTATATTAGCTATTGATATATTTAATCATAATAAGGGTAAAATTCAAAAATGACATATATTCAGTATTCAAAGCCAAAGAAAACCAGACACATTTTTCAGCAGTTTTGTCTGGCATTAAGCATTCAGTGTTCAGCATTCAAAGGTCAAAAAAACAAAGGGACCCAAAAGGAGAAAAAGAAAGAAAAGGAAAAACGAACCTGAAGAATCATAACGGAAGCAATAATACGAATGGACCAGGCAACAAAATGAGATACGCCTACATCAACTGATCCATCCTCTGTCAGAACAAGTTTGCGAACGACCCAAAAGCCCAACCAAGCTCCAGCCAACACGAGGAAAGCCATCAGAAATACAGCCAACTACACACATAAATACCACATCAGTTAGTACATTTAGTCACTAGAATAAACTACTAGTAAGCGCATATATCAGTTCAAATGAAATTTGTCTGCGAGTAGTTAAGAAGAGACAGTACAATGAGTTCAACTTTTTAATTAAGAAACTTTAACCAAATGTTGGATGCACAAAGGCAGGGAATTGAATGGCATACTGGATGCTTCCAGAATTAACAATAGGAAGGAACTTACATACAGGATTGTACATGTCTTCGGCGATTCCTATCTCCATGAGTATTGAACGCAGTAGTCTAGGCACGTAACTTAGTAGAAAAGATCCCAAGCCAATCTGAACAAAAATACAGAAAAAAATAAATAAAAAATATCACAATAATTTCTTTCACACTATATAGAAAAACAAAAAAAAGAAGGAACTCACCATAGACGAATAAAAAAATATTGCGAGTGAATTCTTCCGGCCAGTCGGAAGGAGCTTCATCCCCTGTCAATATAACACAGCAATAACTGTAAATGATTTGAGATATTATATTTTTTTGAACCCTAAAGAATAGCAGATCAGAACTACCAGAAACTATTCTATTTCGGCAAGGAATAATATCCTTGAAGCATGGGTAGAAGTTTCAAATTTAAATAGTATTAATGCAGTCAACATTAAACACACGGCAAGTCTTCTCAAATTAACAATATGAGATATCTTGTGTAGAACCATAAAACGGACGAAAGAATTATATGAATGAAAAAATAACTTTCACACAATCAAGATACAGAGTTGGAAGATTATGTGTTCTACCTGAAAAAGGATCAACAGTATCACGAGGGCAACACCAACCGCCATTGCACTACTATAGTAGAAAACTAAAGATTGACTCAAAGAAGATGCCAATGTCATCATTGCAAACCCCAATACCAAAAATATAACTCGGTACATGAAAAAATCTGCAAAAATGAAAAATTGAGAATAGAAAATCAAATAATAGAGGTTAGCATGAGGTAAATTGAACAGTTCATTGATCCATAAGAATTAACCTTCATCAAGGGACACCTCAAGAGTTCCTGAGGAAGAGCCCGCCATCCGTATATCTAAGATCTTGTGGTCAAAAGGTGACATGGATCTAACCCATAAACCCTTCGTAAGTTTCTCCCACTTCTCTTGAGAACACATCCCTATTCCAAGAGATGCATTTCTGCAAAGGCAACATGTTACACCAATTATGAATTAAACTAAAAGTATAAAGAAAAGGGATGGTGATTCAGGACATGATTAGAAGAATTTATATTTAATTGTATTTTTTTCTTAAACTTGCATTTGAGGATATTAATTGTGTTGTAATTATCTTAATTTAGGGTAATTAGTCTATTAGGGTATTTATGGTATTTATCTATTAAATTTATATTTAGGTAATTATCTTATTGAGGAGGCTTTGCTATTTTCTATTATATCAGGGTTTTCTTGGGTTTTCATTGTAGGTTATAAAAAAGGTTGTAGTGCTAGCTATTATTCAGAATTGAATTATGATTTGATTAAGCATGTGCGCTTAGCACTTGTGAGCCATCGCCTGAGGTATCTCCTTCCCCTTCTCTCTTCTTATATTCTTCTTCAATATTGTTCTACATCAGACGACATATTATTTTGCAAAATAATATACATCATTTAGTAGAATGCTCAATTATGAATTAACAGAAATTTATCTACGTACAAAATTCCTCCAACATAGCAGCCACAACATCAAAACTTATCATTGACAAAACTGGTAATGCAAAAATAAACTTCTACTTATCTATTTGAGCCCACATAATTTATTGAGTGACTCACCTGTGGAAACAAACCTCAACATTTGGTGGACGAGCACTTGAATTGACATAAGAAATTTTCACCTTCACCGAATGTGCAAACTTTCTGAGATTTTTAAGCCTTGGCAAGCCATGAACTTGAACTCTTTCACAAACCACTTTATCACCAGGCTTGATACCCGGAGATTTTTCAACTAGCAAGCTTGGAGATAGCTGTAATTTGGTAGACTGGGCAACAACTGCAAAAACAAAATGCATGAATAGAGTAAAAATCTTAAGCAAGAGGATTTGCTCTTTGGTCAAGCTAAGCATGCACTTTGCAAGTAAAGCCAACGTTTGGCTGACACTTCTTCAACACTTAACAACTTGTCATGAACAAATGCTAAATCTTGAAATAAAATTTTGTTTTAGCATCCAAGGAGAATTGTCAAGAGAAACCAAATTAAGCGCCAACAGTAGAATTGCAGAATAAACCATTCATTTTCCATTTACTGTCCAAGTACGTTGTACGCCCTATGAAAATTGAAATTAAAAGTCCTACCTGCACCTCAATCTTTATCAAAGCTTGAACATTCTGATCCAGTATACTACTCAATTGCTCAAGACTTAATTCGATGCAATATACTAAACTCCTCAATTGTTAATGCCCTCAAAAAATAATGAGTGAGCCAAACATCAAATCAATTGTATTTCTTTCTTTCCTCCTTTAGTTTGTTTAATTTTCCTAACCCCTTGCCTACAGTGTTCTAAATCGCACTAGGTGCTATTCGGAGGTAGGAGGGAGCCTAGGGCGTAGAGCCCCTAAGCGTCTAGCCTAGGCAGCCAGTTTTTTGTTTATTTATATTTTAAAAATACAACATTACAAAATTTAAGTCTACTTCCGAAAGGAGAAGAGCTTTTTTAAATGAATCTTTGTCATAGTTCAAAGTTCAAACATGAAAAAAGTAATTTTTAAAGCAAAAAAGGAGAGGAAAACTTCATTAGTCCTGCCGAAATCGCCATCCCAACAGACAGACTAGGCAGTCGGGGATATTTAGAACGCTGTTTACCTAGCATTGACTCTTCCAACAATCCAACATACAAACACCAAACAGCCGTATCAGAGCATATAATATGTTATCTAAAAAGGCCGATCAAGACCCAAAACATAAGCCCTAAAACCCTAACTTTCTCAATATCACGTTATTGCATGATGAAATCCAAGTTTACTACCAAAATTATAAATCTTCCTAAAATTAATCTGGGATCAAATAGCAAGCGTTCAATAAAACTTAACAATCCACCCTCAAAATCCTAGGCCTCGTGCATATTATACAAAATTATACACAGAATAATCAGAAACACGTGTTTATGAAATGAAAATCTAAATGCTACATTCTAACAACTTGTACAATTTATTAGCAACAAGGGGAAGATAAAATTTGAATGAAGGTATACGAACCCTAGAGTTGGAAAATAGCGTACCTAGTGAAAGTTCTTGATGGGCAGAAATAATTGAGGAGCAAGTGGAGGATGAGAGAAAGAAAAGCAGCCAGGGAATGAGAACGGAGAATCGAAGAAATTTGGCAGTGCCCATTCGTCTCTCTGAGTCTCTGTTCTTGCGATAACGAAAACAATGCGGACAAGACTCCGACGGGAGCAAAGTTTAAACCAAGAACTTTCGCTCGTTTGCTTGTCCAAAAGGAGGCGTCACAAATTTATATTGAAAAAATAAAATATAATTAATATAAGCATAAAAATAATTTTATTTTACTTTTTTTTTTTATCTTACAATGAGATTTTTAGTTGAAAGAATAAAACAATAAATAAATAAAATTTCAGAGGTTCAAAGTAATTTATTAAAGTTAAGACTTATCCCCCAAAATAATTTTTGTTCCACCAACAACTTAACGAGTTTGAGAAATAAAAAAATAATTATACATATAAATAAACAAAAGTATTTCGTCTATTTAATTAGGTCATTCATTACTTAAAATTAAAACATTACTCTTTTCTTAACTCTTCTATTTCTCACACCCATACACAATTGTTTCTCTCATCATCTGCTTCTTTCATCTATATCTATCTTCATCTTCTACTTCTTTCACATGTCTTCATGCTATCACCATTGTATCTTCATCACTCACGCCGTGCAATATTAATTGTCATCGCCGTCCAATCGTTCTCTTTCTTGTTTTGCACTTTCACCCCTTTCTCTTCCTCTTTTGCACAAAAGGCGTAAGCCTTTTGACGCCTAGGTGTGAAAAGTGTGCGCCACGTAAGTTTAGGCCAAAAAGCATATGCTGAGTGTGCAATTCGTTGTTCTCAATGAGCTTTGGAGTGTTTTCTTCCTAGGCGCATCAAAGCGCGCCTAAATGTGACGCCCCAAATCCCATTAAGAGGATTTACCCTCCGGGACTTGGTTAATCACAGAGCCGTACTCGACGGCAACCAAAATAAGAAGAATATAGATCAATAAGGAGCGATTATATCCATAAAACTAAAATTTACATCAAAATCATATCGTATAAAGTATAAGTAAAAGCCTCTAATGAGGTCCTAAAACACAAATCCACAATCCTTAATATACATATCAGTTCTAGAGGAAATATAATACACATCACATAATGCTGGTGTAAACAAAATGTTAAAATCAATGGCCCTTCCATGTGAAGGGCCCTCAGCTAACTACAAAGTAAGAAATGAGGCAGTTTAAGAAGCGTCGTCATTCATCTTCCCCTTTCCTGATGAACCTATAGAAGTACCTATAATAGAAAATAGTAGGAGTGAGTCAAAGTGACTGAGTGGGACCCATATATAATAAATTAAATCTTGTTAAAAGTAATGAGAACTCCTTTACCCGTTATATATACACACACACATATAAGTAGCTTCTGCCAACAAACCTCGTAATATAATTGGTACTGGGTTCACCCCAGAACTATCAAATCATAAATCTTAATGATAACCGCGTTTATCCAAGCATATAACTAGGTCTTCATTTCGTGGCCTTTCAACTACGCGGCAGTAGGGCCTCCCGTTATTTTTCATGCACGGTTTCGGGTCTTTCACCAGGGGCGCTCTGTCCCAACTTACAGTCTCATCTAAGGAGACTACACCTAGGACCGTTCATAGAGTAGCGCTAGCAATAATTCTCTAAGCAAACCAATTGGCTCTTATCCAGGGAAAACAATTAAAACAAGCATTCACAATTCTCCATTTTTGAATAAAACTCAACGCCTCAAGTAATAAGAGAAATTATCGTATAAATGAACTCAACAAGCATAACAAATTATTTGTTAGTTGACTCATCAAGAAAATCCCACCACTTGGCCCAACAAAAGACATTACATGTTTTCTAATAAACTTCTTTATCCATAAAATATAGTCCAAGTGAGTTTTGGTGAAAGACAAGTATTTAATAGAAATTTCTTGTTGAATCATGTTATTTGAACAATATGTAGGCTACTAGAATCATTAATTTCAACACTTCATCATAATCCCATTATACACCCAAAATATGTGTACATAGCTTAGGTTTTTTAAACAAGTAATATAATGAGAATCAAACAATAATAAGGTAGAAAATTAGTTTTGATACTAGATTCCCACCTCTAAGGAGCTTAATTTCCGAAATTGATAGCTTAAAGACACTCCTCCTTCAAGCTTGCAAAACCCTAAAATCCCACCAAGCTTTAATGGAGGTAAAAGATGAAGATGAGGGTGGAAGAAGGAGAATCAGAAGCCAAGGCTTGGCTCAATGGATTGGATGTCTTCCAAGCTCTAAAGAACTCTCGCCTAGGTTTCTCTCAAAGCCCTCACTCTCCCTTGAAAATGTTTGTATCAAAGTGAAGAAGAAAGAGGGTTAAAATCATGAGATTTCGGGTCAAAAGTGGTCAAATACAACCTATAGGCTTACCATGATCGATCATGGTCCCCCATGATCGATCATAAAGTGTTCTAGAGTGCTCTGGAGTGCCCATGATCGATCATGGTGACTGCTGCATCATACTGTCACCTTAGGAGCCCAAAATGAGCCCCGAAACGTTTAAATCTTGACTCGGGCGAAACACAAAACTTGTAGAGGAGAATGAGATGAAGATTGGACCGTAAACAATGAGTCATTTGGACATCGGATGAAAAAGTTATGACCTCTCAAAGTTTGCCAACATTTAGTAAATCGCGTAGAATCAAAACACGAATTTAAGATCTCGTTTTCAATTAGGACCACCCGAATGATGAAACGATTGGTCATTCAAAACTTAATTACACTATAACAACATGTCTAAGGTTTGAAACTACAAGTAAGTAACTTGCATCATGAGAACGCTAGTTGAAACACAACTTATCAACTACACGGAATAAGGTGAGAATTTTAAAAGTAAAATAAGGCTAGGGGTATTACACTAAATGCATGCCTAGCCAGGCTTTTTAAAATACTATTTTAAACTATTATCACGAGGGGGAGGGGATTTTAGTATGAGAGTCCTTAAATAAACCTACAAAATTTGCTAGCTCATTTCAGCGGTAAAATACTTTCTCCACGCCCTAATAATTTAATAAAACAAAATTGCATTCACCCTAATGTTGCAATGAATTTATAGAATGCATTATAGGAACGTTGACTTCTACTTTTGCTAAAAAAAACATGAAAATCTTATATAAACCCGCAAAAACCATATACCACCTCTTTTTTATATGCCAAACAATAAAACCAATTATTTCATTGCACATTCACGAAATTCATTACTGTCCCGATAAAACTTTTTATAAACTCATGGTCCATTAACTATTGAAATCTCCCAATAAATCTTCAAATTTATTCATATTTAACAAAAGCAGTTCATTTTTTGTAATTTACTAAACATAAAAAAGTTATACAACGTTTTGTATTTTACTAATCATCAGAAAATTAGATTATTAAATTTGAGTTACACAAAATACATATATATATAACTCATATATTGTTGTGGGTACCAAAATTTTTGGATCTCCCCATAGTGTTTGAACACAGTTCTACTGGAAATAAACAATTATGGGTACCTTTTAATTCTAGCAGGAAATCAATTGTCATGTTGCATTTAATATGGTGTGATGATGAAGTGACGGTTCTTGAGGTGAAAATTGTCGTTTGAAGAGAGAGGGGAATTGTGTATTCATACACACACACATATATATATATATATGTCACTCTTCTTCTCTTCTTCTACTTTTCATCTTTAACTAATCATATTTTCTCTGAAATCTATTAAAGAACCTTTAAATCTTCCGCTTCTTTTGGACCTTTGTCATTGAAATTATCTATTATAGTATATCCTGAGTTCACTAAAGCCATAATTACCTTTGTTCTTGTAAGTTTTCCTCATTAAATCTTCACTTTTTATGTGTTGTTCATAATGTTCATAGCATTCTTCAACTTTTTTTCATCTTTTTTCTTTAACTTTACCCTATTTGATCTGTAAATCTTAAACCTTAGGACCAAAATAGTTTTGGGTAGAGTCGCCCTTATGACCCTAAAGGAAGGAAGAGTTTGGCCGACTATATATACACAAGAGAGTCATTTGGCATGACTGTGACCTTGAGGAAAATCCTTACAATGAAATTCCTATTAGGCCTTACCCTATTTGGATTTCCTTTTTCACCCAAGCCGAGTTATGGCTACCTTTAGATCCTCTAATGGTCAAGTTCCTTAGGATGATAATACAGTTAGGATAATCTTAGGGGTGGCCAAGTTGAATAAACGATTTAACATGTCACTATGCCTAGAAGAAATTCAATATTGCTACTCCCTTAACCAGTTTGAGGAAAAATGGAACTTGAAAGCCATGGTGAACTCTCCATCCTTAGTTGAAAGCTTCTCATTCTTATATTAAGGCATGTATGATGACATCATAATTATGTTACATTGATATATTAAAAGCCAAGTTTTTCTCTTATTAGTTTGGTTACGTTATAAACTCGATTTTACTGTTTTAATGAGAATCTTTGTGGAGAATGGTTGCATTATATTATTTATTTAAATATTGTGCATGTGTGTATTTTATTCCATGTATGAACACCCCCAATCCATGACTCTCGTGTGAATCCAGTTTTAGACAAAACGAGCATTGTAACACCCCCGTCTTAATCTACAGGATAATACCCCCGTCTTAATCTAGTTTTAGACAAAACTAGCCTATCTTAGTAAAACTAAGATAGGTGTATAAGAACAAATATAAACCAATATTGATGCACTCATCAAACAAGGACAAGCAATAGTTACCCAAAATGCTATCATAACATGTGAACTTACCATACAGAGACAAAAAACCAACTATATATAAACGAGAAAAAATAAACAAGTTCTCAGGTTAGACGTGGCTCCCCTGTGCAAACATATTTACAATAAAAGAGTAATTGTATCAGAGCCCCTAAGACGTTCCCGAACCCATTGCGTCCTAGTCCTCCTTGGACTCCGGAATACCTATAAGATTTCAATAAACGGAGTGAGCTACATGCTCAATAGGGGGGAATATAGAGCATATCATTTTGAAAACCGTTTCACCATTATAAATGTTTTCAAAACACATTTAGTTCTGTGATGCCAAAAAGAACCAGTTTTCTTTTAACACTTCAGTGGTGTATGCACATGCAAATGCAGGTTACCTCCCGTGTCAACTGTTTACCGTATAGGAAAAGCACGAACTGTAAAGACAATCTATTTCCGCCAAAGATATCATAGTCTCATAGATGAGCTGCCTTTGCTATAACATCCTGGGACCAACTATCCCCAAATTTATCCGAGCATAGATACCAACCAAACCCGTAGTGCCTTGCCAATTTGCCTATATTCTTGGGATCCACACCGGTGGCTTAGAGGCGGCCATACATTACTCCCCTAGGGGTTTAGGGCTTTTCAACCCAAGGGCACCGAGCCCTCCCTATTTTCCCATCCCGGCAAGCACCATATCGATACAACCATTCATTTCTTAAGAGGCACAAGTTCTCCATAACATATATGAACCATAGAAGCCTTCCAAGAGATAAATAATAAAACCACGAACCAAGAATTTGATCCAGGACTTGCCATGATCTTTCCGAGCCTTCGGTTGACACATTAGTGACATATAACATGCAAACATGCTTATAAAGCTATTTATGTCATGTACACTCTAATGATTTTTATCTCATATCCCTTGGTATGTAAAAGGTCATCAATAAATCGATTTCTTCAGCAAACATCATCCTTACACCCAAAGGATATCACATACAGTTCAGAATACAATCTATACTAAGTGTATATAGCATATCTCGCCTCAAATCATGCGTTCATAATACAATAAATCATAAAAACCACATATACTCATTTAGCTTCATGCTATGAAACAGAAACAAACCAAACACAGTGATTTATAACCAAAATAGTGTATTATCGAGTTTTGAAGACAAGGGGACCCCTACCTTGAGTTATTAGCGAAGAAGAATAAAGAAAGTTGATGATTCAAGCCCTTCCCAAGCAATCTCAAGGAAGAAGAAAATGAATAGTGAGCTAAAAGAGGATTTTGATGAGTTTGGAGCGCAAATCTTCGATCGAGAGTGAAAAATACGCGAGAATCGCTTAAGAACACCTCTCCTTCTCTCTCTAGAACTCTCTAGATAGTTATAGAAGTGTGTGGATCGAAAATGAGTGAAAAGGGGACAAAACCGACTTTAAATGGGTTAAGTCGGGGCTCAGTTCCATATGGCGGACCAGTATGCCAAAAACAGAGTATCGGTCCGCAGTGTAAAATTCCCCCAAACTTTATATGCCGGACCGGTATGGCAAAAACTGCATACCGGTCCACAGTCTGATTTTTTCCCAAACTGCAGACGCCGGACCGGTATTCTAAAAACTTAATACCGGTCCGTAAGTAACTTTTTTCCAACTTGTTTTGGTCATAACTTCTCGCTCGAAACTCAGATTGAAACGATCTTTATATCTATAGAAAGGTAATTCCGAGATTTACAAAATCACAAATTCCACACAAAATAAACATAATTCACATTAAAATAAACGCAGAGTGTTGCAAGCATTCTTTATCAAGTCTCGAACCCGTTAGAACATCCCTAATCCATTGGAAACCTTAATGATCAGCAACTCAAAAGCCTGAACGCATTGTTGCCACTTGACTGACTATGACAGGGATCGACCTAAGTCAATCTCTGTGGTAAAATCGCTTTCTTTAACCAATTGGTCTTCCCCTCTAAAACTAAAGACCAATTGGTCTTATGAGCTTGCCAATCGGTCTAGAGAGAAAGAGCTCTAGAGAGATAAACAAGAAAATAAGCTATCATCAAGGCAAGAATCTTATATTTCTTTTCAAGCGCACCAGATACGCATTTATATAACATTTTTAAAATTAAATACTGCATTTCAATTACAAGTTTTAATACATAAAAGTAAATAATTTGCAAACAATTTCATTACTCTCAAAATAAGTCCTTTCTAAGTTTTACAAGAAAACAAAAATCCGTTTTGGCACGTTTTCAAAACAAAACCTATATAAAAATAATTTCCAAACACTTGGAACTACGAGACTCTAATTTCATTCTATAAATGAATACATAGGTGCTTGTAAAACTCAAGTCTGATTTCACAAATACTGTTTTAAACAGAATTTATCAGAAAGCACTATTTTGAAAACAATTCAAACTACTTGCAAGATATCTAAAATAGGAATTGAATACATGATCCATTAAGAGACCGAAAGGGCTAATTAGAGGCCTATCACATTCGCAATTCATAGTGTTGTTCCCGAACCCTAGCAAAACAAGTTATCAATCAATCTCTAGTTTTAAACGTATAAAAGACAATCTGATTTTGGATTATCTTTTATACGATCTTTTGTTTGTTTTCTTGCAAAACAAACTGACGATTCTAAAAACACGTTTTTCCTACAAAATAAAGTTTTAAAACACGAACATTGAGAGTCCACACCTCAAGGATATGGTCGGGGAACTGGATTCTCACACCATGTAGTAGATAATTCAGTGTGTATAGAGTTTAGCTTACATATAGAGGATCATAGCATCAGTTCTTACGAAATATAAGTTTATTGGTACACAGTTTTTGATTTAAGTAAACAAACATCAGTAGAATTGTAGCATGTATTTTAGTAGTTTATCTTGATTACGAAAAATGGTATAGTTTCAACTCATTATGCTAGTACACTTTATGTGTATTGAACATGACCAATTTTGGTTAATTATTTTTATACTAACTATATAAAACTAGGGTTGTTTTGATCGGGGTGGAAACTAGGATACCCCAAACCCCAACCAAATGAAAAAAATTCGATTTAAGTTTTCAAATTTTTTAAACCCAAACTCAAACCAAACTTTTCAGTTTGGTTTTATTTGGTTTGGACCATGGTTGTTTATGGTTTCTGGGAAAAAAATGTGTAGTTTAACTATTTGCTTGGAAGCTGGTTGAAGATGAAATTGCCAAGAATTTGGAAAAGGAATATGATTTTCCCACATACAGTGCCATTGTAGGTGTCAAAAAATTTGGGTCTCCCCACAAGATAAGTTATAAGCAATATCAATGGAACAATAAATGGGAACTGATGGTTGAGATTGAGATTTTTGTCTATCAAGTAAGTTTCTCCAGTAGCTTTTATGCTAATCCGGTAGTACGTCCTCATTTGTGCGTGTGTGACTATATATTGGCTCTAAGGCAATCAACAAAGATAATGTTTACAAGCTACTAGCCCTCTATTTCTCTCAAGTTAATTGCCTAGAATTCAAAAACCCTTATAGTGAGCCTTCCCTTTTATATTTATTGGTATCAAGTTACGGTTATAATGCTCCATTAAGGTAAACAATAAAATGACCATAAAAGGCAAAACTTGGTCTCTACTCCAACATTTTACATAGTAAAAATTATAGTGGTCCTAACTTTGTCCATCTTCTATATAAGCAAGACTATCTCGGCAACGGCTGATGTTAATTCGCCGACTGTGACGGTACGATTATATAAGTAAAGCAACCTTAACATCACAATATATACTCGGCATAGACATCTGCTCGACTGCAAGTGTATTCTCCTCCTCTTGACTTAGGCCTTACATTGGCCTCATAAGTGGGCTTGTAAAAATTCACACATTAATATCAGGCTTATATATTGTTTTGGGGGACATTTGTACTTAAGTACTCGATGTTTTATAATAACGGTATCTTGGTACCTCGAGTTTTACATATTAGTATCTTGGTACCCATTTTCATTTTAATAGGTATTTTTTATGCCTATTTTGTTAGTTGACCATTCACTTTCGCTAAGTCAACACAAATAATAATGTATTCTTCCCAAATTTCCCCTATGATATTTTATTAATAGAACAAATGTAAAAATAAAAAAAAATAAAAAAGAAGAAGAAGAAGAAGAAACCGATTATATTTTCACCAACACAAACAAAAGTTAAAGAGAAAAAACCATAGTTTCCATTATTTCTCCAAAGCATCAAACCTTCCATTAAACCCTAAAACCTTCAATTAAAACCTAAACTAGGTTACAAAAACCCTTCCAAAAGTGTTCTTCGCCAAATCTTCAAAGAAATTTCGGAATTTCATTTCTTTTAGGGCAAACAAAACGTGCATCATAAAATGGTATGTTTTGGTTTAATAGTTAAGGTTTATTAGTATAATACAGATGTTTATTATATGTTTATGTAGATTATTGTGTTTATTACATGTGTATGTATTTTATTTTAATAATTTAATATTAGGGTTTGTTTAATATTTAAGGTTTCTTTGATGCTTCTATTTAGATTTAGGGTTTCTTTACTGTTAATTACATTTATATTAATGCTTTTGGTCCCATTTGTTGAATAAATTAAAGCATATGGTCCAAAAAATTAGGGTTTTGTCTATTACATGTATTTGTCTAATATGTATAATATTTATGTGATTACTCCGATGCATGCAAGCCTAATACAATGAATATATGCACTGTGTTTTTTAGGATAAAAGGAAAACCTAATGCACCTTTCAAAACCCCAAGAAAACAAGCTCCAAAGCCCTGAATCATTTATAGAAGATCACATAAATTTAGGGGCAAAATTAAGCTACATTTTAGTTGAACCTCCAAAAAACCTATAGCACTTAGTAATGATGAACTTGATTTTAGTGATCTAGTTGAACCTGAACCACTTAATATTGATCCAATTGAACCTAAACTACTTCAAGCTGAACTAACTGAACCTGAACCACTTGAAAATGATCCAATTGAGCATGAACCTGAAGAATACATCTCAATAGATAAAGGGAATATGAAAAGGAAATAATTAATGGACAGGACATGTGTATTTGCCTAGGGTACGTGGGTTGCGTAATGTACCTATATGTGATAGTCAAGTCTCTATGAATGATTGTGGGCCTTATGAGAGCACACCTGGGATTCATATTCCTTCAAATGAACTAAAGCCAATATTACGAATTGATGACCTAAATGCATAATATAAGTATCATAGTGTGGCTTCTATTGATATTGATAGCCAAAATAGTGGATTTGAATAATGGGACTGGGATAGATATGAGGAGGATGAGGAGGCTCATAAAGGTAGTGTAAGCAGTCGTGATGATAGTGAAGATATTACTTCTAATGGTGGTAATAATAAGGGTATTGACAAAGAAGTGAGTCTTGAGGGGAGTAGTGATAGGGAGATGAATGATTTGAAAGACTTTACTAATTAAACTGAAAATATGCATGAAGATGATAGTGAAAGTTAGAAAACAAGTGAGCTGGAAATTACTCAGAAAATGGAGTGGAATACAATGAAACATTGTAGGAATTTCTTAAAGAGGTTTGCTGTGTTAAAAAAAATTGAGTATAAACAGAGGAAAAACAACAAGTTACAAATATATTTTAAATGTAAACTTGCAACTTGTAAGTGGAGAATTTTAGTGAGGAAGGTGCCTTATAAGCACACTACTAAGGTAAAGAAGTATGTGGGTCAGCACAGTTGTAGGAGCGATGATAAATATAGGAATACCATGGCTAATGCTAGGTTCATAGTTGATAAGATAGAGGAGGACATTAGAAACCATAAGTTCTTCGAACTTAGAAGTGTAATATCAAAGATTTATAGCAAACATGGGGTGAAAATAAAGCTATGATACTGCAAATAATGCTAAGGTGAAATGTCATGAAAACATTTACGGCTTTGTTTTTGGCTCATGAAGTATGATTTCTCTGGTCCAAGCACAAGTTCTCATTAAAGCTACCCAAAAGGCCTCGTATATGACCATATCTTACTTATATGGGTCTAGATCCCCCAAATGTGCTACCATTCCTCGACAGCTACCATTCCTCCACACATTAGAGCTACCATTCCTCCACAAAATCCAGGCAGTGTGGCAGTAAACGGTCACATCCTTCCCCCAAGAGAATGAGAAATTCATGGGGTCTGCTCTGTTGATAATAAGTTTATGGGTACCCTCACGGCTTGTATTCCCAGGGGGTCACCCATCCCATTTCTCTTCAAAGCATCTCCGAAGCCAGTTAGGCCTCGATATGGACCATATCTTACTTATATGGGTCTCCAAACAATGGCCTATTTTTAGTGGCCATGTATATGACAAGGGGGAAACCTATGATTCATGGTTTCAATTCCTTTAAATTCTGAAACCTCATTTGATACAACATAAGGAAACAATTACATTTATGTTAGATAGATCCAAAGCTTTGTTGGGGGCTGTTAAGGATATGTTCCCTTGAAGCCCAAATATGCATTGTTTGAAACATATGTTTAAGAACTTCAAGCAAAACATGGTGGGAAGCACTTGCAACATTTAAGCTGAAGGGCTACTAAGTCATCAAAGATTGAAGAGCATGATAATTGGATGAAACAGATTTACAAGGAATATTTGCATGCTTATTTCTTGTTATATAGTGAGGATAATGATGAAGAATCTTAGGTGAGGGCATACTTTGACACAAAATGCAAATGTGAGCACATCACCAACAATTTTTTAGAGTCATTCAATAGCATGATACTTAAGTTGAAGGACATGCCATTAGTTAAACTATTTCAGAAGTGTCAGTATATATATATAGTCATGGCATTGATGTATAGGAGGAGGATGAAAACTAGGGGTGAGATGGGGGGAAAACTTGTTCTTAGGGTTGAGAAAGCAATTGAGAAGCTGGAGAAACAGTACAAATACTACACTACATAAGGTACCACTAATTGGATGCATGTAGCAATTGATAGAAATGGAACCAGTTGGATAATGCACTTACAAGAACAAAGTTATAGCTGTAAGGAGTGAAAAATGTTTGGGATACCTTGTGTGCATGCCATGGCTATAATTCTACCAATGAGAGAACAATGGGACAAGTAAATGTTATTAACTTATATTTCAATTTATTGCTTCATTAAATGTACCTATTATTAATTGCTTTTCACCAATTGCATGCACTCCAGTCCTTACTTCACTGTTGATGCATATAAGGCAGCCTATAAAGGTTATGTAACTCCAATTAAAGATTACAAATACTGGAAAGAGGTATTAATTGGCTTACTTCATTGTCTTATTTTTATTGAATTGCTTTTAATTGATTGAGGTATTAATTCATCGACTTATTTGTATCCCTAACAAGTCCATCATCCACTACTGTATAGGCCTCTTAAGAGACCTAATGTAACACGCCGTTTGTCCATTTCACTGCGTTAACTGTAATACCCTTAGCATTTGCATTTGAGCATGAGCATCCTTGTTTTATACCTTTATATGAGTTTAATTTTTTTTATTTTATTTTGATATTTGTCATACAAATTTCATTAGTTGGATATGATTTGAGATTATATTTATTGATAGTTATGTTCGCTTTATTTTATTCATCTTAGTCCTTGTTCGGATACATTTAACCTATTCTAGATACCTACATGTTTAGCCTACAAATTATGGAGAAATAAAAATATTTTAGACAATTGTGCAGTGTTACCATTTCAATCATATCTTTTCGCTCAGAACTTCGATTTTGGCGTTCTTTATATCGTTAGAAAGAAGACTCTAAGAGCTAAAACTTCATCCTACTAAAAATTTTCCAGTTCGGACATTTACTAGCCTAAAATTAGCTCCGAAGCTACTGGTCACGCACAGTGACGCGAAAACAGGGGCATTTTGGTGATTTTTCTTTTTATTCCACTTATACTCTTCTCTTATACACACTTCTCATTTTCTCCTTCTCCAAACCCATGAAATCAGAGCACTTCTCTCTATTTTCCTCATCCTAAAACCTTGATTCATCACAAATTAAACCACTAAATCCATTATACTACTAGAAATCACAAGCTAGTAACATCATCAACAAGATTTCATCATCCTCCTCCTTTGAATCATTCAATTCATCCAAGGATCCTTCAAGCTCTTCATACTCAACTACTTCAATTCTTCATCAATCCTTTATTTGAGGTGGGAACATGAGTAAACTTCTCTTCTCTACTCTAATTTACATGTTTTATACTCTAAATTGTTAATTTTGAGTTCCACCCATATGAATCTTAGATTTGCTATTTTAGAGAATAGATGATTTTCTAAATTGCTATTAATTGAACTATGAAGTTGTGATGATGGTATTTGATATATGAATTTGCAAGTTTGATTGTTATATGGGTTTTAAAGTCAAGTTTTGATGATGAACAGTGAATTCGTCATAGTATACCTTGCCCATAAATTATTGGTATAATTGAATAAGTTTACTTTAAAAATTATTTATGGAATTTCCTTTAGTGTTGGTACTTAAACTTGGTTTAAAGACACATTTAATGTAAATTGTGTATTGTATGGATAATGTACTTGTGCTTGTATTTGTGGTTGGTTTGTAAGTTGGGACGGAGAGCCCTTCGGATGAAAAGACCGGAAACCGTGCACAGAAGCAAGGAAGAGGTGCCACCGCCACAGGGTGAGGAGCCCCCGGAATGGGGACCACCACATTAGCATTTATGGAGTAACCATTCATTATGTATGTGTTACTAGTTTATCCGAAATTTATATTCGGTTACTTATCCTCAACACAATAAAATTAAATGTGTCAATTTTATAATTTATATATTCCTTAACAAAGTGCCAACATTGTTTATGATTCTTATATGAGTTTAATGAGGTTTGATTATTTTCTTTGTTGAATTCCCCTATACTTTGGAGCCTCATTTATTAGGCTTGTTTACAATTTTAATAGTTCAATTATTAGTTTCATTTTGCACTCTTGTTTCCATTGGGCTTTTTAGCTCACGTCTTTCCTCCACAGGTACAAAATCTGATCGTGTAGTAGATGGCAAGGGAAAGGGGGAAAAGATGATGTTACATGCGATAAAGTAGATCCTTGATACCAATTAGACCTTGTGTAGTCTTCATGTAGAAGACTTTGGTTTGTTTCTTTTGAGTTTTATTAATAAAATGTTGTGGTTATGTAATATTAGTGAATAATATTTTGTGGAGAACTTATGGTTTTATGTATATATGTCTTTTATTTATATTTAATGAGTTTGATAATGGTTTGTGATTCGGTCTACAGTTTGTATCGTATTAGTGCGTCATAATTTTCAGATTTATATTTAAGGAATTTTAGTTGGTCTTTTTATGCGTCCATTATCCAAATTTATATCCACCATATAGGTGGATACCGTAGCGTCCCCGCTACCCCGGGGTGTGGGATTTGGGGCGTTACATTAACCTCCATTCATTCTCTTATTTCACTTGTGTGAGTAATCGTTTCGTAATTCGGATAGTCCGAATTGATATTGGCTTGTTGTTTAAGCTACAATATTGCATTTTAATACATATTTAGATGGCTTATTATGCAAGAATTTGATTCTAATTATCCTAAATTGTAAAGATTTGAGTTTTAATCATGAAATAGGATAATATATTTGTTCTAGTGCATTATAACATTTTTACATGTTAAAAATAAACAAGAACGAATCCAGAAGCAAATTCCCCTAAAATTAGTCATTACTGGTCAAATTCGGAGCTACATTGAGTTCAAGAGGTGAACCGAAAGAAAATCCCAAGCTCAAACATGAAGGAAGTGGATGGAAGAGACTAAGAGAAGTTGATAAATCATCCCAAGTGAAGAAAAAGTTATTTGAATCAATTGGAAAAAAATTCAGTTGAATAAGGGATCCACTAAGCGCAATGCTTGCGTTCCAACAAATTTTGGTATTTATCCGTGCATAATTTTAAGAAAACTCCAGAAATATAAGTTGTAGAGATCTGAGTTAGCTACACGTGGACAAAAACCTTGCTTCAATCGGAGTTCAGAGCATAAAGTTATAGTCGAAATACGAACAGTGTGCCAGAGAATCAGATTCCTGTGTGAATGAATAAGATAATTAAAGGTGCAAAATATTATTGAATGTGATCCTAGCTTAGATAGTTAGCGTGATAAGTTCGCTTATGGTGGTCCCATGTTCAAATCCTATTGGCAGCATTTTTGGGGTACTTTTTGTTAATTTTTGAAACCAATTAAATTAATGCCACACATGGTGGGCCCAAGCCCAAGACCAATGATATTCTAATTACACTAGGGCTTCTCAATTATGAATAAAAATTAGCCACAAGAAGCAGCAAGCAGCCATGCCCTTTCTTTATCTTTCTATCTCTCTCTCTCCATTCTTTCCTTCTTCTTTCTTTATTTAATTTATTGTTTTACTGTGACGCCCTGAGTGATGAGTACTCCCTTATGTGGAGGAATGGTAGCTCGAGCGATGAGTACTCCCTTGTGTGGAGGAATGGTAGCTCAAGGGGGGCATCCCACACCGGAAGTTGGGGGATCCTTGGAGACCCATATAAGTAAGATATGGTCGCTAATTAAGTACGAGGCCTTTTGGGAGGCTCACTGGCTTCGGATCCCATGAGAACTCCGAAGTTAAGCATGCTTGGACCAGAGAAATCCCAGGATGGGTGACCCCCTGGGAAGCTGGTCGTGAGCTCCCAAAAACAAAGCCGTGATGGTAGATGTCCTGGGGCTGATGCCTGGCTAGGACGCTACCCAGAGCGGACAATATCGTACTGAGGTGGGATCGGGTCGTTACAAATGGTATCAGAGCGAACCCCATAGAGTACGGTGTGTCGACGAGGACGTCGATTCCCTTGGGGGGAAGGATGTGACGCCCTGAGTGATGAGTACTCCCTTATGTGGAAGAATGGTAGCTCGAGCGATGAGTACTCCCTTGTGTGGAGGAATGGTAGCTCAAGGGGGGCATCCCACACCGGAAGTTGGGGGATCCTTGGAGACCCATATAAGTAAGATATGGTCGCTAATTAAGTACGAGGCCTTTTGGGAGGCTCACTGGCTTCGGATCCCATGAGAACTCCGAAGTTAAGCGTGCTTGGACCAGAGAAATCCCAGGATGGGTGACCCCCTGGGAAGCTGGTCGTGAGCTCCCAAAAACAAAGCCGTGATGGTAGATGTCCTGGGGCTGAGGCCTGGCTAGGACGCTACCTAGAGCGGACAATATCGTACTGAGGTGGGACCGGGTCGTTACATTTACACATTAAGGATTCGATTTGTACCATCTCTACTAGTTTATTTGGTGTTATTTAGGAGTTAGAGATGAAGTATTCAAGTACAATTTTGAAGATTAATTTTCAGATTTAATTATTGGTTTACGCGCGCACTTCAATTCTAAGTTCTTAATTTATTTACCGCTTCGTTAATTCTTCGTATGAATTTTGCATGCTTATGATTTTATTTAGATTTCAATTTATGAACTTATATACGCTATTTTGTTTGATTAATTTATTGTCCCTGAATTTATGAGATATGTCTGGCTAGTTCATTAGTTAGGGGTCCGTAAGGAACGGATATGCCTACGCGATAATTTTTTCGGACCTGAATTCAATTCTAATTAATTTTCTATAAGTTAATAGATCATTATAAATATGATTTTTATTAAATTATTATCCTAATATGCTAATCACATATTTTTATAATAAATTTAATAAAATCTTTTCGACAAAAGAACCAAACTATTTTGAATCGTTATTTTTGTACTAAACCCTAACCAGTTAACTTAGAGAGCGGTCTATACTCTCTAAATTAATTGGTTATGTATCCTCTTAGATTTCAAACTTAAGTGCGCTATTTTCAGTAATTGTTTTAATTCTTACTTTTTGATACCAAAATTGCCAATTTTGTGTCCCCCCCCCGTTTTAGTTCAAATTTGATTTTAATCATGTTTTAACGTATTTTAATTAAATTGTGGCTTTTACTTAATATTTCTAAACTCACTTTTAATAAAAGGTTTTGTAGTGTCAATCACTACTTCACTTTAATAAGCACGTGTTTTTGGTAAAATTAAGTAATGCAAATTGATTCTATAATTAGTATAGGTACGTATAGTTCATGTCACACATGAATTATTAAGAAAAATATGAGTTTATGAGGTTAATTAGCTTGTGAAAAGTAGGCTGATTTTTAAAGGAAAATTAGTTAGAAAATGATTCTTGGTCCATCGAATTGCCCGTTGTGTTGTCCGAAACTTATGGATACCCCTAGCGTTTTTTATTCTTGATTTTAATTATAGTTTTCATGCATTTAATTAATTTAGCACGTTGTTTTTAGTGTTTATTTTATTTAGCTTTATTCCATATTCTTTTTATGCTAGTTTAGTTTCCTTTAGCATAGTAATGTTTCGCTACCTTTAAGATTAGTTTTAGTTGTATGTTTTATTTAGTTTAATTGCCACTAGTTATTTTAGTTATCAATTTACATTCCATTCTTTCTATATTTCATTTTTTCTTTATTTTTCTCATCTTCCTCTTGAACGAGACTTTCCTAACTCAAAGAACTACCCTCCTCCCCGTGGATCGACCTTGGACTTACCGAGTATTTATTACTTGACCGACCACCTACACTTTGGTGTAATAACTTGTGTTATTTTTGCCGAGTCACTTGTTAATCGTGTGTTTCGGTCTTATGCGTTTTATTGATTTTAGTTAACTTTAAGATATCGTAACTTCTCCATTCCTTATCCAATTAAGTCTCCGTTTGTTCATATGTTTAGGTTTTGAGCCATTCTACAACTTACATGTTTTGATCGAAAGCCAATTCGTACTTCTCGTTGATCAAAATAGCGTGCGAAGTAAGCCGATTAGTGAAATCTGATCGTTTGGTAATGTTGTGGTAGTCTTCGACGAATTTCTAAGATTTATCCATCCATAATTTGCAAAAACTTCCTCTTAGGAAATTTTAGATATTTGAATTAACTTTTAGTGGACATAAGGATCATCCTAATCGGAGCCTCGAGCGATAAGTTATGACTGGATTACGAACAGTGCACCTAAGCCCAAATTTTACCTGCGGACTGGTCCAGGGAATTTGCAAACCGCTTCGGCCTTTATAAATTGGGGGATTTGTTGCATGTGGACCAGTCTCCCATTTTTGCAGACCGGTCCGCCAGTCAAAATGTGCACTGACTTAAGGTCTTTTAAAGTGGGTTTCACCTATTTTTGCCCCATATTCGAGCTACACACCAAGGGAAGGAGATGAGAGCTCATTTGTGAGGGTTTATGATGGGATTTCTACACATCTTTCATTCCACACCTAAGATTTGGGTTCCAAACCTTCCAAACCTCCATCTCATCCACTATTCATCATCTTCAACATTTGTCTTATTCTATGGAAGCTTAAGAGCGAGCTTGGGTTTCGCGATTTGGAGTTTACGCTTCATCAACTCAAGGATTTAGCTTCTCTAAAGTGGGAACACAACTACTAAACTCATTTTTCAAAAGATTACATGTTGTATTAAATATTTTAACTCAAATTGGGGATTTTATTGAAAACCCTAGGTTATTTGCAACTCATATGGGTTGGGCTAGACAAAGCTTCAATCAATGGTTAATATTAATAGATAATGATTTCAATTGCATGATTTAACTAATAAATCCATGTTGTAGCTCATACACATAAAGATTCATAAAAAACCCATCTTGTAACTACATCTATGAATTAGAAATTAGGGATTTTGGGAATTGTGCTTATAGAACGAGTGATTGTATATGAATGATAGATGTACATAAATATATCCTTAGTTGCAAGTGTACAATATTATCTACGAGAATTGTACCAAAAACCCACTAAGGCGGAGCATTACACAATAACTTTTGAGTTTAGTGCCTTATATAGACCGTTGTTAGCACTAGTAATGAGAATACAACCTCGATACATTTTAGTAATGTTATACACTTAATTTGGTGGGTTGTAGGTTGCCGTAGCTGTGTCATAAGAGGCTAGCATGCCATAAGTATACTGGTTATGCAAGAATCACAATGACTAATGCTGGACTTGATGGAATAACGTGTTAACTTTGATAATAGTTATACAACTTTGGTTTGACACACATGACACACTATAAGATATAATTTACCAATAATATAATAGATGGATATACAACACGAATAACAGCATGACGGTACGGCTAAGGATAAAAGGCATAATAACGACGCTTATGATGATGATAAATGAATAGTGTATCATTGTATAATTGTGTGTATATATGTTAATTTCCATATGTGTGATGGCTTGTGTGATTAATGATATATATATATATATATATATTGTTGAAGAATGAATGGATAAATTTCTAGTTTTGCGATCACACATACGGGTTAGATTGGTGGCTGAGCACACGGGTCCCGACTGTGTGGCTCACAAGGTTGCCTATTGCCGCCCTTGGGTGAAAATTCTTAAACTGTGCACGAAAAAATAATCAGTGACTCCACCGGGTGGTTGAAATCCCACGAAAAGATAGCCCACTTGATGTATCTTGCCTTCCAACTAGACTATGTGTTATGAGTTAAAAGAGTTTCCCTGGCAAGCGGAGTAGGTTCCATGTGCCATACTAACCAAATGGTGAGTTCCCAGAAAGTAGTTGGACTATTAATGGACACCACCTTGCTAGGGTAGTCTCCTGGTGTAGTTCATTCAAAATGTTGAAGTTGGCTGTTATAGGTGTCATTCTTGTTAACTATTTAGAGTGTTGTCCCGGAAAAAATGTTTTACGTGGGTAACCAAGTCCCTGAGTCACTTCCCCATTTAGAGGAGGCATGGATACTTAGAGCTTGGGACCCTTCGGGGTCTGTTGTTTTGGGAGTAATCGACCTCGGGGTGAAATTAAGGCATTATGCTAGAGATATGATATGAGGACTGATGTGATATGTTGATTATAATTATTATTGTTATTGTATCATTTCTTGTATTGTTTTACATATAGTGCCTCAGATGTATTGTGAATAACTTAAGAATGAATGAGGACACTATTGAAGGGATCGTAATACGCATAATGATCTAATACATAAAGTATAAAGTTCTAACAACTATTGATCCTTAGATGTAGTATACGGATGTGTATAGTTTGTGAGGTTAGTTGGCTGGATCATAATGAACATAAGATGTTAATAATTAAAATGGCAATCATAACTAATGGAATAGCTCGATGAGAGAACATTGTAACATAATGCTTAAGATGAATGATCTAGTAGCGATGCCTATTAGTCGGCCAAGTATGGAATTCATAATAAATAATAAACAAAGGGGGAAGAATTAATACTTAGCCCATACTTACCAACTTTCAAAGTAAGTGTGGGATTGTGTTGATTGACACATTAGAGCGGATCTGCTTTAGCATGATGAATCTTAGGAAGCTAGTTGTAATACCCCCACCTTAATCTACAGGATAACACCCGTAATTAAGACCTGGAGTGTCACTAACCCATCTTTGTAGGACTAAGATAGGTAGATAAGAAGAATATAAATTAACCAGGATACATATATTATACAAAGATACACATGGATTATGCATTGATACTATAGTTGTGAGCAGGCATAATGGATATACAAAAATTTACCATATGAACATTCAAAAGAAACATATACAAGTTCCCGGGCTAGCTGTGGCTTCCCAGACCAACATAGCTATTACAAAAATAAACCATAGTATTAGAGGCTCTACTTCGTTCCCGAACTCGCCGTCTCTTTGTCCTCCCGGGACTCATGAGTACCTGTAACAATTTTTGAAAACGGGGTGAGCTACACGCTCAGTAGGGGTAAGTAACGATAAAAACATCATGTATAGAACATAAACAAGTTTAGAATCATTTATTCAATAAGCAATGCATGCACATGCCAAATGCAGGTTACCTCCCTTGTGTCAACCATAGAACCACTTTGCCAAAATATATCCGTATCGCCAGAATAGAACATGGGCCTGTCCGTCAGAGAGAATAATCCGATAATAGTCATAACTTGGCCCATCGACCCCAGAGAATATCAATAGACCAAAATCAATTTGGACCACAAGTCCGCCAATACTATAATCGCAAAAGAATCATTAGTGCCTTACCGTGTCTAGATTTTCGGGCTACACACTGCTGGCTCTAGACAGCCGACGCATTGCTGCCCTCCGGAGGTTTAGGGATTTTCAACCCAAGGGCACTAAGCCCCACTTATTTTCCATAACGGTAGGCACCAACCAATACATCATCCCTTCACAATCGAAGGGGCCACAGTAGAACCATATCAGGATTCATATCAGGATCATATCACATTCAAAATAATATCATCATAATGAGCTTTCATCACCATCATCATCAATATGAGATATGCGCCCCATATGTCGGGCCATAGGAATAATCCACATATACTGACAATCCTCCAAGCGTTTGGTTGACACAATGATAATGTGTATGGCATGCAAACATATAATTTTGTGCATATACTAAGCAATCTATACCATATCCACTCAAATCAAACCCATTCCGTATATCTTGGTGAGTATAAATCATCAATAATTCATTTTTTCCAACCAACAACACCCACACCACCAAGAGATACCATATATGATTCTAATAACAATTTACAACAAGTGTGTATGGCATAGTTTGCCTTAAATCATGCAAATATAACTATAAAAAAATCATCAAACACCATATATTCCCTTACTCATGAGTTTTCAAACCAACACAAGTCAAATACAACAATTATTACGCTAGGAAAACACTTTATGAAGTTTTGAAAGTAAGAGAACCCCTACCTCAAATTTACAAGCCGAGAGAAGAGAGAGAAAGTGGATATTCAGAAATTTGTCTGATTAAATCTTGAAATTCCCAACTCACCTCGATCCCCTCAACGCGTAGAATAACTTTTCTTAAGGTCGAATCGGAATCCGAAACGTGATTTTTTGATAAATTCTAGAGACAGAAAAATGAGTTCTCAAAGATGGAACAAGAGAGTTGAGAAAATGACCAAGGAACCATCTAGAAAGGCTTTTAAACTTTTTTAACCGACATTGCAACAGGCACTTGTTTGTCCAACAGGCAACTGTTTGCTCTAGAGAAAAAAATGGAAAAATTGTCTGGGGCTCGGATTCCAACAGGCTCCTGTTTTTCCAAAACAGGCGAATGTTGTGGATAAAAATTTTATATCAAAATTTAGCTCAAAATCTAACATATGGCTTTGGTTTCACTTAAAAAGGAGTTAAAATGAATTTTTGGTGAATTTCGCAAGTTTGGTCGACGAAATCGGTTTCTACACGGGAACAATAAAACTTTTTCGTACATTACAACTACTGACCATGGGTTCTCATACAAAGAAAACAAAGTAACTCTCAGTACATTAATCTAAACACTAGGTGTTACACTAGTGATTGTAATGAGATGGTTTTATACTAACGACCCTCTGGTAAAACGAGAACATGTAGGAATTTATTTTATAGAACATCTAAGGGCGAGATTGGTTAGTCTGGTAAATAGCTTCCAGTGTTTAGGATGGGAATCCTCGTGGGGTTCAACAAGAATTTGTGTGTGGACTGTATTACATTACATTATTTTCAAACAATCGTATAAAGCAAAGCACTTATTTTTATAAAAAGTTGCACGCGCCTTTGTATACAATGTGTACTTTTTATACAAAATTTATATAGTTCCTATTGAATCCAGATTTGGCTCATTCCTTTTTTCACCAGTCTTGGAGGGTTAACATCTCGGTTGGCCCGTGGTTTTAGTGTTTAGAAGCATTTGATGTTCATGGACCGTTTTTTTAGTCCTGTATGAGAAGGACTAGGTTATGTAATAGTTTTCAATTTTGTTGTATTGTATATAAACACTTGTTTAAGAATCGAACTTTGGTTTTGATGGGTAATTAGTATTTTGGTTGGACTTGTATAAATGTTTTTATATATGTGGAGTGGATTTTAATTGTGGTTGGATGTAGACATGTTTTGTAATAAAACGATTTTGATTACTACAAGTTGGTTTACTACCTAAACAAACTCCACATGTCGAAATTTTATAAAACAAGATTTTGTTTAGATCATATTTTATTTAAGAAAAGTTTTTGTAAGACGTGATTTTAAATTTTAAACCAACCATCGCATACGGCATCCATGATTAATCGGGTCTCGGAGGAGTAAATCTCGTAACGAGATTTGAGACGTCACACCTAGAAACAACAAAATGAAAGGCAGGGACGAAATGCGACTGCCAAAAAAGAACAATAATAAGAAAAAATATGGGAACTGTGGAATTTGGGCCACAATAAAATGACCTGCAAAGGGCCATCTGCTCAACCAGTTAGAGGTAACATTTATTACTATCATTTTTAACTACTAACATTTATAATGCCAACTACTAATACAAACATTTATAACTATTTTTAAAGAAGGAGAATGATTGAAGTAGAAAGAGTAGGGGAGCTTTTAGACCAACATTTGTTATTCCAGTAACTACACTAGTGAGAGGAAGAGGCAGAGGAGGAGGATCTGCTAGAGGAAGAGGAACGGGTGCTAGAAGAAGGGTGTTTTATCCACCAAGCTCAACAACTTTTAACCTAGGTTCAATTCTTACCCACAAGTGACAACAACAATTATGGAATAAAATTGAATAGGGCTGAGAGAAGTTTACATATGTAATAGTGAAACTTATGAAAACAATTTTTTTTGTTAATATGTCACTTGGTTAGGTCTTGTTTTGCTAATATCCAAGTGATATATAGATAGACATTAAATTTTACTACAACTTTTAGTGTGTAACACAATTGTACGTTGTTTTGCTAGTTAATGTGTAGTACAACTGTGGTACATATATTGAATGCTATTACAATGCATATTCTATAGAAACTTCATCTTATTCTCATATGAGTTACATAAGTCATCAAAATATGTGACGCCCTAAATCCCGTTAAGAAAATTTAACCTCCTAGACCAGGTTAATCATAGTGTAGTACACGACGACGGGTGTGAGTTATAAAAGAAAATTAAATAAAATCCATTTAGAAAATTTTCGGCATGTGGAGTTTGTAAAATGCAATATCCGCCCTGTAAATAAAAAGAACAATCTCTGTTCAATCATTTCACAAACAACCATTAAACAAAAATACTCCACATCTGACACACTTTATCAAAGTCCGTTTAAGTATAAGTTTATACAACAGTCCCAAATCCTTTTAAATAAATACAAGTGTCTTAAAGTGTAATATAAAGACATAAATGGCCTAGTGCTTAACTAAAGGACTACAAAGCTGTTAAAGGTCATCAGAGCTTCTATGGACGTACAGCGTGTACCACCCTCGAGTATGGACCTGCAAAATTATTGAAAAGGAAGGAATCAGCCAAATCCGAGCTCAGTGGGAACTATAAGGGTTTATAATAAAAATAAGGTTTTTATTTGAAAACATATGTATCATATATATGTTGCTTCAACAATACAATATTTTTGAAAACCTTACTATGCAATTCACCATGTATGTGCGTGCCAAAACCTACTAATTGTTTTATCTCAGTTATCAAAATTGTTCCCTAACTCTCATCATATAACATTTTACTCTTTTTAGCTTCCTAGAGTTCACATGATTTAAGAATCATTCTATTCTCGGTTACTTAACTATGTGTGAGGGGTATACACCTCTTATGCTAAGTATTCATAGTTATCACTTTGTTAACAGTATATTATGCGTTACATACTTAGCCGACTATTAAGCATTACTACTAGGCCTTCTAGCTTATGCATTATATTAAGGTATTCCTCCTGTCTTGCCATTCGTGTACTATTTAGGACACTTAGGTTATTAATTTGTTATGGATGGTCAAATGGTTCTCTACGTGTATAATGATTTGCACCGATATATATATAAGGAAAATTTCAAGTAAGGACCTTAACTTAAGGTCCTTATTTACGGACTTGCCCTTTTGGCATGCTTCCCGATGGAATTTTTTGATAAAATTTGGTGGGGATTGTGAGAATCCGCAAATGCGACCCCCGGGTCTCGTCCCCATTCGTTGGGTGTCTGAAACGTCGGAACGAATTTCGTTGTTCTATTTGCTGGAGTATTTTGATAATTCATATCACATGTCCCTATGTTCTATTTCTAGATGCAAAAATGTTCATTCAGAGTCGCCAGTACGTTTTACGAGAAAATGGACAAAAAGGGTCGTGTAAGAGGAAAGGCTATAGACAAGCCTTTCTTTACACGTTTGTCTACGAAACCAGGATTCTATAAGGTTCGGAAACTATATTACGGTTTGGGAAGGTGTTAAGCACCCATTCCGCCCTTTCGGTCTCTAGTGGTCTATTATGTGTTTATTCTATGTTGAAAAACTTGGATGCTTTTACTGACAGTCTACTACCTTCTAAGTGAAAACCCTAATTTTGGAAAACGGGAAAAGGGATGAAAACCTCTGTGTTTCGGGATCCAATGTTTAGTTTTGAGGGATGCAAGTACAAGTGACAAAAGTGGATTTTTTTTCTTTAGAGAGGGAGTTTCCCGTATTATTTCTCAGATAATGACGATTTTTCTCGGGTTTTAACTTTGTTTTGGAAAAAGTTTAGATCTTATATCGGAACTAATTCAATATGGAATTAGAACTCTTGAGAGGAGTTTTACTAGATGCATCACAATCTATGAAACAGATAGGATATACCGGGTTTTTAATTCCTAAGTAAGTTTTACCGGTCCGGGTTTTGAAAACAGGATTTTATCCGGATGGTAATATACTTACTCTTCTGGTTTTGCAAATGATTTTATTAAGATCTTTTGTTTTGAAAACGGTAGACTATTTATAACTTGGCAATAAGTTTATTCAAATAAAACGTGGACAGAACAACAGAAGTAAAACAAGTACACATATATCTAATTTAAATACTAGAAGAGACTTTCTTTACCTTCCCGACGAGAATAATAATAATAAGAAAGAAAATATAATACGGTGGCGAGATTTCCGGCGATAATAATCTTTTCCTTCTTCAGATATTTTCGAGAATTCGATTCCAGAGACGGGACACGTCGAGTGTCAGGAATAGATTCGATAACTCTTCAGAAATAAGACGATAATATAGAATGCTTGATGAAAGACTAGAAAATCAGATTTAAAGCTTAGAATTCTTCAATCCCAAGTTGCCCTCTCTAACCCTTGGGGGTGTTAGCCTATTTATACTGCTCGGGGAAGATTGTCGCGCGACACTTCTCCAAATGGGGCATATGTCGCGCGACAATGTGTCCAATGTCGCGCGACAAACGGCTGAAGTGATGTTTCTGACAGACTGATGTGTCAGAGAGTGGATGGTCTGGTGTCAGAAGGGATTGTCGCGCGATACCTATTTTCGGGAAAACACAAAATATGATCATTTGTATTTAATATGAATTTATTTGTAAAACGGTTTTTGCAAGTATGTTTGTTTTTTAAAAAGTTTTAATTCAAAATGATTTTGATCAATCTATTTGGATAAAGAGATAAAGAGTAAGAGCTATAATTGAAAATCAAATATGAATCTTTACAACAAAACTACTCACTCAAATATGAACTTGTGAGTCTTCGAAAGCTTTGTTTGTGTCTTCGATTATTTTCTTCCTTGGCTCTTGTTCATGTATAAAGATCCTTTTGGTAGAGCATTGATCACATAATTGTGTGAGGTATGAGGCATTGAAAGAATACTTGCGTAGATGAACGACCTTTAATCCGGCTTTTTGATTTTGTCCTCGTGAGATCAATTATAGTGGCTATCACTTAAAAACATCAACTTTGTTAAATTACACAAGATTAAATTTATTGTTATCATCAAAACAAGATTAGTGACTTAAAGGTCAACACTTGTCACTAATGTAATTGGTCTAGAAAAACATAATTTTAGTAACAAAATTTCCGTCACTAAGGTTTTTTTGATAACAAGAGAAGAAATGGTATGAAAAATAATTGATTTGCTGGAGAAAATGGAACATAAATTGAGTAATGTGGTGAGATAATATCTACTTTTTATGAATAGATGTCTTAAATTATTTTTTAATTGTTGTGGATTCTTACTCACCTCCAAAGAAATTTTTTCAATGGTCCCTCAATTTATTTTCTAACTTCTAATACAAACTGGTTGCTTTTCCTATCATTTTTCATCTGGTTATCAAATGGACCTTAAAGAGTTATTTGGTTGTTGTAAGATGTTGCTTTGTTTGATTCAATTAAACTCCAGATGGTGAAACATTTGTTGTGTTTACAACTGGAAGTTGGTTCATTGGCAATAACATTGTGCTTTTGGGTTGTGTAGATTGAGTAATGAGATGGGTTTAGAAGCAGCAGTGGAAGCAACCGCAGAGTTCTTGAATATGGCAGTGAAGCCAGTGATGGTGGGTGGGCCTAAATTGCGGGCGGCCAAGGGTTGTGATGCATTCATTGAATTAGCAGACGCTTGGTTATGCACTTGCAGTGATGCCATCAGCAAAAGGGTTAGTGCCAGAGCACCATCCCCATTCATTGGCACATATTGGGGTGTTGTGAGCACAAACTTTCGCGCAGAGATAGTTGAATCAGCTGATGCTTACATTTTTGCCGGACCAATATTTAATGACCATAGCTCTGTTGGTTACTCTTTGCTTCTTAGAAATGACAAGGCCATTATCGTGCAGCCTGATCGCGTGGTGATTGCCAATGGCCCTGCTTTCGGTTGTGTTTTAATGATGGACTTCTTGAAAGCTCTTGCTAAGAGGCTCAAGCGTAATACCACTGCCTACGGAAACTACCATAGAATCTATGTACCTGAAGGGCATCTCCTTAAGTGTGCCCCAAAGGAGGCCTTGAGTGTTAATGTTCTGTTTAAAAATATTCAAAGGATGTTGTCAAGTGATACGACCGTTATTGCTGAGGCAGGGGACTCTTGGTTCAATCGCCAGAAGCTGAAGTTACTGCAAGGATGTGGGTGAGTATTGAAGAAAATGTCAATTTGATTTCTTGCTAGGATTCGTGTAGGTTTCAACTATAATTCTGAAAATTAGGTTTGCAGGTTTGAATTCCAAATGCAATATGGATCAATTGGTTGGTCAGTTGGTGCAACTCTTGGTTATGCACAGGCTTCGCAGGATAAACGAGTGATCGCTTGCATTGGCAATGGCAGCTTCCAAGTAAAATATTGTTCCTTTCTTAATTATTTGGAGGCCATTTAAATATTCCCATGAATATCTTTATTTCTTAATTAAAGATTTAAGAGGGGCAGTGATTTGTAACTATATAGACGATTTCCTTTTTCTTCGTTGATGCATTGCAGGTTACCGCATAAGACGTGTCAACAATGCCGCGATCTGGGCAGAAAAGCGTAATATTTCTAATAAACAATGGAGGTTACACAATCGAAGTTGTGATACATGATGGGCCTTACAATGTGATCAAGAACTGGAACTACACTGGGTTGGTTGATGCAATCCACAACGGGGAAGGGAAATGCTGGACAAACAAGGTGAGCAGAGATGCCTACTTCATTTTGGAGTAATGCATTGATCAATATGCAAGGGAGATGAACAATTAGTGATGATGAAAACCCTTCACTTTTGTTTGATTTGAGTTTGCAGGTGTATTGTGAAGAGGAGCTGATAGAAGCAATTGAGATCGCAAATGGGGAGAAGGAAGATTGGTTGTGCTTCATTGAAGTGATAGTTCACAAGGATGATACCAGCAAAGAGCTGCTTCAATGGGGCTCTAGGGTCTCCGCCGCTAATAGCCGCCTGCCAAAGCCTCAGTGAATTGGTTAATTCCTTTCTGCTGCTGAAGAAATGGACTGTGAATCTGTGTAGTCTAATGCAACCGGTGCCAAACGTAGGCGCCTTACAATATTTTACTATGTATTCAAAAATAAAATCCAGGTATAGATATTTTTTACTCACGAAATTCTCATTTTGAGAAATTCTAAGTATAATGAAGCTGGAAATTCTAGGAATTCGAATCTTGTTTCAAGATAATGTTCACGAAACAAGAGATTATAGTCGTAAAATTTAAAATCAAAAGTAAGATAAAGAGACTGCAAGAGTAAAATTGACAATAGTCATGCAAAGAGAGACGGGTGTATCTTTTATTCATGAGTGTATCTTTTGTATGTGTGTCAGAGAATAATAATGTCGGTGTGATTTGTGAAAACAATGAGTGTATCTTTTATTCGTTAACACCATTGCGTTTTTGTGATAAGGCCTTTATCAAAATTTTCTTTGTTTCTAATTAGTTGTGATTTAGGCCTCCTATATTATCACCTTTTGTGTTTTGAGGACTATCAGTGGTTGGTCAGAAGAGACTATCAGTGGCACTTTAGAGTGTAAACGTGAACCGCTAACGAAAAATATGATTAAGTATATGACCTTTTTATCTAAAGGTACGTTCATTTGTAAAGTAATTATAGTATTATACCTTAGTCAAAGTATAATATTGCATTGAAAAGTTATACCGTCTAGTTTTAAAAGGGTCATATTAATGTGTTCTCTAAGGGCGCATGTTAACTACTCATTTTTGGAAATAATTAACTTTCAACATACATTAAATATGGCACATATTTTCATACAAAATTTTATTATTTCTATTTATAGTAATTTTAACATACGCCCTAAAAGCACATATTATCGTTTTCCTATCTAATATTGTACATTACTTTAACACTAACTATAATTACTTTCATAATAGTACCACCCTTTTCCTAATCCCTCCTCATAGCTTAATAAAGTTTATTACATCACTTGCAATGGTGAAAAGAATTGTGAAAGCAAAGGCTAAAATCATTCCTTTGGTAAAAATGCAAATGGATGGAATATTGGAATGGTGGTTGTTCGCCGTGTCAACATCTTAAGTTAAAGTCAAAGAAGCGACTATTAACGGTGTGTTTGATAGCAAAAAAATATATAATTGTGGTTTCAAAAGTTTAAATTTTAAATTATTTTTTCCTATAGCTAGGTTATTGAATTTTAAAATTCATTTTTTAAGGCATTTTTAAATTCATTTAAAGGTGTATTATTATATTATTTTCTTTAGAAGCTTTTAGTTTAAAGAACAAGAGTTACATAGTTACATTTTCTTCTACTAAATGATACAGTTTTTAGTACACTTCAAAGATCACACATTTTAAAGAATGACTCGATTTTGAAATAAGGACAACAACTAATTTACAATAAATAAATCACATATATATTTTTATAAAATAACGGATGTTCTGAAACTACCCTTCAACAGAATTAAATTCTAAAAATCTGGATAATATCTATTTCCTAATGATTTAAGGAGAATTTTTAAAATTAATTTGTCGTTATTTTATTCTGCATATTAATACCTTAAAGATAGAAAAGTTTGTCGAAATCCAAGATTTTAGGAACCGAGATTAAAATAGTTTTTGAATTTTGATTTTAAATTATCTAAACTAAGAAACTAAATTAATTAAACTAAATTAATTAAATTAAAGCAAGCAATCAATATAAATAAATCTCTAGGAAAGAGAATTTACCACCATAGACATAAATAAAAAGTATCTAACTATATTTTTAATATTTATCCCTACTATATAAACAAATTCAAACACACGTTATAATAATGGTAATTTGAAAATCTATTTTAATTCGGGATGATAAATTAAAAATTAATTATAATTAAATTAAACATATTACATCCATGATGGTTTCATCCTTCCCCTTTGGGAAAGAATTTAGCCAATCATATTAATTAAAGAATACATGCAAAAAAATAATGATTCATTGTTAAAATTAAAATTAAATTATTTGAATACAAAATATTAAAAACTAAAAGAAAACTAGTGTGTACCGCATAGATTTACGCTGTCCACTCATTCACTTTCAATATTTCAGCGGCAAGGTAACTAGTATAGGGAGGGAGAGAATATATGGGAATTTTATCTCTCTAGAACTCTTTGATAATATCTATATGCTACGTATTTTATCTCTTGTATCTATGATTTTAAATCTAGAGAATGGGTCAATATATGAATATGATATAGAAGTTTAATAGGTTTAGAAAATTAGAATTGGAGAAATAATAAATATGAGTTTAATTAGGATTCTAATTAAGAGGGAAAAATGAGTTCTATTTGAATCAAGAAAGTGAATATGGAATTGGAGTCTTTTTCTCTATCTCCTTTTCTGATCTTTACTTACTTGACTTCTGCCACATTTTAGATTTTTTTTTTCACTTTTACTTCTTTCCTATAAAAGACAAAACAAATATTATTCTTCCACATTTTAAGCATTAATTATATACTAATAAAATATTATTTATGGATTTAAATTACAATTTTGGGCACCTATCAAATTAACCCCAAACAACCTTTTGCTAGTTTTCGATCAAACATGAGATATTAAGCATGGATAAGGGACTAAAATAAATAAAACTAAAACTAAAATCATATTCCACTCATGTGCACTACTTTCGTTGGTTACTCTCAATTGTATTTACCATATGCAACAATGCCTTAAACAACTAAGTTAGCCAAGTGGAGAAGTTGTAACCTCGTTAGGGCTTGTAGTAAAGACGGTCCCAAACTTTATAAAAATAGAAATCAATTTTGATATTTTCCTTTATCTTTTTCTCAAAGAATTTCTCGCCACCTACATTTAGGAAAGGCAAGAATCAGCAATGTCCAATTCACCATATGTAATAAACTACTAAAATTATATAAAAATAAACATTACAGAACAAGCTCAAAAATGAAGTGTGCGTGTATGGACAGTCAATGTAATACAGCTTTTCATATCCAAGTAAAGGAATTACTAAAATTCCTTCGAAAAAGTTGTTCAACTCCAAATCTCACTGGATATATCTCTAAAAAAATGACATTATGAAATTTGGTTATTAAAGTCTCTCTTGTATGTAAGAAGGATTTCAAATTCGAATAACTCACATACTAACTTGAAAAACGCATGTGAATGAACACTTAATTTCATGGAAAAAATATTAATTACTTTATTTGAGAATGTCGAGTTACTCACCATAACACTTTCTCACCTATCTTCCACATCCTACCATACCAAACCACAGATCAAATAGGACTTTTATCGGGCTAACATGTGGGTTAAATATGGGTTAAGGATGTAGGAAAAAATTATCTCTGAGAAGGCAGAGTCTTCAATATCACTTTAGTAGGAAACAAAATGAATACTTCATTCATACTTTGAATCTTCCCATTCACTTTAAACATTGCAATTATTCATTTTTCTTATTATTAATTTTTCCCATTTTTCTTTATCATTCTTTTCTTCTATTATGTTTCTCTTTTCTTTTTTTTTTTCACATACTTTTTTTTCTGCTGTAGCTCGTTCCCTTCCTTTTCTTCTTTAACATTCTTCCTAACCCTTCTCAGAAATAATTAGGGTTTTAGGAAAATGAGTAAGCAAAGAAAAGGTTATTTTTTTATAGACTCGAAAGGCTACTAGCGATAAATATATATAATGGTTGAAGGCTTATTGTGAAAAAGAAAGAAGGCCAATTATACTCTATATGGGTTAGCATGATGATCATGTATCAAATAAACTACAAGGCCTATATTTCTCTTAACTCGAAAGAGATGTCATTCTTAGTAAATAATAAAAATATGAAAAGGAATAGTGAGACTATGCAACAACTTAATATGGTATGAATAATAGTTGAGTTATCTTGTGACTCCGAGCTTACGTATATACCCTCTAAAAATGATGAATGGTTCAAAGTCTTATGGTTATTAAGTCTCCGCTGTTATTTCTCTAATTCTTGACAAACTCGATCACTTTTCAATTTACATTTGTAATAGACAATTGTTGTGTAGTAGAAAAATTATTTTAAGTAGAGCTCATAGGTAAATTCGAGTAACAAACTAAATGTAGAGCTAAACAATAACAATTCTCAGCATTCATGAGGTGGGTAATTGGTAAATTCTTTTATATCATATCATGGATAGGGTACTAAACCAAAACGACTATATTTTTATTTTTGCAAAAAAAAATGATTTTCCTTTTTTTAAAACTTTCCCACCCCCAACAAATCGAAACACTATGTTTAAATAAGGTTATTCCCAAACAAGATAAATCAATTGGGTTATAGTTGATAAAAGTAACAAGGAATGTGTATTCCATTATTGTAAATGACTAACTCGTATATCAGGTGCCAAATCAGTAGAAATAATAATCATAATATCATAGCAAAGATTAGACACATAAATAAAATTTAATGGTGCATATACACAGAAAAATAACTATGAACAAAAATCAGGAATTAATGGTGCATAATTTATGTTAGGCCCTAGATAAAATGATATCATGGCGAAAACCTCAACACCAATAGGAAACAGCTCAACACTAGAAGAACAATCATTATTGCTTTGATAGTATGGCACATGTGTGCAATTGATGGGTGGAGGCCATGGGTTAAATGTGAGGTAACCATTAACAAAAGGCATTGGGAAAAGTGAAGCAAACTGGAATGGATTATCAATATGAGTGGAATTAGATCTAGAATCACACGTAAGAAACTCATAATTAGAACTAATAGTAGACATTTGCTTCGGTTCATTCACAATAGCTAAAAAAGATTCAGGTTGAATAGGTTTAAATTTTAAAACGATTGGCCTAATTATCAATATTCATAAGTGGTGTGGCCTTATTAATAATACTATCTTCGTCGATATTAGACCCAAAATGAGCTTAGCATTGGAGGAATGGGTCTTCGAGTTGAATTTTCTTAGATGTTTCAAATGATAATGACTTTATAAGTCAAAGTTCTTCTACAAACTCACCATTATCGGGTTGTTTCATGAGACTAAAAATATTTACTTTAACTTTCGTGCTCCTAAATGTTAAGTTCATATTACTATTCTACAATTTATTAGTGCATTAACCGTTACTAGAAAAGGTCGGCCTAAGATGATGAGAATGTGTTTGCCTTGGGTGGGATGGGTATCAAGGACGATGAAATCGACAGGATAATAAAATTCTACAACTTTTACAATGATGTCTTCTATTATACCCTTACGAATTTTGACTAAACAATTTACTAGACTTAACTTGATGTCATTTTTTTTCAAAACACTGAACCCTAATTGTTGATAAACAAAATATGAAAATAGGTTCACATTGACTCCTAAATCTAATAAAGCTCTTAGTTCCTCAAAATTTTCTCCTATCATACATTTGACAATTGGACTATTATGATCTTTATGTTTAATCACAGCTTGGTTTTGTAAAAAGGAAGTGAAATGCTGGGCTATGAAGGCTTCTTTGGGAACATTAGTTTTCCTTTTGACTAAGTCTTTAATAAATTTTGCGTAAGAAAGAATTTGCTTTATAGTAGTGATAAATGGGGTATAGATTTGAAGATTTTGAAAAACATCTAAAATTTCACTGTATTGAGAATCTTTTTTATTGTTGAATAGTCGAGATGGAAAAAGAGAACTTGAAATCACTTTTGTTGGGGCAGTGTAAATCCTAGGACCTAAGGCTTGATCATTTTTATTAGTTTTAGATTATTAATTATCATTTTCATTCTTCTTAGCTTCTCTGTTAGGGCATGAATATTTAATTTTGGACCTTTCTTAGTTGACTAGACACTTCTATTATGTCATATTAGGCATATGAAGTTTGCGGGAATAATCTTTTTCTTATTCTGGTGGCCTGATTTGATACCACATGTTTTGACTTTTCACGATTTGATTGAATTTAGGTCATCTTTGAAAGGCCATAACTTTTTCATATTATTTCAAAATGACTCACCGTTTATGGCCAAAGCTTCATCTCATTCCCCTTTACAAGTTTCGTGTTTGGCCCGAATCGAGATTTGGTCATTTCGAGCTTCAAAAGTCGGATGATGGTGCAGTAGAAACCTAAATTAATCTAGGTGGTCTAGTGCACTTCCAATATCAATCTAGGTTTCTGTCCTAGCATGGTTTGACCACCTTTGACCCGATTTTCACCCTTTTAACACCTTACAACCCCCCATTTGTGTTAAGAAACAACCAAGGGAGAGAGGGGGGCTTGAGAGCTAATTGTAAGGAAGATTTTAAAGCTTTTGATGCATCCATTTCAATGAATCAAGCTTGTGTTCAATAATCACTATTTCCATCTTCATCTTTAACCTTTAACCACCATTAAGCTTGGGGGGAGCTTCTAGGGTTTCGAAATTCTTGGAGAAAAGTTTAATAAAGCCTTAAATCCCGAAATCAAAGCTTCATAGAGGTGGGAATCTAGCTAGTACTAAAACATAATTTCAATTTATCTATTGTTTAATTATGATTTAGTTGCATACCCATGTTGGCAACTTAAAAATACTTAAATGGGTTTGTGGGTATATGTTGGGATTTTGCTTAAATATTGAAATTGATGGTTCAAATAAACTAAATATAGTTTAAATCACTTGATCTAATAAGAAATTGTGGCTAATCACTTGATTTGCACTAAAACCTACTTGGACCTCATTTTATTGTTAATAACCCTTGATATGAAACTTGTAGTTCACTCTTAAGGGTTTAAGTGGTGGGATTTCTTTACGAAACATTTATTAATGATTCATTATACTTCTCAGAGTTGTTTATGAAAGAGATATGTCCTAGGACTATTCATAGATTATGATTTGTACTTGGATATCTTATGCTTATTGTTATTAATAAAGTTTATTTCATTTTACTTTATATTCTCTTGTAAATAATATGTATTAATACTAGTTCATCAAGTACGTGACTTGATTGTGGGATGCTAGTAATGTTATAATAATATTATTTAGATGTCCCTAATCATGTGTCAATAGCCTAGGATCACATTGATATAATGATTAGAGTATGGGTCAGCTGATGACTATGTTCCACAAGTCATGGATATGGAGATATCAAGCTGAACACACTAATACTTGTTGGAGAACAAAGTATTGGACCGACCCACTTTGGGGACACTGCGAGAGTGTTATATAATGTCATCAGTGATGTTCCCCATTTGTGATATCGTATTATCCTCAGACCTGAGATCGCCATGGTTACCAACATAGGGATTAGTATGTCAGGCATTATCAAACGTTGTTCTTGACCGAGTAATTATAAAGATGATGATCGAGCATACTATGAACTATGTAGAGGTATGTGGTTGATCAAGATGGGATTTGTCACTCTCATATAATGAGAGAGATATCTTTGGGCCCCTTGATAAGTATAATTAATATTTGCATGGCCATGCATAAATGAGATGTCATTTGTTTTAGATTAATTATACTTAGAGATCAAGAAACTTAGAGATCAAGAAATAAAGATTGAACTATACAAGAATGACACTTGCCTAGTCTTGTGTTCAATCTAGATATCAATTGACAAAAGGAGTTAATATGTGGAATATCAATTTAAGGTTGTGTTGTTTTGACCATTATACCCTTTGGGTAATAGTAATGTTTTACTAGAGACCGCTTACTATTCGTATAATAAAACGGGCTTTTAATTATACTGCCAAAGAGTATAAACCTACAGGGTCGCACACCAAAACGAGTTGGATCAAAACAAATTGAAAACGGGCCAAGTTGGACTTGGGCCTAATTCGTTTTGTTGCTTAGGGTTTCTCACTAGGGTTCCCCTTTAAAAAGGGACCATTGTTCTTCTTGGCCGTCTAAGAGAGAAAAAGAGGCAGAGTATGAAATAGGTGTGAGAACCCTAAAGGCACTAGTACACTAAGCAAGGATCCGATCTCGTTCGTGTGTGCATACCGTAGAGGCGTTGTATTTTTGACGCTAGAACGACAACAACAGAAGGTTCTGTCCACCGTGTTCATCACTTTTAATTCGAATCTCATACAAGGTATGTCTTCTATCAATTTTTATTGAACAGTATAGATCCTAGGGTTTAATGATTAGTGCATAAATTAGTGTATGCGATGCATGATTACTGCCCTAATTCCCTACAGTTTATACAAGATTTCCCTTGTCAGTTACACTATTGATATTATGTGTGGTTATTGAAAAACATGTTTATGGCATAATTGTTTCTTGAGAGAAAGACGGCTGAACTGTGTTAAGATTATTTGTTAGCGCTAGTCTATGATCGGTCCCAGGTATGGTCTCATTAGAAGGAGCCAAAAGTTGGGACAGAGTCTTCTGGTGCAAGACCCAAAACTATGCACAGAAACTAACGTGAGGCCCTGTTGTCGCATGGGTGAAATGCCATGAAATGCAGACCTAATGTACTCTTAAATAGACGTAAGGATTATTGAGATGTGGGCTTGAGACTTATGAGATAACAACAATACAAATTGTGCCATAAGATTTCATTTGACAAGGGGTATGATGTACACATGGGTTAAAAGAGCATTTTACATAATCACACAAATGTTTCATTCCCCAATTACTAAACACACTTAATTTATCTTATAAATTCATATTAAAGATTTCCAAATATTATTTTCACATAAAATATGTTATATGGTTCTCACTGAGTCCATTTGACTCACTTCTATTATTTTCTGTATAGGTACATCTGCAGGTACTTCGGGGAAAAGGAAGAGGAAGGACGCTACTCCTTAGTTTGCCTCTCTACTATTAGCTAGTTGAGGGTCATTCACAACGGAAAGACCAATGTTCCTATATTTTGTTGATTTGAGAGTTCATGATATGTATTGCATTTTTACTGGAACTTATATATATATTGTGAAGTTTGTAGACTTTCTATTTGGGAACTCCTTGGAGGCTAGTTGGTACATTACTTCGTCTTCTCTCATGTTGTGGACAAATAATAAAAGACGGACGTAAAATTGAACTTAGTCTTGTTAATTAGATTATAAATTTTACATTATACACAGGGATCATTATTTTGTTTACCCACCGCTGTCAACGTACGATATTCGTGATTAATCAGGTCTCGGAGCTTAAGTCCTCTTAACGGGATTCGGGGCTTCACATCCATTGCCAAAAGTATTTGCAGTAGGTTTGCCAAAAGTATTAAATGCACTTATACATCAGAAAAAGAGTAATAAATAGGGCATGCTTGAATAGTATGATCAAAGCTATAATACAACCCACATGGATTATTATTATTTAAAACTGGATTAGGGTTATTTCTAGTCTAGATAGTAAATGCATCAAATTTCTTACTTAAGTTTTGAACACCAGTAACTAAACTATCCATAATAGATTTTAGGTCTGGGTTAGTTTTGACTTCATACCTGGTTTCTAAATTGGAGTATATTGATTACAGGACACATATTCGTTACTTTTGTTCTAGTTTTGTGCACTCTCAAGTAGTTCCTCTAAAAATATATAGGCTTGATCAGCAGTTTGGTCTTTGAATTTGCCTTTATGCATGTATTCAATCATTGTACGATTCATTAGTAAAATACCCTTATAAAAGAAATAGACAAGACTCGCTTTGTCAAAACTACGGTGTGGACATTTAATTAATAAATCATGAAAACACTCTTATGTCTCATGGAATTCCTCATCTACTTTACCCCTAAATGTACTAATAGCATCTCTCATTGATTCAGTTTTTTGTATAGGGTAAAATTTAAACATAAACTTCCTACCTAGTTGTTCCCATGTTGTGATTGAATTAGAAGGAAAAGATTTCAACCACGAGGCTTCCTTATCTTCTAACGATAAAGGAAATAATCTAAGCTTGACGCCATCATCATCTAGACTTTGGTTCTTAAAGGTGCTATAAATTGTAAGGAATTTTCCTAAATGAATGTATGATTGTTCACTATCAAGGTCATGGAACTTACGTAGCATGAATAAGTTGTATAAACTGCACAAAATCCTAGTTGCAAGAAAATCCTAAAGGTAGTCTAATTAAGCACTAGATTTATTATCTTCAGTGCGGGGTGAGTATTTTAATAGAATTAGTAATCTAGGATTTTCTTATTCTTATCAAGAAAATTGAAAGCTTACCATTTAAGGCTTCCACTCTAACAACCGTTTAAGTTCCCAGGAAATACTAGAGGGGTCATAAGCGATCCCACTTAAAATCCAGCTATCTTCGATAGTGAGCTACCATTTTGACAAAACTTATCTAGGTGTTGTTAAATTAAAAGGTACTCACTTGAGTGGCCAAAAACTATCTTACATTATCTAACTAATTTTAAATTAATGAATTTAATTATGGCTCGGGATTGAACAAGTGCAAGATGGTTTTTAACTTAGGTGGTTTTTAACTTAGGTGAGCAAGAATTGGTGATGAAATCCAATCCTTATCTTAATATGAATAATGCCCTTAACTAATATTTTAATGCAGATGATAAATTAAATATGCACAAATAAAGAAGCAAAAAAAAATTAAAATATATGGACCTAAGTGTAAAGCGTCTAAGTTATCTAACTTAAAGGCAAGAGAAAACCTAAAAGCGCTTAAATTATCTAACTTAAAGGTAAAAAAGAAATTAAAGAAATAAATTTAATTTTTTTTTGTTTCTAAATTTACCTTTTTTTTTCAAATTTCTTTTTTTGAAACTAAAATATAATTTGGAACCTTGTATTTAGCAAAAGTACAATTGCTCTCGATTGTACAAAGTGAAACCAATGGCCAACTAAAACACAAATCCTAAGTAGCTTAGTTGGAAAGATAGCAGGTTCAGTTCAATCTCAAGTTGCTTAGTTGAAAAAGTGAATTTGATTTTTCTTGGATGTTTTTTAATCAATTAAAAAAACTCACGAAAAAAATTCAAAAAATAGTCACAATGGATCTTATTTTATAGATCCTAATGAGTATATTTTAAATATATTTGTTTTATCTATTTCCGATTTTTTAATTTAAAGTTATGGTATTTTAAAAAAATTATGAGAGAGAAAATAAAGTGAACGGAATTTTGAAAAGTGTAAAGTAAAGCTGACTTTTTAGTAGAAAACTAAAAACATGAATTTTAAAAAATGAACCAAACATGGGCTAAGTGTTTGTAGGTTCAAGCAATTCCCAAGCAGCAACACTTTTTTTCTTGTTTGGTTGAGAAATTATTTAAGTTGTAAAATAGATTTGCTCACCTTTGAATTCACTGTTTTTTTTTTTCCGAACATTCTGTTTTTTTCTCTCAAAATAATAATTTTTTAATAATAAAACTAAAAACAACTAAAGAAAAATAATACTCCGTCCCAAATTGCTGGTCCCTCTTTCATTTCTTGGATGTCCCAAAATAAATGTCCACTTTCTATAAAAGATAAATACATACATATTTTGCCCTTTTGTACTTTCACTTTTCAAGTAAAAGTTTTGAATAAAGAAAAGGGTAAAAAGGGAAGTCAATGTAAATTAAGCAAAAATTGCAATGATGATGTTAGGTCCTTAATAAGTTGGATTTCCCAAAAGGGACTAGCAATTTGGGACGAAGGGAGTAACTAAAATAGACTTGGCGACGAAGGAAGAGGGTCCAAAAAATATTTAGGAATTTTTTAAACTTCTATTAATATTATGAAAATTGAAATTGGCAATGGCACCAATGATTTAAGGGAAATTTTTAAAATTAATTTGTCGTTACTTTATTCTACACTTAAATGCATAAAGATCATACTTTTATTTAAAATAATTAAACTAATATAGTAAATAAGTAGTAGTCGATCCAAATCCAAATTAATACATTAAAGATAAGAAAGTTTGTTCAAATCCAAGATTTGAGGAACCAAGATTAAAACATCTTTTGAATATTGATTTAAAATTATCTAAACTAAGAAGCTAAAAATTAAATTAAACTAATTAAATTAAAGCAAAGATCAATATAAAGAAATCATAAGGAAAGAGAATCCACCACCATAGACATAAATAAAAAGTATCTAATTATATTTTTAATATTCATCCCTACTATATAAATAAATTGAAAATCACCATCATTCTTTGTTTAAAAAAATGTAAATAAAAGGGGTGACTTTATTTTTATCCACGATTTCTTGTAGTTAATCTATGTTACTAAGTTAATTCGTGTTTCATATTAAATTAATCCACGAGCATGGATAGACTTACAAAAAAATTATCAATTTAATTTTTATAAATATTATTTTATTAATAATTTAATATTAAAATTGTGGGTGGCTAAAATATTACCAAACCCATTTAGAAAGGAATCAACCTAGATTGTTCAACTTGATAACCAAATCATAACGGTGATGTGATGAACAATAAGGAAAATGAATAAAAGGAGATTAGATTTGTTTCTGGGGTAGGTTCCTCCGATGGCTCTTATACCCAATCCGGCAGTACATCCTCCCTTGTGTGTGTATTTTTCACTGGCTCAAAGGCCTTAACCAAATGAATACAACTATCTAGGTTTTCGCTCGAAACAGAGGAAAATGTATATGGGAGTGAGTGTAAGGATGATTGGAGTTGTCCCTCTAGTTGTGGGTTTTCCCATCTTATTGATATGTATATGATAGGGTAATTTAGGGTTTGAGATGATTAGAAATTACCATAAAGAGTGAACTTGAGTACTACTCTAAGATTTTAGGTGTCCCTAACCCTATTCATATTTGTAGAAGTAGTTATTTCCTCCCATTACTTATTGTCCATCTCAGCAGTCTGCTTTAGTTAATCGACTAGTATTGGTCGGATATAAGTTATTTCCACGAACCTTGGTCGGAACGAGGAAACCTTCTTTGTGGCATTTAGTCAGTGGGTCTTTATAGTGGGCCACCTTATTAACTGGATCCATGACCTGGGCCTGGCTCCAAGGCCCAGGTTTAATTTTTACCTCCTACATTTGCCCCCCGAGCATCTGAGTTTAACCTATAAGTTGAACTCAAGTGCTCGACATGAATAAACTCCCAGTTGTACCAATTGCTCGGGCAATTTTGAACTATGGATTGTGGTGGAAGGAAATCTGATTGGAAATCTTCTCAGTGAGATATATGTTTAATAGTTGTGGCTGTTCATTAAGCCAGCGAGATAATCGTGCAGGGCTTGCGCATTTAATGAGCATCATCATTTATCGCCAATTTCTAAGATAAAGAGTGGTTTAAAGAGAGACAAAACACAACCACTATATAAACCCTCTGAAAATCCTTCATTCCTATATTATCTTCCTTTTATAGAGGAACTCTTGCAATTTGAAATCTCACCACCGAAAAATTCAAAGCTTTCACCGAAAACTTCACAATACTCATTTCTTATTCCAAAGATATCTTCCTTTGAATGTTATTTTAGTGTCGTCTCTGTCTTTAGAATAAAAAATCCCAGATCAAGTTAATTTTGATACTTTTTTTGGATTTTCTTCAAGTTCTTTTGTTCTTCATTATTTATTTGAGACATAAGTCAATTTTCCCTCTCCCAAATCTTCTGTTATAAGTAGAAACGCTCTTATAAATGACAGTCAAATCGCTAAGTTCATAACCAAATATATTCCTAAAGGGCTTAGTTGGAGGCCTATAAAGGCCGACAAAAACCTTTTTGCCGAGTAGTATAAATTAGAACCCAAGGATTATCCGATCCATATTTCATTTTTTAGAGAGGCTAGTCTCCGACTTCCATTGTGGCCTTTCCTTGTAGATTTTCTTAGGTGTCTTGACATTAGGGCAACTTACTCCCAACGTAATCAGAAAAATAGGCGGATAAATGCCTTAAACAAAATCCAAAGTACCGACCTTGGCCTGGATGACATAAAGTATTGTTATTCTTTAAAACTAAAAATGATGACTAGGGGGACATATGGATAGTCCCTTAAGACTAGAAACAATGCCCCCAGCCTCGTTTATGTTCTTCCTGACTCTCATAAGGGAGTCGACGAGGACGCGATCATGGTGACAAGCGACATTGAACTTGATCTGATTAATAAACCAGTCCCTCGTTGGGCTTCTAGACTTGGTCCATACAGTTCTATCTTTTCCTTGTTCTCTGCATTTTACACTTAAGAAATTTTTTAACACTTCTAGGTTTTTCTTATGTAGGTTCTTCTAAAATATTTGATCAGCCTATGGTATTTGCCATCAAGCGCGACTAGATAAATGCGCATTTTCCCATCATGATGGTGGTAGGGCAATTTCTTAGTCTACTCAACCCCGAGTCGCTCACCATTTGCTCGGTTATGTGAGCTTAACAACATCTTACACCAAGAAAGAGAAAGGTAGAGACAAAGACGCCAAAGTCAGTTATGCATCCAGTTGGATCGAACCAGCACCCACTTTCGAGGAAAAGACACCTTGCTCAGGAAGTACCGGATGAAGAACAGGGCTCATAATATGTGGAGCACATATTACCAGAACAAGGACAAAAAAGGGGGTCCTCCATATTTGAAGAAGCCTCCTATTAGCAAATCAAGGGAAGAGGTATGACCAGAGGTCAACAGTCTCCCTTGGTGCGAGCTTACCCCTATCGAAAAGGGTCATATTAGAACTCTTGAGCGTTTGGCCATCTTTTTCGCCGAACGAACTACTAGCCCATCCTGACTTTATTGAGCAGAAGGGGGAAAGGGAAATTTTTAACTTGGGATGACATCTCTAGTGGCAAGGTGGTACTTGTGCCATCCAAGTCGCGACAAAAGAGGCCCATTAAGAAGGATAATAAGCTCGACCCTAAAGGCAAAATGTTCGTGCCAGATCTTTGGCTAAGGAATGAGCTGACCGATTCGGAAGACAAACAAGTCTCATTTTCCTCCCGGATAAGTTTCGAGTTTAAGGAAATTGAAGAAATGACTTCAGACTTTATAAACTCTCTGGGGTCCTCCAAAACGAAAAAGAAGAAGAACGAAGGCTTCTGACAAGGCCCACCGAACAACCAGGACAGAAACAACCCCACAAATCCAAATAACTAAGGGCTTCAAACCAACCTTCAAAGTCAGCTGAAGTGAATGTAACTCCTGACGAGGGTCAGGAGCCCTCTCACAAGATCAAGTCCCGACCGCTATTGTAGGGAGATCTTCCACGAAGAAACTTTCATGAAATTGATTAGTGAGGGTAGTAAATCCGCCACTTCAACAGAGGAGGGCAGTAGTAAAGAGGTTGTCCTTTCGGAAGCAAAGGCCTGAGTGGATTATGAAGATATGAAGATTCACAGGCCATAATTTCTTCATACGGGGAAGCCAATACTGGCCAGAGAGTCTGCTTTGAAGTCTGCGAGTGTTACTTACTCCTTTATAAGTCATTCGATTCTTCCCGCCGATGAGGAAGAATTAAGGAGGATGTCTGAAATCAGCACTGGGAACTAGGCCTTCCACAATCTAACGAAGGTATACCACTTCTTGTCTATGACCTTCAATGTTAATGAAATCTTACCCTTTCCTAACCATTTTCTTTTCTTTTCATAGTCGGCCTATTTATTCTACGGTTTGGAGAATAAAAGGCTCGACAAGGCCAAACAAATGGAAACTTTCATTTCCTAAGCAAAGGACAAGATTGAGAAGCTTCAAATAGAGAACCTGACCTTTATGGGACAAAAGGGATCAGGCATGGGCTGACGTGACCACATTTTAGATGGGCCTTGACCAAAAGAGTAGGGAGAAAGATGAAGTCGAGACTAGGGCGACCGAGAAGGAATCTGCCTTAATAGCTATATAGAAGAGAGCTGAAAAGGCCAAACCGGCATTAAAGGCTTATCATGACAATCTCCTTGCTCTGGAGAAGAATTGGAAGAAAGTTGACATAGAATTTTGGGCCAACGAGGTTGTGGAGGAACTAGCCAAAGAATTCTAGGCTAGTTACGAATTTACCCTCGATAAGTTGAACCTTCCTGCCATTCATGAACTACAGGTAGCGGTCGAGAAGCCCATGGAGTCTAATGCTAAGGAAGGAGAACTGGCCGAATGGAATCCTAAAGATACTATTGGCCAAGTGGAAGCTGAGGGCCTAGTTGAAGACAAAGCCCCAGTGATCGAGAAGGACATGGGTTCCGATGGTGATGCCGCTACTAAGGATATCTCAGCTCCACCGTCTAATCCTTAGCTGTTTTTCTTTTTTTTTCTTTCCTTTTTTGTAACCAGGCGAATAAGCTTCTCTTATGTGATTAATTCCAATCAATGAAACTTTATTTCCATTCGTAGTATTATTGTTGAGTGACCTGTTTTAAATATACCGACTACTTCCATAAGAGTTCCATATTTGCAAAAAGCTTCAAAAATTTCACTAAGTGTCCCACAAATTACTAAGTAAACCAACGGGCTTGTGTGGCGTACACTTTGAATCAATTGTTATCCTAGCTTTACCAAGTAATACCCCAATGGGTGCTTTACATGTAACAGATCTCATAAATTGATAAGTAACTAGTGCTTACTTGTACTATCTTCAACTACAATCTTATAATCAAATAACTCCATCGCAGCTTCTAGAAGTGTATTGGTTCGGCAAACCACTTGATTGTACACGTGGTACACGCTAGTTGTTCCATTCCGTAGTTCAAGTGTGCTTTAATGGCGTGACGGTTCCTAATAACTAGCTTCGATGCTTCGGATTTCGGCGGGCAACTTCTCTAATTCACGAGGATGCTTAATAAATGTATAGTGGCATTTTGCTCTATGTAAATCGTACTTCATTTGATCAATTCTCACTTTTCTTAATAAACCATCTCACATCTTCTCTTCTCTCAACGGCTTGTTTAAAAAGAAATACTTCACCATGAACAGCAGTAGCAACAGCAGTAACAATAGCAGCACTGACTCCAACACCACCTCCCCGCCTCATGGACAGAGGGAGGATATTTCTAAGGATGGAATGGCTAGAAGAAGAGATTCCCCCTCTGACACAGAGGTTTCGCTACTTAAAGAGAAAGTTCAGCCGCCTGAGAAGGCAGTATTACCACCTAAAGAAGCGGTACGCCGCCGTGATGGAAGAAAGGGATAGGCTTCGGGATGGGGAATGAACAGGCCCTCGGGAAACAAGGCCTAACTTTGGAATTAGAGGGCCTTTCCCCCTAATCCCCTAACACAGTCTTCTTCCATCTCCTCTTACTTCCATTTATTCTTCTCTCTTTATTTTTTTTGCACCCAATAATTATAATCGAGCCTTTGTGTATAAGCTTTTGAATTAACGAAGATCAATTTTTTTTATACCAATGTATTTTTGCATTGTCTGATTGCTATTGATACGCCAACTGAACAATTACAAACTTAATGTAAATTCCGCCAAGTGCCAAAATTAGTGAGTTAATTTATTAATTGGACTGGATGCTGAGCACAATAATAATTGATTGACAAGGTCTCGAACACTTACAAAATTTGGCAAACAGCCTCTAATAAAGTAAAGGTCTTAAAACATTACCTTAATAAAAAATTAAGGTCTTATTTTTCATTTTGCTTAGCATTTGATGAAAAAAAGTCTTAACCAAAAATTGCCTTACATTTAAGGTCTTAATGACTGCCTTCGGCAAGGAAGGTCTTAGTTTGAAAATTGCCTTGTCGAACAAGGTCTTAATGAATGCCTTGCCGAGCAAGGTCTTAATCAATGCCTTGCCGAGCAAGGTCTTAACCAAAATTTGCCTTTGACAAAAAAAAGGTCTTATTGAATTGACTTGCCAAGCAAGGTCTTAACTAAAGTTTGCCTTTGACAAATTGAGAAGGTTTTCGAAATACAAGCACTTTCTTTTGGGAAATATTAATTTCATTAATATGAAAAGTTTACAAGGTCATACATCTTTTATTAGACTTTAAAATCAATGATAATAGTTTCTTAAGCTGGTTGCATTCCACGGATTGGGAATTGACTAGCTAGCCATATCTTTCAAATGATAAGAACCTGTCCCACTGGCTGAAGTGACCATGTAAAGACCTTCCCAATTATGTCCAAGTTTTCCATGGCTAGGCTAGACTGCTATGCCTAGTGTTTTTTGAAGAACGAGTTCGCCGACCATAAATTATATCAGCTTTGCATGGACCTTGTGTTGTTTTACCAAAGAGTTATGATAGTTCGCTAAGTGAATAGTGGACGTTTCCCTCCTGGATTTGGCGAAATACAAGGCTTCTTAAAAAATGTACACGTAAATGATTGAGGATACACATTTCCTTGAGATTGCTTAAGAGGGGGATTTCTTTCCGTTGGAGATGCTTTAGGAACAAAACGAGGGACATGTTTTGGCTTTGTCTGAGGCTTAACAAAGGTAGGTTTGACCTTAGATGTAAAAGTAGAAGCCTTAAACTTGTCAAAACCAATAATGTTTTTGCCGGTTGAGAAACAAACATCTTCCAAAAATATTTTATCTAATTTCTCAGAACGGTTCTCAAGATTAACCTTAACAAATTTAGCCTTTTTAAGTTCCTTTTTGGATTGTTGAACTTTTACCTTAAGGCTACTTTTCCTTTACGATGGAGGTAACGTTGTCTTTCAGTTTCTCATTCTCATCAAATAGTGACTACCTTGAGAGTTCTTCTTCAAACACCTTGATCAAGAGTGCTTTGTCACAAGTTAATTCTTTAACAAAACTCTCGCACTTTTGCAGAGATAATATTTTTTAATCAAAAAGCTTTTGATTTGTAAAAAGCTTAACGTTTCTCTTTTTTATCTTAGCAAGCTCAGAAAGCAACTAGTTGGTCGTAGGTTGTTTGGAGATCTAGCTCTTCACTGTTCTCATCATCGGAATCATCTTCAGAATCATGTGATGAGCTTAAGTCACTAAGCTTATCTTCCAAGAGATAGGTGGCATATGTTGCTGCTTAACCCTGGGAACAAAAGCGATGAATTGCTCTTCAAGGGTGTGCGAATCATTATTCTCACTCACATAGTCACTACGAGTTGCATTCATGGATCAATTATGCTAATTCGCCTTTCTCTGCTAAGGAGGTCTGTGCATCTTGTTCTGGTGGTTTATCACAAAGTACATATAAATCTTATGCTTAATGAACATATACAACACACATCCTGGTAAACTGAGATCCTTGATGTGCATGTATATTCAACGTATATCATAATGTATATACAATATATATACAAATACGGTGTGGTCAACAAAGTGATGAATATATCAATTTTAAAATCCTTTCAATGGGGGTGCTCATGATCTGCATATATACAATTGTATGTGTATATATAAATGAATATAACTCAATTATGAAGTGTTTAGAGGTTATCAATTGAAGAGAATGCAGGTCAACAATTTAATTCGGTTGATTTTTCATTATTGGGCAAAAATTAAAGCTCTATACTAATTAAATTTTGAAAATCTTCAAGCTTCATTCAAGCAAATATGCATTCCCATGAAATTTTGGACTAGTAGATTAGTTTAGAGGCATAGTGCGCAAGTAATTAATTAACAAAAGTGGATGCTAATAGATTACTTTAAAGACATAATACAAAAAGGAGCATAGGACTTAGCTGTGCACTTATATCAATATGATATTTGAGCTCAAGGGCCCGAGTTGCAGCTAACCGAGCTAAATAAGTAGCCAGCAACAAAAGGTTTCTCGAGCCCCCTTTTAATGTCACTTTGTTCTAAAGGAAGCTTGAATTTAGGGGATTGAATGCTTCTCATCTACCGGGCTTTAACGAACTTTGAGTACACCCATTTGAGGACCGAATGAATCAGAGAAACTAGGAAAGGAGGAATTGAGCAAATGGCTATGCGTCGCTTATTATGGATGTTTTATATATTTGCAAGTGCACGAATCGAATACTAATATAACTTAGGCAAGAGCGATGTCGAACCCTAGGGACCTGACAGATGGAACATACGTATTTCACTCACTAATTCTAATTAATTTCTAATCTAGTTTAGAAATTCATAATTAATCAATTAAGGACAAGAATAAAATAATCAATTAATAAAATACTAGTAAAATAATAAATTATTAAAATATTAGGGTGGCGGAGTCATATATTTGATATCATACTCCTAATATTTATACCTAATAAAGTCTACTCTTTGTTTCGCACTAATTTGATCTATCGACTTTATTTGATGTGGAAAATAAAATCAATTAAGCTCAATTAATTTTTAAAATTCAATTATTAATTATTCCACAGCTAAACGTATGTATAAGATCAAAACACTCACTATATCTGTCAAAACACAATTTATATCAGCTTTTAACAAATCATAAACTGAATCCAACAAATCATAATGAGAATCCAATCTTATTTTTATCAATTAAAATAGGCATCTAATAAAAAGAATTGTATTAAACACTAAAGTATTAAATTGATAGAGTCAATTGGCATGAATACGTGCAATATAATTAATCAAATATATATTCATTCTCAACCCTAAAAAAATAACTTAACCTAGCATACTTGTAAATAAAACAAAACAAATAATTAAGAAATATATAAATAAATAAATTAGGTACTTACTTGGATACGCACAAATAAAATAAAAAAGAAAAATTAATCTAAATTAATGGCATAAGATAATCTACTCTAAAATAAATAAAGGTACTGCTTCTTAATTAATCAAAAGAAAAGAAGAAGAAAATTCAAACTTAATAAAATCATCTCCCCCCCCCCCCCCCCCCCCCAAATAAACTTCTAAATAAAACAAAAAAAAAGAAGAAATATATAAATAAATAAATAGGTAATCTTGGATACGCACAAATAAAATAAAAAAGAAAAATTAATCTAAATTAATGGCATAAGATAATCTACTCTAAAATAAATAAAGGTACTGCTTCTTAATTAATCAAAAGAAAAGAAGAAGAAAATTCAAACTTTAATAAAATCAATCTCCCCCCCCCCCCCCCCCCCCCCGCCCAAAAAAAATGCTCTGCATAATTTATCCACGAAAGAGAAGAAAAAGAAGAAAAAAAATAAAAATTAAATGCAGCTTACTTTTATCGAAAATTGTGCAACAAAGGAAGTAGAAAAAAAATATAGGGGATTACTATTGACACACATTATTTAACTCTCTAACATTTTATCTCTCTATAACACTCCATAAGTACACATTTTTTCTTCCTAACACTCCTACCACTCAATCTAATTTTAAGCTTCATTAAGATTAATCTAAAAATACTCCCCTCTACCTCTCTCTACAATTCAAAGAAATAAATTAAATCACTTCACCCACCTCACAAATTCATCTTTAATCTTCTTCTTCTAACTTCTGTTTTCATAACTGAACCAATCATTCACAGCTTAGTTTGATGCAATGCTACTACTAGATCTTATATTTACATCTACTTGTGTTATGATGTCACCCATTCTCCTCTGTGTGTGTGTGAGAGAGAGAGAGAGATAAACTACGAAGGTTCACTCAGTTCTGCCATAGATGAAGGTTTACTCAGTTCCTAGGAATCGAGTGGTGGTCATCATACTCGGTCTAAAGAAATCAAGTAAAGCACACGTCATTCGGTCCTAAGGAACCGAGTAAAGTTAAAAAAAATGACCCAAAGCTTAACTCGGTTCCTTGTGACCGAGTATGATGAACAACATTCGGTTCCTAGGAACCGAGTAAACATTCTACGTGCTCTGTTTTATTTTTTTGATTTTTTTCTGCGTTTGTTTGTATCAATGATTTATAAATGAAATGAAACGTAAAGGAGTAACAAAAATATAAGTTTCCTACTTTTTTTAGAGAGGGATAATGATTTGGATTGGCGGTAGTGGTGGTAGCGGCGGTAGTGGTGAGGAATGATGATAAAGAAGAAGAAAGTATTTAATTAATGGGTTTAATAATTAATTTGAGTTTAAATACTTTAGAGTTATTAATTATTAATTAGAGTTAAGGGAGAAACTTAGACCTCCCTTAATTTTAAAAAAAAATAAAAAAAAAAATCATTGATTAAAAATAAAAAAAAAAGTGGTGTTTCTCAATAGAGTAATTAACATTTTTTGTAAAAAAAGTATTAGAGAGTCATATAATGTGTGTCATTAACAGCTCCCAAAAAATTTGCTGCTGTGAATTCAATTATCAAAAAGGAAGAAAGAAAGAGAAAGAAAAAAATAAAATAAAGGCCGCTCTCCCCTTCAATTGCTACAGCTGCTTTCTTTTTATTCTTTAGATTGTTCTGGTTTAGGCTTTAGTGGCTTGGCTTTGTGGGCTTTTAGGCTTTGGTGGACTTGGCTGGGAACTTAATGGGCCTAATTGGTTGTTGCAAGTGGATTTGGCCCACTTTTGTGGAGCTAGCTGCTGGACTTGAAAAAAACACTAAAATAAATATGCACAACAAGATAAGAACTTTTGTATGGCACATGAGAACTCATTGCTGCTACCACACAAGCTGGACATTACATTGAAAATATTGTCACTTATTTTTCTCTTATGCCCAGAATGTTGTTTTTCTATTTTCTTCACCAAATTTCTTTTTGACATAACTTTTCCATTATAACTCCGAATTACTCTATTCAAAAGTCAATATTCTTCATTTAATTCTAACCATCTGAAAAATACTAAAAACACAACAAATATAAAAATACATGCTCTCCAAAATATATATTAGTAAGTTATAATATACCAATTTCTTGGCACATCATCGCTTTCACACAAATGGTCCAAATTGTAGAGTTAAAATAATTTCCCACAAAAAAATATAAGAAATATATATAAAGCTATCATATTCAAGAAGAGAGATTTTTGTCTAGAGGATGGTTTACCCAGCCAATGGATGGTAAACTTGGCGTATGTCCACCCTTTGATGTTGTTTTTCTTTATACTTGAATAATCGAGAGTATATGAGTTTGGTTCTATGTATGAAAGATTTAAGCCCCCTTTTACTGTTGTACCCCTCTCCTATTTATAGGGTATAGGATTATGGTTTACAATTCAAATATGACAACGCTCAAACTACTTTTATACATAAGTGTTTGGCTATTATCCAACTCCTACAAGCAGGGGCGAAGGCACTAAGGAGCAAGGGGGGCACCTGCCCCTTGTTGGATTTCATTTTTTTTAATTAGATATGCGATTTTTTTTTGGAAAAAAAATATATATATATAGGGATATTTATGTATAAAAATAAACTTGAGGGTACCTAATTGTAAGGGCAAAACTTTAAGTACAATTTGAAAACTCTAAACTTAATAAATTAAAGCCCACCACGACACCACGCCCCACCACGCCCAACTTCTTCTTTATCTCCCTGTCTCATCTTTTTCCTATTCTCTTTGTCTCAGCTTCTTTTTCTTCTTCATTTCACCTCTCTGTCTCAGTCACACTAGTCCACCACGACACCACGCCCCACCACTGCACTAAACCACCACCATCCACTAGTTGTATGAACTATTATTATTATTATTATTATTATTATTATTATTATTATTATTATATGTTTGCGCTAAAATTTTAAGGTTTTAAATATGATTTAGTGTGTTTTAAATTTCGACCAAATTTCGCCTCCCGTTATCTAGTTTCTAACTTCGACACTGCCTACAAGTTATATATATTATGCCTAACAAATCCTCTACTAATGATCATCTCTTTTGGCGGTTTCCTAGTTTGAATTGGTTTCCTTATCTCTTTTTCTTCCGTATCTCTTTAACTGCTTCAGAATCTTCTAACTGATCTTCTAACAAAGTTGAAGTGCATTTGCTTGGCATTGCCAACCTTGTAACCCAGCACCAGTTGATGAGGTCAACCATTTATTTTTATCTCCCTCACAACTCAACTCAAACTATTTACAAAAGTTACAAAAATCACTATCTACCATTGGAGTTCCCCATCATGTTATTCCCTCCCCCTTGCAGCTTTATAAAATTCCCCTTCATCTAATTCTAATACCAGTCTGTTGCAGCTGCCGCCGATGCTAAATTTAATAGGAACCGGTCCGCTGTCCAAGCCCCGATTTTGTAGACCTAGATACCAATTTTGTACCTGGGATACTAATTTTGTACAAGGTGTGTATCAATTTTGTTTAAAGATTTTGACCATCGGTTCAACTATTACGTACTAAACTATTTCCGAACTCATGCATTGCAATTAGTTTAGAAGAAGAGACGCTATTTCTTGTATCTTCAATATTACTTTCCGAACTTGCAATTGTTTCAGAAGAAGAGACACCACGCGAAATATTGGGGTTTTTACTAAATAGAAAATAAGGCCAAAAAAATTTATGGCAATGGCTACAAAGAAAAACGGATATCCAATGATGGCTATACAGAGAAAAAGAACGCTAACTGATGGACTGATGAGACGAATTGTGAATAGCGATTTTTGTGACTATTGTAAATAATTTAGAGTTTTGGACTGTGTTGGTTCAAACTGTAACTCAAAATAAAATAGAGATACTTTTGTTAATATATAATGCTCGACAGAGATTAATGTAATAACAATTTTCTCCTTTCCCCATGTTTAAAGGATACAAGTTTGATCTTATGGGGTTGGCCTATGGTTTACTAGTCCTTGTGAGGGGCGATCTATTTAGCAGGAGATCATGTATTCGAATCTCTTTAGGTGCGTTTTAAGAAACAAAAAAATTAAATTTCCAATGATTATAGTAAGTTGAACAAATTGGGCTTACGCTAAAGTGGGCTGGCCCAACCTTAAAATTTTAATAAATTTGGGATGAGTATGGGGCAATTGTTTTTTGTCAGCTTTTCATTTTCTTAATTGTATTATTTTTCCTGGAGTTAGGAAACTAAAATACAAACTTCGCCCAAATTCAAGTTTACATAAATTTAGTGTGTTTGAGCTAACTAATTGAACCATAAAATTTTCTGTTAATTATGCTGTAATTATAACAATCCAAGACAAATCAAGCCCAGGTTCAAGTTAATTCGAGACTATGCATATACTGATATAGTAAATAATGTAGGTTTAAGTTTGAGTCACCTATATTTTGAGGTGGGTAGAATAGAGGCTTGGGCAATCCTCAATCGATATGACACTAGCTCTCATCCTTGTATCAATGACACTTGAGTATGATGCATGTATCACTCTTTTTTATACACTTTTCATTTAATTTAGGACACAAATTTTTTTATTTTTTTTAACGAGAAAAGTATTTACTCAATGGTAAAATATTATTTTGTCTAAAGTCATAAATTCAAACTTTATTATTATATGTATGTTCAGGTTTGAATCAACCATATTTTGAGGTAGGTCGAATTGAGGCTTGGGCAATCCTACATCGATGTGACACTTGCTTCCATCCTTGTATCAATATGACACTTGAGCATGATCCATGTATCACTCTTTTTTATGCATGTTTCATTTAATTTAGGACACAATTTTTTTTTTTAAACGAGGAAAGTATTTACTCAATGGTAAAATATTATTTTGTCTCAAGTCATGAATTCAAACTTTATTATTATAAAGTCTACCTCATCTCAAACCTAGTGATAAGACTTTCATTCGAATATCGAGAAATCTCGGGTTCGAATCCTACATGAAGTGGGAAATGAGAGGGTTTTATTATTTGTAGTTCAAAAGAGAGAAACTTAGAGATGCATTTAAAAAAAAAGAAAAAATTCTACCCAATCTCAATTTTTTTTTTTTGTGTTCGCATTTTTTTAGTTTTTTCAAATCTACCAATTGAATGTTTTCGGGGGAAAATAAAATGCAACACATTTGAGTTGTGATACCAATAAAGTCTTGTTTAGGATTGTTTTTTCAGTAATAATTTTTTTTTTTTTTAAACTTCTCAATCAAAGAAATTTCGAGTATTTAAGTTTGGAAAAGAAAAAGAAGAATCAGTCAATCAAAATCGTAAAATTAAAAAGCAAGTAAATGGAATAGATACAATTATCCTACCCTGTTCATTAGAAAAGTACTGAGGGTAGGGTAAGGGTACTGAAAATATTCTTGTACAAATGAGTGTTCCATCAAGCACAGCAAAAACTAGAGAGAGCTAGAGAAGTAGTCTGGTACATTTTGTGTGAAAAGAAGATAAAGAAGAAGATGGGTTGTTTTTGTTTTTATCCAAGTGGAATTTAAATTAAAAGAGTGAAAAATAAATAGAAATTAAGTGGATGAATTAATTATTCAAGTTCCAACTTCTGCAATGCTCTGTAAGGCTGGTTTCCATTGCCTCATTCCACCAGTACTACTACCACCATGATGATGATGATGATGATGATGATGCTGTTGCTTTCCCACTACTCTGCTTCTTCCTGCTCCATGGACATCTCCCTGCTCCTCCTGAAAGAAAGGGACATAAAGCAACACGGGTAAACTAGACAATAAACAAAAGACAAAGACTCACTGCCCTGAACAAACACCAGAGGAGAGCGATTAGGCTAACATAGTTGGAAAGACATTCATTCAAATTTGGGAGAAGTACTGAACTTGAATCTCATCCAGAGTGGAAGGATTTTCATTATTATTGTAACATAAGGAAGAAACACACATCTTCGATCTCTTTTAAAAAAATTAAAAAATGAGAGGATATTTTGTCTGCGGGTATAACTATTATCACCCAAATAAATGTTTAAGTAGACACCCTTTTTTATATTTGTCACATATGGGAGCAATGGATCAGGGTGTCTCTCCCTTGCGTACGATTCAATACTTGCACGTAGAGAGGAGATGGGAATCATACCAGGATTAACAAGTAAAGAAGAAACATGAACATAATTAACAGATAGGGGATGAAGGAGCCAAGGTTAGGCTAGAACCTTGGAGCTCGAAGACATTTAGTTTAGTACCATGTTAGAAAATATATATCCCAAAAGTTTAAGTTATTAAGTTATAGAAACACAACGAATATCATGCATGTCACAGAAAGAAACTTCGAGTATGGTTTTTCTTAAAGAAGCCCTAAGCACTCAGAGTTTTGTTCCTAAAACATGAACATAATTAACAGATAGGGGATGAAGGAGCCAAGGTTAGGCTAGAACCTTGGAGCTCGAAGACATTTAGTTTAATACCATGTTAGAAAATATATATCCCAAAAATTTAAATTATTAAGTTATAGAAACATAACGAATATCATGCATGTCACAGAAAGAAACTTCGAGTATGGTTTTTCTTAAAGAAGCCCTAAGCACTCAGAGTTTTGTTCCTAAATGCATTCTTTTTGATGTCGCATGGAGCGGTATACACTGAACACGGGCAGATCTAAAGGAAGGCAATTCCACCCCAACCCCCTAAATTTTCAAAATTTGTTATTTGGCCTTTAAATTATTTTTGAACATTACAAATATACAGATACTACTTAAGTTTGCCTTAACTTTTAAAAATTTACTACCAGTATTTAATCTTACCCCCTTAATTTTGAACAAAAATAATAGTAGCACTAATTATTCCTTTTTAAGCTTCTTTTGATAACAACATAAAAATTGATTAGACAAATACTTAATTTTTGTGAGAAGTTCGAAAATAAGTTGAGGCCATGTTACTTTTGATCACAATAGTAAAATCATAATAAAAATAATTGATTTTTGTGAAGTTGGAAAATAAATTGAGGTCGAAAATAAGTTGAGGCCATGTTACTTTTCGGAAGTAACATGGCCTCAACTTATTTTTCGACCTCAATTTATTTTCCAACTACTCACAAAAATCAATTATTTTTATTATGATTTTACTATTGTGATCAAACAGACCCTAATTTACCAAAAAAAATAAAAATACAATACATACTAAAATTGCCCTCCTTAATAAATTTTTTTGGCTCCATCCTTAACTAGTTAACTTGATCACGACCCCAATCTAAAAAGGATAAAGATCAAAATGCTAGTTTACACTTGATTAAGAAGAAATAGGAACAACTAGATTATTTATTTAAATAAATATTGATTAATTAATTATCACGTTGTTAGAATTAAATTGGCAAAAACAGCATCAATTCTTTTTTAACTCACCTATTATTTTGATGAATTATCGAAGTAACATTTCAAAACGTTTGGAGCCATTAACCATTTTCTTGTTTTATACTAATATCAACTTTTTGGCTCAGAAAGATGCTTTACTGAAAATAGCTGACAGAGAAAGGAAGATACCCTACACCACTTTCTGAAGTAAAACTGCTGACTAATTAATCCTAATATTTTTAACATGAATGCCACTAGAATTTAAAAGTATTGTAAATTATAATAATGTGTCTATTATTAAGAGAAAAAAAAATATACATAAATATAAATTCAGAGTATTTAATTAATTGATAAGAACATACTTTAGAAAAGCTGAATCCAGATGCCTAATAGTGAATATTTTAAGTAAATTTATTAAAGAGATTATTATCGTCAAAACAATTATTTATATTATCAGACTAATGTATAATTTTAAAAATATAATACTTTTCGAAGTAATATTATGCTACAACATAATGGCTATCCTATATCAAAAGTTTATGTTTATGCATTTAACTGGTTTGTTAATTTTTTTAAGTGTATTTTCTCAATTTTAAATTAAGAATCTTATATCTGAATTCGACATTTTGTTAAGAATTGAATGATAAACATCTCAATCCATCTACAATGTAAACAGAGTTATTTGACAAATTTATCCATCAACTCCAGTAAATTGAAGTTTCGAGTAGATTACCACAATCGAAGTGCCTTTTCCGATCACAAGTTTTGGTTTTCCGGCAGGCGGTAGACTGACCACTTTTTTCTTCATCTCCAGGCGAAGCACTCCTCTTTCCTTCAACAACTTCCCAAGTTTATCGCACTTCTTTGCCGCAAACTCTTTCAACACATCTGCAACAAATTACCGTAACACCGATTCATCAAACGCATATTCAACTAACAAAATGCAACCAACAAATCCGAGCAATGTTTAGGTACTGATACAGGCAATAGGCGTTATTAACTATTCAAAAAGTATCTTAAATTTCATTCACAATTTTTTTTTTAGTATTCACACATTTTTAATATTCAAAAATCATTATCTATTATTATATAATTTAATATATAGATTATATTAAGCACAAAGTAAGAGTTCATGAGTTAGAACAAAAGTAGTACTGTACTCAATTGAAGATTTTAACACCTCAACAACAAAAACATGTGTCATTAACTATTCAACCGTATTCTAGTAAGCAAATGGATTAATTTAGATCGAAAGGCGTTCACTAATACCTAAAAGATCTTAGTTGGAATATGTAAATTGGGGTGAGGTTAGAAACTTGGAAGTTTTCTTAAAAAAAAGTTAAATAAAAAATTCTACTAAATTTTGTCAAATGTAATAAAAATTTACCGAATATAATATTATACAAGTATCAAGTGTGTGTTAATTTTAGTTATATGTTATTAATCTCTCTACCTTCAATGCTAATGAGTTTATAAACTTGTCCAATGACCAAATTATCCTCCGGCTTAAGCAGCTTCAACTTCTTCACCGGCGCACCGTTCTCCGGCCTCGCCGCCTGCACCGTCACAACAAGTGCCACGTAATGTCCAGGATTCAAATTCATCACCTCATTAGCGCTAATCGACGAGTAAAACCTCTCGATTTTGCCACCGGGATGCTGAATCAGCACCGTCGCTGCCTCCGCCGCTTGACAATTCCCCATAATCGCCGACAGATCTGATCTACTCCTATTTTTAAAACTTCAAAGATATGGATCAAAGAAGAAAATGGAGAGTTTGCAGTGAAATATAATTAGTGGATTTATCTCCATAAAAAACGAACAGAGATCTCATAATCAGAAAGTAAATGAAATGAGGAGATAATGACAATCTTCACGTCGATCGATGTACGGTAGAGAATCAAGAGGAGTGACAAAGAGGAAAATCGCAGAATATCGATGAATGAAATTAATAGAGTTTGTCAGAAAAGTGTAGCTGAGATATGCATTAAATTAATAATTTCATATGCATACATAATTTTATAGGGGAAAGAGGAAGAAAATTTGCAATGAAGAAGGATGGGGTTGGTGGTGGAGTACAATTCAGCGTGTGCAGGAAGCGCAGTGACTCTGTTTTGATGAGACGTGGGGTTTTAAATCTCTCTCTGCCATGAATGGAGTAATGATACATCGATTAGTTTCTGATATATTATTTTTAAAGTAATTATTTTTGATAGTGATATTAGTATTTTATAAAAATATTTAAATATTTTAAAATTAAGTGATGATGTTTGCAATTTAAATATTTTTTGAAAATAATTTTATTTGATCCTTAATGGATCCGGCTCCTCTTTATTATAGTATTCCATCAATTTCTCCCAATACACATTTAGATTAATGACAAGAGACATAAAACAAATTAAAGGTTTAGATTTAATCTCATTTACTCTTGTGTTAACTCAAGATTAACGAAGTTATTTCATCTTTATCGTCCCGGTTAAAGGTTTTATCACGCAAATCTGATTCGATCGCAAAAGATCGTCATCAAAATAAATATCAATAGTAAGAAAGCAGGATCCATCCTTAATAATTAAGTAAGGTGTATCTTAGTTGGTTAGAAAGGATCGAGTATAAACTTAATAATGCTTTACTCAATTGTCAATGACCGAATATAAGAGCTTACTAGGCATTTAAGAAGTAAGTAACATATACCTTATTCAATTGCGAATGATGAGAACTAAGTAACATACACCTTAAGAAGGAGGCAGCAGCACAATACTATGATCTAGTTAAGACATTATTTCTTTGACAATATGAATAACTTTAATTTAAATAGACAAGTTAATAAACTAAAATATGTGTCAAAAAGTATATTTAGGGGTGTGCATGGTCCGGTCACTTCGGTCTCAAAATAGTCTGAACCAAGCTGGACTTAATTAACAACTAAGACTAGACCAGTTCAAGTGGTTCAGTTTCTGTCGGTCCAACCGATCTGAACTTTTTCAATGAACTTATTTTATTTGGGCTTGTTGGCTAATTTTTTACACTTATTCAACTCATTTTTAATGGCATATTTATATATGTGTTGAGCACATTTGGCTTTGTTCTTACAAAAATTTAGTCCATTTATCATAAAGCCTATATCCATACTATGTAATTAAAAAATTGCAAAGGATCGAATGAAAGTGGAGTGTTATCAAGTGTTTTTGGGGTGCCAATATCTTCACCTTTTAAAATTATCTTTAATAATATTTTATGTAGATTTTTTGAAAAAAAATTTGTCACTTTTGGAACATTTTTTTTTGTAACTAAAGATAATTTTGGAATGTTATAATTATTTATGTGGAGTGCAAATAGAATTATTTTTATTTTTGTTATTAGAATAGTATACAATTTTTAAAAGTATATATCACAACTTCTCAAAACAATCCTATGTATGCAACAAAAGAAGAAGAAGAAAAAGAAGCAGCAGTAGCAATACTATGATCTAGTTAAGACATTATTTCTTTGACAATATGAATAGCTTTAATTTAAATGGATAAGTTAATAAACTAAAATATGTGTCAAAAAGTATATTTAGGGGTGTGCACAGTCTGGTCACGTTTGTCTCAAAATATTATGAACCAAGCTAGACTTAATTAACAACTAAGTCTAGAGTAGTTCAAACGGTTCAGTTTATGTCGGTCCAACCGATCTGGACTTTTTTAATGAGCTTATTTTATTTGGGCTTGTTGGCTAATTTTTCACACTTATTTAGCTCATTTTAATGGCATATTTATATATATATATATATATATATATGTTGAGCGCATCTTTGCTTAATTTTTATAACAATTTAGTCCATTTATTATAGAGCCCATATCCATACTATGTAATTAAAAAAAAAAAAACCAATATTGGCCGTCTACAAAATAAATAAATAAATAAAATTAGCCCAAAAATCCAAACCATAACAAAATTATATATATATATATAAGGAGCATATATATTTTAAAAATTGCATATGTACATATAAATACAGCTAGTTTGGCGCCCTTTTTTGGCAATATGTGATGTACCAAGAAATTGGTATAATTTCTTCTACTATTTTATAATTTAGAGAGCGTAAAATATTATTAATATTTCTATTTTTAATATTTTTCAGATGTTAGAAAAGAATTGAATAAGATTGAGAAAAATAGAGAAATTAAAACAAGTGAAGGACACCTAAAGTGCTCAATACGTCTAGATTCATAACTTTTTACTCGGAACTCCAAATAATGCCATTTTTAGCCTAATTTGAAGAGAATTTTGAGAGTTACAACTTTGTAGTTCAGCACTTTTTCAAATTCAGTCATCTTAAGATTCAAAATTGCGGCACAAAATTCAGCAGTTAAAAATGGCGAAAATTGGTATATTTGGTGGCCCAATTTTAAAATTAAAGCTTTGTTATTATGAGCCCATCCATATATTTGGCATTTAAATTACACAAGCTCAGCTATCAAAAAGGCGCAACTCCAAATGCTAAAGAGCACATGTCCAAGTAAATGTCCACCAAAGCCCATTTAAACAATCAATGTAACACTTGGTGTTTGTATTAATGTATTGGGAGGTAATTTGTTGGCTTTGTGTGAGAAAACATGGTAAATAGTGGAAATGTATGAAAAAGTTTTAATGTTCCCGCGTAAAAACCGATTTTGTCGACTAAACTTGCAAAATTCACCAAAAATTCATTTTAACTCATTTTTGAGTGAATCCAAAGCCATATGTTATATTTTGAACTAAATTTTGATATAAATTTTTTATCCTTAATAAGAGCCTGTTGTGGAAAAACAGGAGCTTGTTGAAATGTGAGCCCCGGACAATTTTTCCAGTTTTCTCTCGCAAATTGGATAGGCGCCTGTTGCAATGTCGGTTTGAAAGTTTAAAAAGGATTTTTAGAGCTTTCTTGGAGCATTTTTCAGAAAACAAAATCTGAGCTTTGAGAGCTTATTTCTCCTCTACATTTCTCTCTCTAGAATTTTTTAAAAATTACGTTCTGGATTTCGATTTGACCTTAATGAAACTTGTCCTATGCGTCGAGGGGATCGAGGTGAGTTAGGAATTTCAAGATTTAATCTGACGGATTTTAGAATATCATCTTTCTCTCTCTTCTTTCGACTTATAATTTCGAAGTAATGGTTATCTTGCCTTCAAAACTTGATAAAATGCTTTCCTAACTTAATAATTGTTGTATTTGATTTGTTTTGGTTTGAAAATTCATGAGTAATGAAATATATGGTGTTTGATGATTTCTATAATTATATTTTCACGATTTAAGGCAAGCTATGACATACACACTTGTTGTAAACTGCTATTAAAATCATATACGGTATTTCTTGGTAGTGTGAGTGTTGTTTGTTGGAAAAAAAATGGAATTATTTATGGTTTATACGCACCAAGGGATACGTAATGGGATTGATTTGAGTGGATATGGCATAGATTGCTTGGTATATGCACGAAATTATATGTGTGTATGCCATACGCATTATCACTTTGTCAACCAATACACTTGGAGGATTCTCGGCATATGTGGATTATTCCTATGGCCTGACGTATGGGGCGTATATCTCGTATTGATGATGATGAAAACTCGTTATGATATCTTGGGTGTGATATGATCCTGATATGATTCTACTATGGCCTCTCGATTGTGAAGGGATGATGTATTGGTTAGTGTCTACGGGTATGAAAAATAAGTGGGGCTTGGTGCCCTTGGGTTGAAAATCCCTAAACCTTCGGAGGGTAGCAACATGTCGGCTGTCTAGAGCCAGCGGTGCGTAGCCGAAAAATCTAGACAACGGTAAAGCACTGATGATTCTATTGCTATGATAGTATTGGCAGACTTGTGGTCCAAATTGATTATGGTCTATTGATATTCTCTGGGGCCGATGGGCCAACTTATGATCATTATGGGTCGATGGTCCAACTCACCCCTACTGAGCATGTAGCTCACCCCGTTTTCTAAAACTATTACAAGTACTTATGAGTCCCAGGGGGACAAAGAGACGATGAGTTTAAGGACGAAGTAGAAGCTTCTGATACTATGGTTTATTTTTGTAATAACTATATTGGTCCAGGAAGCCACAGCTAGCCCGGGAACTTGTATATGTTTCTTTTGAATGTTCATATGGTAAATTTTTGTATATCTATAATGAATGCTCACAATTATAGTATCAATTCATAATCTATGCTTATCTTTGTATGATATATGTATCCTTGTTGGTTTATACTCTTTTTATCTACCTATCCTAGTCCTACTAAGATAGGTTAGTGACACTCTAGGTCTTAATTACGGGTGTTATCCTGTAAATTAAGGCGGGGGTGTTACAATCAATACCCTAAAAAAGTCCATCAGCCATTATCATTGATTATATAAAGCAGCAGCCACATCAATCTTGGGGGCATGCCGTGCACAGTGTGCCACATGCCTCTCTTTTCCTCTACTCTCTTTTCTTTATTTTTTCTTTATTGAAGACTTAAAGAATGAAGGTTTATTTTTACTCTTTAATTTATTTAATGCCAAGTAAGTTTACTTAAATTTTATTATTTCTTGTTTATTTAATTTATTTTATGCTATGTAAATTTGTGTTAGGGTTAGGATGAGTATATTTAATTGATTCCCGTATTGGATTCACCTTATGAATTGTTGAGAGTGGATATAGGATGTATTTTGACGGATATAGTGAGTGTTTTGATTTAGTACGTAAGTTTGGTTGTGGAAAAATTAATAATTGGATTTTAAAAATTAATTGGGCTTATTGAATTTATTTTCCTCATCTAAATAGAGTTGTGAGATCAAATTAGTGCGAGATAGAGAGTATAGTTTGTTGCGCATGAATATTAGGAACATGATATGAAATATATGACTCCACTACCCTAGTATTTCATTAATTGATTATTTTATTAGTATTCTTTTTATTATTTAATTCGTATTTAGTTAATAATTTATCTCTCCCAATTTCTAAGCTAGATTAGAATTAGTGAGTGAAATATGTACGTTCCATCCATCAGGTCCTTAGGGTTCGACCTCGCTCTTACCTAAGCTATACTAATATTCAATTTGTGCACTTGCGAATATATAAAACATCCATAACAAGTTTTTGGCACTGTTGCCGGGGACTTGAAAATTCGTTTTTCCACCATCTCATTAATTTAGATTATTTCCTTCTACTAGTTCACTTTAAAAAAAAAACCTTAGGAGTAGAGTAGTGCATGAGTATTGTTTGGAAGCGTGGTGTTAAAAGATTGAATAAGATAGAGAACTTAGAATTCAATCATTTATTTGAGGAAGGAACAATGGCTGAAAAACAAGAAAAAGTGAAAACTTTGAAGGAAATTTTCTCTCCTATCACTACCAACCCACTATCATGCATCGTTTTACCTTCCACTATCGCGAACCACTTCGAGCTTAAATCGTAAGTGATGCAACTTCTTCCTAATTTTCATGGAACTGATCAAGAAGATCCTTATCTCTATATTTAGGATTTTCTAAAAATTTGCGTCACTTTCAAGTTTCAAAATTTTTCTGACGAGTCATTTTGCCTACATTTATTTTCTTTCTCCCTAAAAGAGAAAGCAAAGGCGTGGCTCAACTCACTACCTTCTAGGTCCATCACCGGTTGGGAGACTTTGGTTTCCAAATTTCTTATTTAAATTTTTTCCCATGTCAAAGACAAATGAATTTCGAAGACAGATATCTGATTTTTGTCAAGATGATCATGAAAATTTTTACGAATATTGGGAAAGATTTAAGAATCTAATTTTTAGATGTCCCCATCATGGTTTTGAGAAATGGAGACTAGTTCAGTTTTTCTACAATAGGTTGACTCAAGCTAATCAAAATATGATTGAGTCGATGAACAGTGGCACTTTCCTTAGTCTCACAGAAAATGAAGCTTATAATTTCTTTGAGGATCTTTTCAAGAGCTCTCAGCAAAGGGATTTTTCTTCTCATAAAAATTCATCAGCTCGAGTTAAGAAAAAAATCAAGAAAGATGGCATCTATGAGCTAACTAAAAGCTTAGAGAGTAAAAGGCAATTAGATAGCCTCTCAAAGAAACTTGAAACATTAACTTTGCGGTTAAATAACAATTTTGTCAATCAGATTCAAGCTGAAGATGCTCTATGTGTGCTAGCCCTATGCATACATCGCAAACTTGCCCTTATATCGTAGTATTCTCTGAATTCACACCACAGCAAGTAAATGTGATGAACAAGTACAATAAGCAATTCAATAGCCCATTGACAGAGAGATATAATCCGGGTTGGAGAAATCACCCAAACTTCTCGTGGACACAAGCTCAAACCATACCCAATATGGGAGCCCCATCAGCTAATGTTCCACGACAACAATCACCTCCTGGTTTTCACCTTCTAGTCAGTTCTTACCCACCATTTCAACCTACTCCGCCTACTCTATCACCCCATGTCACACTCCACAACAATTCTCATCTTTGGAAGATATTCTCAAACAATTCATTCAAGTGACCACCCAAAATAATCAAACTTCAAGCCAACTTTTGCAAGTAGTTAGGAATAATTGTCTCATGAACACTCAAGCCATCATTAGGTTAGAAAGTCAAATAGGTCAATTGGGGAGCCAACTGGGTGAGAGAGAAAGGTAAGTTTCTAAGTCAACCAATTCCGAATCCTAAAAGTGTTTCCTCAAGTGGAACAGTTCCTAACCCACCAAATGCACCAATACATGGCCAAGTTCAAGCTATTACCACACTTAGGCCGGGAAAGGTAGTTGACAATAAAGTGAGAATGTCAGAAAGTGAGGAGAAAGAGAAAGAAGGAGATCAGATTCCAACTAAGGTTGAGGCTACACCTCAAGTTGTGAACCAAACTCCTCCTACTAAGCAAGCATGTAAAGATCTCTCAAGTAAGACTTTTGTTCCTAAAGCCCCATTTCCTTATAGGCTGAAAGACAATAACAAGGGTACTCAATTCGAAGGAATCTTAGAGGTGTTTAAACAAGTTCAGATAAACATCCCATTACTTGATGCCATTGAGCAAGTATCTTCTTATGCTAAGTTCCTCAAAGACTTGGTAGCTCAAAAGAGGAGGACAAATGTTCTGAAAAAGGTATTCTTAAGCTAAACAAGCAAGCTTCATTATTCAATGTAAGATCCCTGTCAAGTACAAGGGCCATGGTGTGAACTTATTACCATATTCATTTTTTAAGCAATTGGGTTTGGGAGAGTTGAAGTCTACACCAATGACAATCCAACTAGCTAATCGATCTGTTAAATTTTTTAGAGGTGTTATTGAAGATGTTTTCATACAGGTAAAGACATTTTACTTCCCGGCAGACTTCGTAGTCCTTGAGAATTAACCTATTCAGAACCCAAACGGGTAAATTCCTGTGATCCTTGGTCAGCCGTTCCTCGCTACAACTAATGCGCTAATCAACTGTAGGAATGGACTAATGAAAATAATTTTTGGGAATATAACAGTTGAGCTTAATGTCTTTGATACAAGCAAATAGCTCCAAGAAGAAGCAGTTGGAAGTGTGAACATGATAGGTAGCTGGATATTTGTTTGAGGTGATGATGAGCTTGAAAAAGGTTTCATAACTTTGTTGGGAGATGAAGTAAATGATCTAAAAATTTTTGAAGAAGCAAAAGGAATGTTGAGAATGAAAGAGGAAGAGTAGGAAGCAGAGGTTCATAACTTTTTATTTTTAGAGCTAGATAGCGAGAGAGATGGATCCTTTGATAGTGTGAGCAACAATATCCGATTTGATCCTAGTATACTTGAGTTAAAATCTAGTGACTCATCACCTTTAGAGAGACCTTATTTGCATTAAATTAATAATTTCATATGCATACATAATTTTATAGGGGAAAGAGGAAGGAAATTTGCAATGAAGAAGGATGAGGTTAGAGGTGGAGTACAATTCAACGTGTGCAGGAAGCGCAGTGACTATGTTTTGATGAGATGTGGGGTTTTAAATCTCTCTCTGCCATGAATGGAGTAATGATACATCTGTTAGTTTGTGAGATATTATTTTTAAAGTAATTATTTTCGGATAGTGATATTAGTATGTTATAAAAAGATTTAAATATTTTAAAATTAAATGGAGATATTGGCATCTTAAATATTTTTTGAAAGCACTTTTACTTTTTATTTGATTCTTTATGGTCTGACTCTTTTTCATTATAGTATTCCATCAATTTCCATTAATGCGCCTTTATATTAATGACAAGTGGTATAAAATAAATTGAAGGTTCAGATCTAATCTCGCGTACTCCTGTGTTAACCCAAGGTTAACCTTCACTAAGTAAAAATTAACGAAGAGATTTCATTGTTATTGTCCAGGTGAAGGTTTTGGCGCGCAAATCTGATTTAATCGTAAAAAATTATCATCAAAAAATAAATATCAATAGCAAGAATGCCGGATCCATCCTTAATAATTAAGGCGTATCTTACTTGGTTATAAAGGATCGAGTATAAACTTGATAATGCCTTATTCAGTTGTCAATGACCGAATATATAAGCTTACTTGGCCTTCAAGAACCAAGTAACAGATACCTTACTCGATTGCGAATGATTGAATGAAAGTGGAGTGTTATCAAATGTTTTTGGGGGTGTCAATATCTCTACCTTAATTTTAAAATTGTCTTTAATAATATTTTATATAGATGTTCTTGAAAAACAAAATTGTAACTTTTGGAACAATTTTTTTTGTAACTAAAGATAATTTTGGAGCTCGATTGCGAATGATCAAATGAAAGTGGAGTGTTATCTAAGGGTGTTGTCAGAAATCTGAAAACCGAACGAACAAACCGAACTGATCCGTTGCGATCCAAAATTTCCCGAACCGAAAAAAAACCGAAATCGAAATAAAAAACTGAAACCGATTGATTTGGGTCGGTATGGTGTTGGGGATTTGGGGTCCTTGAATTAGACAGAAAAAACCGAATCTTGAAAAAAAAAATTGGTAACTTAATGTAATTACTTAAGTTGTCTTACAATACGTTGAAAAAAAAAAAGAAAACTTTCTTACAATATTTACATTTTATAAATGACCCAACCCTATGGATTATTTATATTTATAAATAATTACTTAAGCTAATTATTAAAATAAATACATTATATAATTTTTTTGTAGCGCCTTTTGAGTGAATTTATATTTTTAGTGCAATTTTGAACTAAAGTTTTAACAATAAAAAAATAATCGAATGAGACCGAACCGGATCAAAACCGAATAATTTGGGGAGGGTTTGAGTTTCATAGATCCGAAAACCGAAATCGAACCGAACCGAAACCGAACTATAAAGTTTAGGGAGGGTTTGGGGTACCCTAGTTTTTACCCCGACCGAAACCGAAAACACCCCTAGTGCTATCAAATGTTTTTGGGGTGTCAATATCTCTACCTTAATTTTAAAATTGTCTTTAATAATATTTTATATAGATGTTTTTGAAAAACAAAATTGTAACTTTGACAATATGAATAGCTTTAATTTAAATGGACAAGTTAATAAACTAAAATCCGTGTCAGAAAGTATATTTAGGGTGTGCACGGTCCGGACACTTCGGTCTCAAAATAGTCTGGACCAGGCTAGACTTAATTAACAACTAAGACTGGACCAATTCAAATGGTTCAATTTCTGTCGGTCCAACCAGTCTGGGATTTTTTTAATGAGCTTATTTTATTTCGGCTTGTTGGCTCATTTTTAATGGCATATTTATATATATATGTTGAGCGCATCTGGCTTAGTTTTTACAAAAAATTAGTGCATTTATCATAAAGCCTATATCCATACTATGTGATTAATAAAAAAGAAAACCAATAGTCCGTCTACAAAATAAAAAATAAAATAAAATAAAAATTAGCCCAAAACCTCTCTCAACTTCATTAAATGCATACCAACTGCATTAAATGCACCAGAATACATAGAGAAGCAATATGGGTGTGCACAATCCAATCCAGTCCTTTTAAACCAACAGATCCAATTCAATCCAATCCAATTTTGATTGGATTCGGTGAAACTAGTGAATTGGATTGGTTTGCATTTTAGAATACTAACCAAACATTGGATCGATTTGGTTGTCACCTTGGCGAAACCAATGTCAAACTGATCCAATCCAACATCAATTAAAATGATATTTGTTCATACGTAATCTATATTATAAGGAAAGGAAAGGTCACATCATCAAACTATTTAATCAATGGCTTAGATTTATTCTAAACAATACACATAAAATGTTAGCCTTTGGATGTGAATTTTTTTTCTAAGAACATCACATCACCACACTAATGGCCAAGATTTATGTACAAACAACACAACAAATTTGAACCATTAGATGCACTTTTAGGATATCAAATCAAAAAATTTAACATTTTTTTATTTCTCTTATATTCTACCAATATACTTTCTCCCCCACTTTTCTCTTTTCTTAATTTATAAAAAAAAATTAAAAAACATTAACTTTAAATACAAAAACTAAAAATTATTAACATATTCATATTTAAAATTTATTAATCCATACCTATAAAATAAAATCCATACCTATTGAAAAAATTAAAAAAACATTAACTTTAAATACAAAAACTAAAAACTATTAAAATATTCATATTTAAAATTTACTAATCCATACCTATAAAATAAAAATTCAACATTTTTTTATCTCTCTTATATTCTACCAATCTACTCTCTACCCCACTTTTCTCTCTTATAATTTTTTTAAAAAAATTAAAAAATATTAACTTTAAATACAAAAACTAATAATTATTAAAATATTCATATTTAAAATTTATTAATCCATACCTATAAAATAAAATCCATACCTATTGTAACCCACTTTTCTCTCTTTAAACATTTTTTTTTTCATATACTCACATTCAAATATAATTCATCCTTTAGTTTAAGAATATAAAAAAGATATTTGTTTTTATTTAATCTTTTACATACTTAAATAGTTTATTGTGTAAACCAAGATTACTACCAATGGTGCAATCTATTTATAATTAAAATTTTATAAATTTATAACGTGTATATATTGGTGAATGATTGTTAACTCATCCCGACCTTAATGAATTGGTAAAACATGTTCAAATTTAAGCATATCATAAAAGGAGGCACTTTGAGTTTTTCAATTAAAAAGCACCTCAATCTGGTAGGGTCAAATATATATCATCCCCCCACCCCCGCACTTGATAGTTATATACGTTGTGTATACAGTTTTCTTAATACTCCGTATATGTTTCGGATTGCACGCTACTTAGGTATTATGTATTGTTTGCTCAATCTAACTGTTAATTTTTTTTACACCGCCGTCCCGTTCGGCACGGACAATACCTAAGGGTCTCTTTATTTGTATTTAATATTTTTTTATTTCATCGTGCCGGACGGCACGGGCAATACCTAGTTAGTTATTATTATACACTAAGTTATTAATATGGACCATGCTACACTTTATTATTACTGCATATATAAAATAATCTAACAAGTAAACCCTAATTTACTTCTTTTTTATTTTACTAATGAATTAAATTTTAATATGGAATGACTTAATTTTTATTTTTATTTTAGTAAGGAAGGGAACTTTTTATTCATATTGTCTTGGTCCTTGTGAAGTTGGTTGGATTTGTTTTGGATGTTATTGAAATTTAAATAACCTTCACACAAAAGACATTGGTTTTGATCCAATCCAATCTAATGTCAAATTGGATTGGATTTTGAAACCAAGTCAAATTGAATTGGATTATAAAATATAAAATCATGTTGGATTGGATTGGTTGGTGGATTGTAATAAATATATTGATTTCGAACCGATCCACAACCCTAAGAAGCAAGATCAGAGTCTGTGGCGATGAGGGGTCACTCAAGACCTGCTCTGCGAACCATCTCACACGTATCCCCCTCTATCATATATATATAGGAAGTATTTACTTTCCTCAACAACCAAGCTTTTGACAATCAAGCTTTTATTACAAGTGTTTTACCACAGCACTACAGGGGAAAAGAATAATGCTTGAGAGATATATACAGAGAGAGAAAGAGCTCTAAAGCACACGATAGAGCTTTAAGTGTAAAGCATTTAGGCTCTGAATGGCTTAAAACTCTTCCAATTGTAATGTTATAAGGATATTATAGCTAGAGAGATAATGTTTGCTTATAATTTGAACTTATTCATCATAATACAAAGCACCCTAAGCTCCTAACTCTATTCATGAAAGGAGGACTAACCTATATCCTCATATAGGGTGAACCTCTTTTATACATTCTTGTCTTGTTTTTGTTAACCTGTAATTATTTTCATTATTGTTCAATTTTGACTGTGTAGTCAGAAGTAGACCCGCTCTAGATTTTCGCACTAATAATTTAGCGCCATTTGTGGGAAATAAGTTATATCATAATCACACTCTTCTTCCAAAAACTAAAAACACCAAGAGTTCAACATGTCATCTATGGAGCATACTCAGCCAGACCCGTTAATGGGTTGATCGGGCAACAGGCTGTCTTCCAAGTCCAAATCAATAGGCTCATAACTTAACGGGGGTCACCCAAACCTAACACAAAAGACAGGTTAGCTTCGGCCTCTGCGTCTGCATCTAATTCTCCAGTCAGTGTGTGGGTCCCATCCATCCATAAGCTTGGGAATCGCCACAGGGGATCTAGGAGGAGTCGTAGCAGGAACAGTGGGATAGAAGTTGATCCGTCCGATGCTAGGCATGAAGCCTTTAATAAGGAAACATTAGTCAGACCTCCTCTACCTCCCTCGAGGAACCCATGCGTAAATGGAACCCACCAAGGGCGCTAAGGAAGAGCCACACAACACCATAATAGGGAAGGAGGAGGCCAACCTCCCCTCCCTCCTACTCAGGATGTAGCCACCAGACCTCTAAAATCCGTATTCAACAGGATATCAAATAAAGGATCCGTTGAAGATGTAAAAAGGAGACTCGGATCGAAGATAAAAATTTAGCTGGCCGAGATGCTAAAAACAATGGGCTACATTGGAGGTAGCTTGGTGGTAGCTCTAGTAAAGGACTCAGAGTCCTCATTTGCGAAGCACATTCAAACATGTCCAGTCCCAGAGAGATTCAAACTCCTAAATTTGGAGTCATACGATGGCTCAACAAATCCTATGGACCACTAGCAAGAATATGGGAATATATTGGGCTCCAAAATCTCCCTGATGGCATCATATGCCGAGTATTTGTCACAACCCTCATGGGCTAGTGATTAAGCCAAAATATTGTATTTTTATACATATTTAGATGGCTTAATATGAATGAATTTGATTTTAGTTATCCAAAATTATTAAGATTTAAGTTTTAATCATGAAATAGGATAGTATGTTTGTTTCTAGTGCATTTTAACCTTTTTACAAGTTAAAAATGATCAAGAACAAATCTAGAAGCAAATTTTCCAAAAATTAGTCATTGTTGATAAAATTCGAAGCTAAATTGAGGTCAATAAATGAACCAAAAACAATCCCAGGCTCAATCATGAAGGGATTGGATGAAATAGACTAAGAGAAGCTGATAGAGCAATCTTAAGCGAAGAAAAAATCATTTCAATCAAACCGAAAATTTTTTGGATGAATAAGAGATTCACCGCGTGCAATGCCTATGTTCTAACCAATTCTAGTATTTATCCATATAGAATTTGAAGAAAACTCTCGAAATAAAAGTTGGAAAGCTCTTAGTCAGCTCCGAGTAAGCAAAAATCTTGCAACAATCGGAGTTTAAAGTACAAAGTTATGGCAGAAATACGATAAATGCACAAGAGGATCAAATTTGAGTGCGAAAGAATACATAAATTCATGGTACAAATGCTAATCGAATGGGGTCCTTAGCCTAGATGGCAAGTGACCAGCTCTCTACTTGCGCTCAGACCAATGTTCAAATCCCACGCCCAACGCTTGGCTTGAAAAATAATCAAAAAGGGAGCATAAACTGGTTGGGCATAGGATTTGAACACTGGTCTGAGCATAAGTAAAGAAGCTGGTCACTTGCCATCTCGGCTAAGGACCCCATTTGGTTAATATTTGTACCATGAATTTATGTATTCTTTCGCACTCTAATCTGGTCCTCTAGCGCACTGATAGTATTTTTGCCATAACTTTGTGATATGAACTCCAATTGCTGCAAATTTTTCACCTACGCATAGCTAACTCAAAAATCTCTAACTTCTATTTCTAGAGTTTTCTTCAAATTCTATACAGATAAATAACATAATTGGCTGGAATAGAGGCATTATGCGAGGTGAATGTCTTTTTCATCTGAATTTTTTTTGGTTTGATTCAAATTAATTTTTCTTCGCTTGGGATTGCTCTAGCGGCTTCTTGTAGTCTTTTTCATCCACACCCTTCATGTTTGAGCTTAGGATTGCTTCCGGTTCACTTCATGAACTCAATTTAGTTTCGAATTTGATCGACAATGACTAATTTTGGGGGAATTTGCTTCTAGATTTGTTCTTGTTCATTTTTAACTTATAAAATGGTTAAAATGCACTAAAAAACATACTATCCTATTGCATGATTAAAACTGAAATCTTAATGAATTCGGATAATTATAATCAAATTCATGCATATTAAGCTATTCAAATATGTATAAAAAATGCAATATTTTGGTTTAATCACATCCCACAACTAACTTATTGCTAGTCCCTAGCAATGAAGTGATATTTATTATAAGCCAACTAGAAAAAACATGGAAAAGAAAGACCAAAAACATAATCCTAATCTTAAACTGTTGCATTAAGCGTGTATGCAATAAGCCTTTAAACCTATAGGTCACCTCTAGTAGGACGAGTTTTGTCTCGTGAGGATTTACAGTGAATTTACCCACAAAATTCATGATTGTAAGACAAATACAGTTAGAGTATCCAAAAATTTCATCCTTTCGAAAATAACTTAGCAAGAACTCAATAAGACTTATGCAATGTATTAGTAAAAAATATTCAAGAAAAGTGCAAGTCTTGATAACAATTTAAAAGATGCATGAATAAGTGAATTTAAGTGTTCATACTTAGACATTTATATTAACTTTTCAATTTCAATGCCAATCATGGGATAAAGCTCTTGTTCATCACTAAGCCTCGACTCAACTCTCACCGGGCATACACTCTACAAATAAATCACTAGAAGCTAGTGTAGCACTCTATAGACGGGCTAAAGATTATTTGTAAGCAAGTTCAAATGCCTCATGTATGTTTTCTTTGAAAGACACCAAAATGAAAAAGTGTGAGTCTTTTAAATTGAAATTCAATTATTAAAGAAGTAGACTGCTATATTTACCTTTTTATTGTTTAAACCACAAACTAAACCTTTAGGGATTAATTAGGACTTTTATAGGTTGTAATAGGGTTAAAGGTAATGACTGTGTAATGAATGGGTCAAATGAGGGATTAAAAGACTCATTAGCTCAATTAACTTGAGAGCTATATAAACGAACCTCTATATCGAATACGTACCCAAATTTCATTGTCTGCACTATCAACCCAATACATTTGCTTTTCTTTATTCTTTTTGAGGCATTATTTTGATATCTAAATTTTTTTCATTGCCATTTCTCTCTCTATATTTTTTTTCTTCAAACAAAGCAAAGTATTCTTCTTCGCCTTTTCACAATACAATCTAGGCCTTTGATTTTAAGCCCTATTGCTAATGAGCCAAAAAGGTAAGTAAGTTATGGAATTTAGGCTCGGGTATTCATTTGGTATATCAATATGAATCAGGCTTCGGGCTTCAAAATTAGCTACTAAGGATAAAACATAACGGGTAGGCCAAGGCTATATAAACTAATCAAAAACGGCCTATGTCATTTCCCTAACGTCAGTTCTAGGTTCAACAATGTCATGGAAAAACCTCCCTAAAACTGAATAAGAGTGATAGTAGAAAGACTCGGACAATTTAATAAACGCTTTCAAAAGAATCAGAATTTATATATAATAGCTCTCAAATAAGAAAGAAAGGCTCAACTCCTCACAGACTATATAGTCTCCACTTATTGTGAACAAGGCATTTTCCCAGTTAGGGTATATTGATCTAGTTTATAAACGTAAACAAGTAAATTCAAATCGGCATATAACTCTTCAAACAAACAAGACTCGACATTTTCAAAATTATCTGACACTACCAGGCATGCTAAGTCTAATCGTGAATGCGTCGTCGCCCAATGAAATGGAACAAGAAAGATACCATCAAGTGACTTAAGCTTTCAATCTTCTTTGTTTTTCTTTTCTTTCTTTTTAAAGAGAAAGAAATCCTAACTAATGCGATTACATACAAGTTTTTTGAAAAAAATATGACACAACGTCTCCCTTTTCCTAACTAAAATTCTACATTGTTCTCAATGTAAACAACTAAGCATTAAAGCATGGATGCAAGGACATGTAATAAAAAGATAAAGGAGAAAATGGTATATCTCACGGCGGCTAGGCTAAGCGAAAGCGTCATATTAGCATATAGATATTATACAAAAATATAAAAACTACAAAAAAAAAAGGAAAATAACTACGAAAAGAATGAAAATAATGACACTACTATACATACAAGATATACTCTACCTGCTATACCGATGGCTTAGCCACACGCCTAGTTGTATGCTGAAAATGTAGTTACTCTCGCCTACGACACTTAAATCTATAATCCAGAACTGCCATGAAATTCTCCTCATCTTGACCCCATAACGGGGTCTCCTAAATAGCCTCCCCCATGTTGTGATAAATTTTAATTCTCGCAAATGCATGAATCAGTTTATGGTGTAGTGTGTAAGTGAGGTCGATCCCACAAGGACTTAAACAGTAAATTTTATAATTACCTTGTTAATCTTTCACTAAGCTCCTAATCTAGTTAATAAAAGTTTATAGGAATAAAACAAATAAAATAAAATAAAGCAAAGCAAGTAAACTAAAGTAATGAAACTAAATTAAATAATAAATAATACTAAGCAAGGTAACAAAGTTAATGAATTAATTGATTAGGGTTTTGGAATTATATATTCAATATCATCTTCCTAAGCATTCATGCGCATAAACTTTACTCTTATCTTGCATTAATTTAGTTTCTCGACTCTATTAGATGCGAAAAATTAAATCATTCAAGTGTAATTAATTTATGAAATCCAATTGTAATTCTTCCACCGCCAAACTTATGTATAAAGTCAAAACACTTACTATATCCGTCAAAACACACCTTATATCCGCTCTTAACAAATTATAAGCTGAATCCAACAAAAAATAATGAGAATTCAACTTTATTTTTTATCAATTAAAATAGGCATCCAATAAGAAGAATTGTATTTATTATTAAAACATTAAATTGGTAGAGTTAATTGGTATGAATACGCACAAGGAAATCAATTAAATATACTCATCCTAACCCTATCACAAATTTACACTAGCATTAAATAAATTAAATAGAAAAAAAATAAAATTAAAGTAAACTTACTTGGCATTAATTAAATTGAATAATAAAATTAAACCTTCAATCTTCAAAGTTTTCAATAAAATAAAAAGAAATAAAAGAAAATTTGAAGAAAATAAAAGATAGGAGAAGAGATGAACATGGCATTGTGTTGCGGCTGGCTTTCATTATTGGCATGGCCCTATTATTTATAATGTTGTTGATGCATCCTTATGTGGGTTAAATTATTCAAATGGGCTTATACATGGGCCATTCCTCTAATGAGTAAATGACTTCCCAAATTGAACTTTAATAAATTTGATGCAAGGGTTGGACATCTTTTTTTTCTATTTTATGGCTGGTGAATGGGCTTGGGCCCATTTATTTGAGTACACCTTGAATTTTCGCCATATTAAATTGTTGAATTTTGCGTTGCAATTTCGAACTCCAATATGGCTGAATTTGGAAAAGTGCTGAACTACAAAGTTGTAACTCTCAAAATTCTCTTCAAATTAGGCTTAAGAATCGCATTGTTTAGAGTTCAAAGTAAAAAGTTACGCGTCCAGAAGTATTGATCCATTTTAAGTGTCTTCACTTGCTTTAATTTCTTTATTTTCCACAATCTTCTCCAATTCTTTACTACACCTGAAAAACACTAAAAATATAAGAATTAGAAATAATATATGCTCTTTAAATTATAAATTAGCATAATAAATTATACAAATTTCTTGGCACATCACCCCACATCCTCCTCACATAAGCTAAATAATCTTGGAGGATTAGGACTCTCCCTGAAATTTTGGGGCATATTATGCTCAAGTCTGACGGGTGGCAGAGGTAAGGGTTGAGCAAGTCAATGTTGTCCTTTGCAAACAAGTAGCGTGAAGTCACTCACCTAGCTCTGCCTCCCTTCTGAATGAGTAAGATATAATCATATCTGCATGCTGTTGGGCGTGGACTGCTGACTGTACGGCCCCTCGACTCTCTATTACTCTTTGGTGGGGTAATAGGGACTAGATACTCGTCTAGATTCTCCTATTGATCAAATTCTTCCTCTGACTCAGACTCAAGTTCAAATTGTTCCTCTTCTAACTCAGATTCTTCTTCCAGCTCTGAAGGATCGGACTCAGGCTACTCTTCATCTGGCTCAGACTCAATTTGCTCTTCCTCCGAGATATCAGATTCAGACTCTCTTATGTGATTGTGGGTCCCCTTATACGAACTAGTATTCTGTAGACTAGAAAACTCCATGTCACAATCAATCTCCATGCAGTCTCTAAATAATCTTCACTGCCTGCCTCTTTTGCAAATAACTTTCTTTTACACGATGGCAATGCATGCTTAGGAGAGGTACTCGCCTCAACCACCTCGATAAACCGAGCGGGCCAAGAACATCTCACCCAAATGTGCAAAGGGGATCATGCAGTTGGCCCCATCCCCATTATGTCTTGAGAATGCTTGTTCGAAGAAGAAATATTGGCAGAAGAAAAATTATCTAACATAGTGCTAAAGACAGGTAGTGTACAATAATATACGTGGCTCGAGAGCGTGTTTTATCTAGACATGCAATAATATATATATATATAAGCAGATAAGCATGCAGTAAAACAAAGTTGTATAATAACAACAACAAATACTACAGCAACAAACATTTTCATTAAAACTTAATAAAAGATAGATAACTATTCTAGTAAGAGTTTCAAATGAAAACAACACAAATAAAAATGCATAAACAAACTAGGATTAGGGGATCTAAATAATAAGTCCTAAACAACTAGCCTTAGCATATCTACTCATCGTCCTCTCCATCGTCTTCTCTATGTAGGCGAGCGTAGATCCTCTCTAGTTGGTTGTCCGTATGGCAAAGTGCGCTTGAATTGAGGTCATAGTGGAACTCACCTCATCTTGAAGCTTGTCAATCTGAGCCCCCATGGCAACTTGCTGGGCGATCATAGCCTCATATCGTGCTTGGGTAGTCACTCGATCATCCTCCTAACCCTTAAGAATCCTTTCCATCAACTACACTTCTTTGGATTCTTTGATGATTCCAAGCAATGTTCGAATAAGAATAAGGGATATGAATACACGTTTATCTGGTTCGAATTTGAATCAATTTAAGCTGGAATGTTGCTTGGGTACAACAACAAAAGTAAATAGAAAAAGGAAAATTGAAAATTTTTCTTTATTTTATGAAAACGCAATGGACAATAAAGCATGCTAAATGTGAGAATATCTCTCTCCCCAACTTAAACAGCACAGCCCCTGTGGAGCAATTCGCTTTATAGCACGTGATTAAGCAGTTCAAAATACAATTGTAAACTTGGCTTTCCACTAAAAATAAATGTCCTTTAGCTTATCAATTATTAAATCCTAGAGCCGTGTGAGTGAAAGGCCACGAAATACAGACCTGGTGTACGCTGGGATAGTTGCAAGAGTTATGGGACTATGGCTTGAGGTTTGAGAGGTGAAATACGTTAATTGAGCTATAGGTTTCCACTTGATACCAGTTATGTCTTAATCGTGGGTTTTATAAGTATTTAAACAAATGAGGAAAATGTTTCTTTTCTAACGATTATATATATATACATGAAAAACTATTTTCATAATACTATACAAAGGATTTCTAAATAATATTTTCTTACTAAATTTATTATATGGTTCTCACTGAGCCCTTTTGACTTCCCTATTTATTTTCCAAACAGTCCTTCTGCAGGTTCTTCTAGGAAAAAGGAAAATGGGGGATGCAGCACCGTAGATTGCCTCTGTACCATGACCTGATCGGGGGTCCTTCATGATAGAAGGACCTTTGCATTTAGATTTTTGTTGACGATATATGTATCATAATATTATTAAAACATATGTATATTGTATAAATTATGGACTTGTATTTAGGACCTCGTTGGAGGCTATATGTTCTAGTGTATTAATACCTCTATCTTATAAACGGATTGTTTGGAATGAAGAATGTTCTTACTTATTAGAACGTGGTTTTTTAAGTCTCTCATAGGAATATTTTTGGTTAACCCGCTCTCGGAGGATAAATCTTCTTAACGGGATTTGGGGCATCACAAGTTAGTATCAAAGGCATAGGTTTCTTTTTCCTTCTCCGGAGAGTGGGGTAAACATGGAAATTGATTTCGTATCATTTAATTCATTTCTTTGTATCAATAACTGGGGAAAACTTGAGGAATCAATTTTGGTTTCTAGGAAGCAGTAGAGGGACTATTGGGTTATATTATAGTCTACCGCAGCGCAACGAATGACTATATTATAAATCATTAATCGGCTGTCGCTAGCCAGAAAACGTGGAAGTAATAGAGAAGACGATCAAGGAGACAATATACTCTGAGTACGCCTTAATGGTGCCCTCAGAGGACTCCATAGTGGGGGGGGGGGGGGAGAAATGTAGTGGTTGTGTGCATATCACTATCATAGACGCTGATACTCCTAACTAAAAAATTAAAGCGATAGCCGAAGCTGTGTTAGAGGAAGATCCTACATATCCTTGAGGGTGGATTTCATGGTTTCATCCTTGATCTGTTAAGCGATATAATAGAAAAGTTATAGAATTGAGATGAATCAAAAGTGCAAAGTGATGGAATGATGTAACAAGGTCCTCAAGGGAAACACTTGAAAACCTTCTAAAAGAGTTTTCTAAAGGTCTTTTGTAGGCTAGACTAGTAGAAAAGAAAAATAAAGTTAAATTTTTGAGCTCTAAGACACCTAGTGTAACGCCCAGCATTTCCATTTGCGAGTTAATCCTTTCATTAAGCCCGGTTAAGGCTTTATCGCCGTTAGATCGTGAACATTGGGTTTCGAGCCTTTTATATTTGACCCGACACCTCTAATAGGTCATATTAGGTATATTAAGTATGTGGGATCAATCGTTTCATTATTCGGGTGGCCCAAATCTAAAACGAGAAGTAAATCGCGTGTTTTGAACTTTTCAAAAAAGTTAATTTTCGGCCAACTTTGAGAAGCCATAACTTCTTCATCTGAGGTCCAAATGACTCTCCATTTGCAGCCACATCTTCATTTTAGTCCCCTCTACAACTTATGTGTTTTGACCAAAGTCCAATTCGCACTCCTTGTTGGTCAAAACATCACGCGAAGTAGGTAGATTAGTAAATTCGCACCCGTCGTATTTCGTGTAGTTGATAAGTTGTATTTCGGCTAGCGTTCTTATGGTGTAATGTACCTACTTGTAGTTTCAAGTTTTGGGAATGTTGTTATAGTGTAATTAAGTTTGAATAATCAATCGTTTCATCATTCGGGTGGTCCGAATTGAAAACGAGATCTTAAATGCTTGTTTTGATTATACGCAATTTACTAAATTTTGGCCAATTTTGAGAGGTCATAACTTCTTCATCCGATGTCCAAATGACTCCCCATTTGTGTCCAAATCTTCCTCTCATTCCCCTCTACAAGTTTCGTGTTTGGCCCGAGTCAAGATTCAGACGTTTTGAGGCTCATTCTGGGCTTTTAAGGTGACAGTTTGTTGCAGCAGTCACCATGATCGATCATGGGAAGACTAGAGCACTCCAGAACACTTCATGATCGATCATGGTAAGCCTGTAAGTCATAATTGACCACTTTTGACCCGAAAACTCACACTTTTAACCCCATTTCTCCTACACCTTCGACAAAACCATTTTGAGGGAGAGTAAGGGTTTTGAGAGCAACCTAATGGAGGGTTCTTTGGGGCTTGGAAGACATCCAACCTGTTGAGCCACGCTTTGGCTTCCGAATCTTCTTCTTCTCCTTCGTCTTCAACCTTCCGCACCTCTATTAAAGCTCGGCGGAGCTTTAGGGTTTCAATCTCTTGAGAAGAAGATATCGTCGCACCATCAATTTTAGAATTAAAGCTTTGTTGAGGTGGGAATCTAGTATCAAAACTATTTTTCTAACTTGTTATGGTTTGATTCTCACTATACCACCTATTTGTTCAAAAACCCTAAGTTATCTACACATGCTTTGGGTGTATGATAAGATTATGATGTAGTGTTTAAATTAATGATTCTAGTAGCCTATATATTGATTAAATAGCATGATTCAACTATGAATTCTTATAAAATACTGGCCTTTTACTAAAACCCAGCTTGGACAAGATTGTATACTGATGATTCTTGCTACGCATATTTATATAAACGGACAATGGTCCAAGTGGTTGGATTTCTTCATGAAATACTTATTAAACGAATTGTTGTACTTACTGAGATGGTTTATACTAAAAATCTCATGTTGGGTACATTACGATTTTTAAGTGTGATGATTGGTTTGCCTAAAGGTTTATTGCTAGCGCTAGCTCATGATATAAGTTTAATGGTTCACAATCTTAGATGGAATTGGACATCCATCGGTAGGATTGTGGCACAAGTTTTAGTAGTTTATCTTAACTATAGGAAACGGTATAGTTTTAACTCGTTGTACTAGTGCACTTTGTGTGTATTGAATAAGACCAGTTTGGGTTAATTATTTTTATACTGACTATATAAAATAATTTAAATCCCATGGTTATTATGATTACTTATGCTCTTAATCTTGAAATAATTAATAGACATATATATGTAGTGTTTGTTGTTTTGACTCATTAAGAGTGAGATTCATTTATGGATCAATAATCTTCGTGAATTGGATGATGACATTATATGTATGATGAATATTAATTATTGACGGAATCCACGTCCCGGTATAGGGATTGATGATAGCCCCTTGAGAAGCTTATAAGTATTGATCATGTCAAACCCTGCAGGTGGATTATGTTAATCCGACATATCAAATAAGTTAAGTGGTAGGCTCAAGGATTAAGAAGTCATTTAAATATAATTGTCAGTAATTTAATTTAAATGACGGTTATCTGTAATCTTAACGTGGGGAGAATAATAAGTATTTAATAACAAGGAGCTCGAAATTAAATTTTGAGATAAGGACGGGAGTACAATTATAATTCTTTAGTGGTGTGAATTATAATTTATGGAAGGAACTAATTCATAGTAGAATTAGGGTTCCAACTTTCCATAAGAAGCCCAAACACTTATTTCTCCTTAAGGTCCCTATCGTAGCCTTATATATACGTCGGCCACGAGAAAATCTTGGTGATACCGTAGCCCACACTCGGTGCAAGATTTGATGGCGGAAGGAATACGATAGAAGATCATTAGGTTTTTCGGCACAGCAATCGTAAATCAATCGTAACTTTTGATCCCACCGTTGGATCGGGCTGATTTTTGGATATGTGGTTCGGAACACAAAGTTAAAATTATTACACAAAAAATCAGGACGATCAGAAGTCGTTTCGGTGGCGAAAAAAATTAATTTTCGCAGCCCAGCGAGAATTAAAAAAATCTGACCCAATCGCAATCTGATGTTTTCAAACCCTAATCTCCTCATATGGATCCTCTACATGATCCACAAAGGTGAAATCCCTTTATTCTTATAGGGTTTTAGCAAAAGTTTTTTTTGTTCAATCTATACACAATATCGAACGATCCTGTATTTATGTCTCCATCAAGGTTCCAGGTTCGTCTCTAACGATTGAGAATTTAAGTTGGGACAGAGAGCCCCTGGGTGCAAGACTCGAAACTGTGCACGGAAAATAATGGGAGGCCCTTCTGCCGCGTGGTTGAAAGGCCACGAAATGTAGACCTGGTTGTACGCCTGGATAGACACGGTTATCGTTGAGAGTTGTGATTCGTGAGTTTTGGGGTGAAGCCCGTATCAGTTGTATTACAAGGTTGTTGATATAAGCTACTTACATATATGTGTATATATAACGGGTAAAGAAGGCCTTACTATTTTTTCTAAATTTAATTTATTATATGATTCCCACTGAGTCAGTTAGACTCACTCCTACTATTTTTTATATAGGTACTTCTACAGGTTCGTCGGGAAAGGGAAAGAGGAAGGACGACGCTTCTTAGACTGCCTCACTTCCTACTTCATAGTTAATTGAGGGTCCTTCAAATGGAAGGACCATTGATCTTAAAATTTTGTTTACACTAGCTATGTGATATGTAATATGTATATTTCCTCTATGACCGATATGTAAATTAAGGAGTGTGGACTTATGTTTTGGGACCTAACTAGAGGCCATGTAACATGTACTTTATATAATATGGTTATGGTGTGAATTTTAGTTTCATGGATATGATCACTGCTTATGGTTCTATATTCATCTTATTTTAGGTCGCCGTCAAGTACGGCTCCGTGATTAACCAGGTCCCGGAGGATAAATCCTCTTAACGGGATTTGGGGCGTCACAAGTTGGTATCAGAGGCATAGGTTTCCTTTTCTTTCACCGAGAGTGGGGTAGAATAGGAAATTCGACTTTGCGTTGATTCTATCCATTCTAAATTCATCGAGATTTGAAGAAACTCGAGGAGCTGGTTTTTGTTTCTAGCGTAGTAGCAGAGGGACTAATGGGTTATATTATAGTCAGCCGCCGCGCAAGGGATGACTATACTATAAATCATTAGTATACTGCCATTAACTAGAATCGGAACAAGTTGGCCAATTGGGTTATACCAAGAAAGTTTATTTCTTAAATGTTCACTTCGTCTTTCAATTCCATATTATTCTGTGATACTTGTGGTACTAAACATATTTTGCTCTTCTTATAGAATGGGACTGAAGAAAGGAAGTAAGAGGCCGGTTTATCAACATGACAATCCGGGTAAGGAGGAACCCATTGAGAATCAGGATGCCGGGGGTGGTTCTAATCAAGATTTGGCTGCCCGGTTAGAAACTATGATGAGCGGGTTTCTCAACAAACTCACCGGTGTCCTTAAGAACAATCATGGTACTACTAGCGGTGTCGGACCTAGCCATACCCGAGCTCCTAGGAACACCACCAATGATGATGAAGATTTGGTGAATATTGAGCATGACCCTCAAGGAAGGGAGGGCGATGAGGTTAAGGAATTTAATCGTTTACATCCACCAAAGTTTGACGGGTCACCTGGACCCGAAGCCGCTGAAGGATGGCTTTACCATATCCACTCCCAACTCAGAATATTGAATGCCCCTGAGCAATTGTGGGTTGGATTCACTTCTTTAAAGCTTGAGGGCAGTGCACTGCGATGGTGGAGGTCCATTGGTGGACTTAATGTGATTGCTGGTTGGGTTGAGTTTGATAGAGCCTTTCGTTATAACTACGTGTTTGATGCATACTGTAGAGCAAAGCGAGATGAGTTCTACAATTTGATTCAGGGGAGAATGTCGGTTAAGGAGTATCGTCTTAAGTTCGAGGAGCTAAGCATGTATGTGATGGGGATTTCTGATCAGCAAAAGCAAGAGAGATTCCTCAATGGCCTTAGAGTTCAATATCGCCGTATAATGGGTTTCACTGAATTTCCCACTTACAAAGCTTGTGTTGAAGCGGATCTTAAGCTCGATAGCCAATTTGAACAAACCGCCCATCTTATGGGACCAGCGAACAAGAGAAGAGGAAATGATCGAAGGGGCCCTTGGGATAGGAACAAGAAAACTCGTTCTAGTTCATAATCTTCTGGAGGAAACAACACTAGCAGTGGAGGCAGTAGTGGGCCACGTTCTGGATGTTATATCTGTGGTGGTCATGATCACTATCGCAAGGATTGCCCAAACCATGATCGAAGAGAGGAGATGAGCCAGAATAGTGGTCGTAGCCGAGGTGGAAGCAGTGGGAGAGGCCAGTCGGGTAGGTTTGGGAGCCGTTCATCTCAGTCATCATACTAGGACCGAACTCTGAAGCAGGGACAGTATCAAGGGAACTACATATCTCAGCAGCAACAATCTACATATCGCCCAAATCAGCCACAGGGTCAGGGAAGTCAAGCGGGCCGAGTCTTCGATTTGACCTCGGTGGCGAGCCTAGAGGACCATACTGTGATGGAAGGTAGTGTCATTCTTTTTAACACTAGTGTTAAAGTTTTATTTGATACTGGTGCATCTCACTCCTTCATATCTATTGCATGTGCTGTAAGTTTAGGTTTGAATCCAAAGAAGTTAGAAGTACCCATTAGTATTGGTATGCCTACAGGAGTTAGTATTTGTTTAAGCCATTATTGCTCAGCAATTATCTTCCTTCACTCCGATTGTCATATGGAGGATAGATTTCTTATAATTGACATGAGTCCTTATGATTTAATCCTCGGGATGGATTGGTTAACGAAGTACCAAGCCACAATAGATTGTCACGCTAAGAAAGTTATCGTCTCTCATCCTTGGGGTGAAAAAGTTGTCTTTTATGGAGAGAAATACAATCTATATCCGGTAACTTATGCTCTCAAGAAGGAACAACGAGATTATATGGGGTGGTTAACAAGCATAGTAAGTACCGAAACCATGCCGTTGACTCCTCAAGACGTCTCGATCATTAATAAATTCTTGGATGTGTTTCCTGACGACTTGCTTGGATTGCCCCCGAACCGGGAGATCGAATTCAGTATTGATTTAGTACCGGGAGCCACACCCATTTCTATTGCACCTTACCGTTTGGGTCCAGCAGAGCTAGGTGAGCTCAAGACTCAACTAAATGATCTTTTATCCAAAGGGTTCATTCGACATAGCTCGTCCCCATGGGGAGCACTAATCTTGTTTGCCAAGAAGGCTAACGGATCGCTCCGCCTTTGTATTGATTATCGTTAACTCAACCGGGTTACCATTAAAAATAAGTACCCTCTTCCGCGTATAGATGATCTATTCGACCAGCTTCGAGGCGCTTATTTCTTCTCTAAGATTGATTTGCGATCGGGTTATCATCAACTGCGTGTCCGTGAGACGGATATCCCCAAAACAGCCTTTCGTACCCGCTATGGGCACTTTGAATTCCTGGTCATGCCTTTTGGGCTAACCAATGCACCGGCCGCATTCATGGACCTTATGAATCGCATTTTTTAACCTTTCTTAGATCAGTTTGTGGTGGTTTTTGTTGATGATATCCTTATTTATTCTCGTTCCGAGGTCGAGCACAAGAAGCATCTTCGTATTGCTCTTCAGCTGCTTATAAATCACCAGCTCTATGCAAAGTTCTCCAAATGTGATTTTTGGAGGGATGAGGTGAAATTTTTGGGACACGTTGTTTCGCGAGGAAGTATCTCTATGGATCCCGCTAAAGTGGAGGCCGTCTTGAATTGGAACCGTCCCACCAATGTGTCAAAAATTCATAGATTTTTTGGGCTGGCTGGTTACTATCGGCGATTTGTCAAAAATTTCTCACGCATAGCCGTTCCACTTACACGCCTTACGCAAAAGGGTTTACCCTTCGTATGGGATGATAGTTGTGAAGAATCCTTTAATGAGTTGAGGTACCGCTTGGCCACTGCTCCAGTTCTTGCCTTGCCAGAGAGAGGCTTAGGATATGTTATCTACTGTGATGCATCCCGGTTGGGATTGGGTTGTGTCCTCATGCAACTTGAACATGTAATTGCATATGCGTCTCGTCAGTTGAAGACTCACGAGAAGAATTATCCAACTCATGATCTTGAACTTGCTGCCGTTGTTTTTGCATTAAAGATATGGCGCCATTACCTGTATGGAGAATGATTTGAGGTATTCTCCGATCACAAAAGCCTTAAGTATATTTTTACACAGAAGGATCTTAACCTAAGACAACGCTGCTGGGTTGACTACTTAGAGGACTACGATTTCACTCTTCAATATCATCCGGGTAAAGCCAACATTGTAGCTGATGCACTTAGTCGCAAATCACAAGGTTCCATTTCTGCCTTGAGGTGTCGCAAGTGGAGACTACTTGAGGAACTTCAGCGATACAATCTGGCGGTTCGTCGTACGCAAAACATAGCCTTCTTGTCTAATCTTGTAGCCACCCCAGTTCTGAATAACCAAGTAATTGCGTGTCAAGGAAGGGATGGAGATTTGGTAAACTGTCGGAATAAAATTCTGATTGGTGAGCAGGTAGAAAATGTCACCCTGGGTGAGAATGGAGGCCTTCGGTGTAAAGGGAGATTAATAGTGCCACATTCCAACAATGAACTAAAACAAACAATCCTAGCCGAAGCACACAATTCCCAGTTTACCATTCATCTGGGTAGTACCAAGATGTACCGAGATCTGAAACGCACTTATTGGTGGCAGGGTATGAAGCGTGATGTAGCAACCTTTGTTTTACATTGCTTGTCATGCCAACGTATCAAAATTGAACACCAGAAACCCAAAGGACAACTTCAGCCTCTTCCTATTCCCGAGTGGAAGTGGGAAAACATTACTATGGACTTCCTAATGGGATTACAGAGAACACAAAAGAAGCATGATGCAGTATGGGTAATTGTTGACCGACTCATTAAATCATCCCATTTCCTACCGATTCGTGAAACTGATTCTTTAGAAAAGCTAGCAAAACTCTATGTCTACGAAATTGTTAAGCTCTATGGAGTACCATTGTCAATTGTTTCTGATCGTGACCCTTGTTTTACATCCTGATTTTGGGAAGCTCTCCAGTAAGCCATGGGCACAAGATTGACTTTTAGTTCAGCATTACATCCTCAAACCGATGGACAGTCAGAGAGGACAATCCAAATTCTTGAGGATATGCTTAGAGCATGTGTTTTAGACTTTCGGGGTAATTGGGATGACTACCTCCCTCTAGCCGAATTCGCCTACAATAATAGCTTTCAAACCAGTATTAGTATGGCCCCTTATGAGGCCTTGTATGGCAGACCTTATAGATCGCCAATGCGTTGGGTTAAAGCCGGGGAAGCTTCATTACTTGGACCGCAATTAGTTCAAGAAACCACTGAGAAGATCAAGATGATCAAACAACGGTTGATAACGGCCCAAAGTTGTCAGAAAAGTTACGCTGATAAGAGGCGTCGACCCCTTGAGTTTGAAGTGAGTGACTACGTCTTTCTTAAAGTCAAGCCTCGTTATAGTGTGGTGCGCTTTGGAAACAAGGGGAAGTTGGCTCTGAGGTATATTGGACCGTTTAAAGTAACTCAGTGTGTAGGAGCGGTCTCTTATCGTTTAGCTTTACCCCCTTCACTGCAACGTGTTCACAATGTATTCCATGTATCGATGCTTCGTAAATATATACCGAATCCCTCTTATATTGTCCCGACTGAAGAACTTGAAATCAATGAGAATGTATCTTATAAGACATGTCCTATAGCTTTGGTCAATCGCAAAGAACAAGTCCTTCGTAATAGAATAATTCCTTTGCTGAAAGTCATCTGGCAACATCATGGCTTGGAAGAAGCCACGTGGGAGCTCGAGTTGGAAATTTAGGCGAAATACCCAAATTTATTCAATTAAGGTACCCTCTAACCTTACTTACCCTAATTTTGAGGACGAAATTTCCTAAGGAGGGGAGGTTGCAATACCCCTAGCCTTATTTTGCTTTTAAAACTCTCGTCGTATTTCGTGTAGTTGATAAGTTGTATTTCGGCTAGCGTTCTTATGGTGTAATGTACCTACTTGTAGTTTCAAGTCTTGGGCATGTTGTTATAGTGTAATTAAGTTTGAATAATCAATCGTTTCATCATTCGGGTGGTCCGAATTGAAAACGAGATCTTAAATGCTTGTTTTGATTATACGCAATTTACTAAATTTTGGCCAATTTTGAGAGGTCATAACTTCTTCATACGATGTCCAAATGACTCCCCATTTACGTCCAAATCTTCCTCTCATTCCCCTCTACAAGTTTTGTGTTTGGCCCGAGTCAAGATTCAGACGTTTTGAGGCTCATTCTGGGCTTTTAAGGTGACAGTTTGCTGCAGCAGTCACCATGATCGATCATGGGAAAACTAGAGCACTCCAGAACACTTCATGATCGATCATGGTAAGCCTGTAAGTCGTAATTGACCACTTTTGACCTGAAAACTCACCCTTTTAACCCTATTTCTCCCACACCTTCGACAAAACCATTTTGAGGGGGAGTGAGGGTTTTGAGAGCAACCTAATGGAGGGTTCTTTGGGGCTTGGAAGAGATCCAACCTGTTGAGCCACACTTTGGCTTCCGAATCATCTTCTTCTCCTTCGTCTTCAACCTTCCGCACCTCCATTAAAGCTCGGCGAAGCTTTAGGGTTTCAATCTCTTGAGAAGAAGATATCGTCGCACCATCAATTTTAGAATTAAAGCTTTGTTGAGGTGGGAATCTAGTATCAAAACTATTTTTCTAACTTGTTATGGTTTGATTCTCACTATACCACCTATTTGTTCAAAAATCCTAAGTTATCTACACATGTTTTGGGTGTATGATAAGATTATGATGCAGTGTTTAAATTAATGATTCTAGTAGCCTATATATTGATTAAATAGCATGATTCAACTATGAATTCTTATAAAATACTGGCCTTTCACTAAAACCCAGCTTGGACAAGATTGTATACTGATGATTCTTGCTACGCATATTTATATAAACGGACAATGGTCCAAGTGGTTGGATTTCTTCATGAAATACTTATTAAACGAATTGTTGTACTTACTGAGATGGTTTATACTAAAAATCTCACGTTGGGTACATTACGATTTTTCAGTGTGATGATTGGTTTGCCTAAAGGTTTATTGCTAGCGCTAGTCCATGATAGGTCCCAGGTTCGTCTCTAACGATTTAGACTTTAAGTTGGGACAGAGAGCCCCTGGGTGCAAGACCCGAAACCGTGCACGGAAAATAATGGGAGGCCTTGCTTCCGTGTGGTTAAAAGGCCACGAAATGTAGACCTGGTTGTACGCTTGGATAGACGCGGTTATCGTTGAGACTTGTGATTCATGAGTTCTGGGGTGAAGCCCGTATCAGTTGTATTACAAGGTTGTTAATATAAGCTACTTACATATATGTGTGTGTATATAACGGGTAAAGAAGGCCTTACTATTTTTTCTAAATTTAATTTATTAAATGATTCCCACTGAGTCAGTTTGACTCACTCCTACTATTTTCTATATAGGTACTTCTACAGGTTCGTCGGGAAAGGGAAAGAGGAAGGACGACGCTTATTAGACTGCCTCATTTCCTACTTCATAGTTAATTGAGGGTCCTTCGAATGGAAGGACCATTGATCTTAACATTTTGTTTACACTAACTATGTGATATGTAATATGTATATTTCCTCTATGACCGATATGTAAATTAAGGAGTGTGGACTTATGTTTTGGGACCTAACTAGAGGCCATGTAACATGTACTTTATATAATATGGTTATGGTGTGAATTTTAGTTTCATGGATATGATCACTACTTATGGTTCTATGTTCATCTTATTTTGGGTCGCCGTCAAGTACGGCTCCGTGATTAACCAGGTCCCGGAGGGTAAATCCTCTTAACAGGATTTGGGGCGTCACATAACGACCTAATAAAAAGCTATAAATGACGATTTAAGGGGCTAAATAAAATTTATGAAATAGAGTGTTCAAACTCTCACTACCAAAATCGACGAAATCACTATACGAAATTGCTCATTAGAACTTGCGCTTCAAATGGCTTATTCATCAGAGCTCAGAGCTCTCTCAAATTTCTAAATGGAGCTTATCCTCTCCAATCAGCTCCTCTGAGCTAAATGGCGATGATAGGAGCAAGTGATAAAGTAAATTGATAAATTGGTTTACTCAGCCAGACACAAAAAGACTCATGGCCGCCCACGTTAGTAGTCAATACAGCCGTGGAAAAGGAGCTCGAGAACTCTAGCTTGAGTACCATTTAAGAGCCCAAGCTCTGGAGAGCATGCATATTTGACCTAAGCGTTGTTTTCATACACCCAATTTCGAAGCTCAAATGCCGGAGCTCTAGAGATCTTTGGTTAACCACTGTTCTTTTCCTGAGTACAATTTAGCAAACAGCATGGACGACTGCTACCAACTCCACCAACGCCTCATAACCTCCCCTAACTTCTTTAAATGCATACCAACTGCATTAAATGCACCGGAGTACATGGAGAAGCAAGATCAGAGTTTTTGGTGATGAGAGATCGCTCAAGACCTGCTTTAAGAGCCCTCTCACACATTTTCCCCTATGTCATATATATCTATGGGAAGTATTTTCTTCCATCAACGACCAAACTTTTGATAATCAAGCTTTTATTACAAAAGTTTTACTATAGCATTATAGGGAAAAAGAACAGTGCTTGAATGGCACCACGACTCGTTGTTTATAAAGAAGCCTTGGTATATAAGGATATATGGATTTATGGATACCGTGACCCAACATCTATAAAGAGATGCAAACCTTGGTATACGAGAATGACGCCATAATTGATGATGATGAATCAATTGATAAGTCGAATGAACATTATAGACAACCCAGATTTGTTTAATATGTTCTAAAAGAACAAAGGAGAAAAGCTCTCACAATTTTATTAATCAATAGCTCTCTTATTAAAATAATACAATAATCCCCTTTAAATAAGGTGTAAAAAGAAATACTAATCCAAACACAATAAGGAAAGTAAAACAATCCTAATTGATTAAACATTCCTAATTGAATATCCTATTTGACTAAGGAAATACTTTTAAAACAATTCTAATTGAATAAGGAAAACATTCATAATCCTAATTGAATAATAAAATAATAAACATGTCTTATAATTAAAAGTAATTAAAATACAATCTTTGTTGAATTTCTTTGCACGAGCTTTTGTAATCGGACCCATGGAAACTTGAATTAGGCCCACGTACGCTTCAATCCACATGCTTGATTATGTACTTGCATTGTCCGCATTATTCTCCTTCTCTTGAGGAGGATTTGTCCTCAAATCCTTGTGATAATGTTGCCCATATCAATAGATATCCTTAGGAGATTCATGCACATTAGCTTTTTACAAAATTTATTTTGACCTTCTCGTAAATCAGTTGTAACTTTTGATCGCACCGTTGGATCGGGCTGATTTTTTGATATGTTGGTCAAAACACAAAGTTACAAATTTAACACAAAAAATCAGGACGATCAGAGGTCGTTTCTGTGACGCCCTGAGTGATGAGTACTCCCTGTGTGGAGGAATGGTAGCTCGAGCGATGAGTACTCCCTTGTGTGGAGGAATGGTAGCTCAAAGGGGGCATCCCACACCGGAAGTTGGGGGATCCTTGGAGACCCATATAAGTAAGATATGGTCGCTAATTAAGTACGAGGCCTACTGGCTTCGGATCCCATGAGAACTCCGAAGTTAAGCGTGCTTGGACCAGAGCAATCCAGGGATGGGTGACCGCCTGGGAAGCTGGTCGTGAGCTCCCAAAAACAAAGCCGTGAGGGTAGATGTCCTGGGGCTGAGGCCTGTCTAGGACGCTACCCAGAGCGGACAATATCGTACTGAGGTGCGACCGGGTCATTACAAATGGTATCAGAGCGGACCCCACAGAGTACGGTGTGTCGACGAGGACGTCGATTCCCTTGGGGGGAAGGATGTGACGCCCTGAGTGATGAGTACTCCCTGTGTGGAGGAATGGTAGCTCGAGCGATGAGTACTCCCTTGTGTGGAGGAATGGTAGCTCAAAGGGGGCATCCCACACCGGAAGTTGGGGGATCCTTGGAGACCCATATAAGTAAGATATGGTCGCTAATTAAGTACGAGGCCTTTTGGGTAGCTCACTGGCTTCGGATCCCATGAGAACTCCGAAGTTAAGCGTGCTTGGACCAGAGCAATCCAGGGATGGGTGACCCCCTGGGAAGCTGGTCGTGAGCTCCCAAAAACAAAGCCGTGAGGGTAGATGTCCTGGGGCTGAGGCCTGTCTAGGACGCTACCCAGAGCGGACAATATCGTACTGAGGTGCGACCGGGTCGTTACAGTTTCGGTAGGAAAAACAATAAAATTTCGACAGCCCCTGGGATTTTTGAAAAAAAAGTCTGTTCGTAACTCATTTTTTTTTTGGAATCAAATTGAAATTCAAACAAGAACAAAAAATGAAAGATTGATAAACCTAAAGGTAGAAGCTCTGCTTTGATACCAATTGATACGACCCACGGTGATATCGCATGAAACCCGCAAACATAACGAATTGGTTATGCGTACCACGACATAGATACACACGAAAACCATAGCAAATTAATGAATTGGACCGTTTTTACAATTAGATTTGAATGGCACTGCGACCCGTTGCTTATAAAGAAGCAAGAACCTTCGTATATAAGGATAGATGAATTTATGGACACTGCGATCCAACATCTATAGAGAGATGCGAACCTTGGTATACGCGACACTGTTTACGATTTTTTTTTGTTTTTTTTTCAAACAAACCCAAAATCAAGATATAGAATCCCAATTCGTGGAATCAAAGACTAGGGCTATTGAATTGAAAATAACAAAAAAAAAATAAAAGATAGATAACCTGGAGTAGAAGTTCGCCTCTGATACTAATGACGCGATCCCGGATCGTCTTTCCTAGCCAGGTTAATGGATCCTCAACCCTTGAACTACAAACATAGCAAGAACCTTGGAATTCATCGAAAGGTAAAAGTCAAAAACCTCAACCCAACACTTAAAGAAGCGTGAACCTTGGTATGATCGAAGACGCTACCATCAATTAGTGGAGAATTAATTGATAAGTCAAGAACAATTGAATTAATTCAATTCAACATGTTCAACATGTTCTTAGAGAACACAAAGAGAAAACTCTCAATATCATTAATCATCAAAACTTTCATCTATTACAATGAAAAGAATTCCTTTAAATAGGAGAAACAAAGCTAGAATCCTAATTCAAAAAGGAAACTAATTCTTACATAAAAAAGGAAAATAAAACTACTAGAATATTCCTAATGCAATAAGGAAACTAATAAACACTCTAAAATAAGCCCAATACATTCCTAACATGACAATAACTCTAAATAATAATAATCCTTACGCTTTAAGAAATATAAAATAAATAAATAAAACTAATTAAATTATTCCACCAGTCGCTCTTGAGAACATGCTAGAAAACAACTTCGGCGTGCCCAAGCTGAATGTAAACACCTCTTCTAATATCTTGACTAAGGTGGGCTAGGATGGATCACATCATACCCCCCCTCTTCAAAAAGATTTGTCCTCAAATTTGGCGTACCCATTCCTTGATTCAGCCACTCTTTAACAACTTCGACATTCGGATGCTGCTTTGGAACTTGGAATCTCTCATGCCAATAGAATAAGTATTTTGAATACTTCCCATTCCTCCGTCATAACTAAACATGAGATAATTCTGTTCTTCCATCCCATGAAAACAAATATTTCAAATATCTTCGACGCTTGATTCTCCTTGTAAAGCAAAACTCCTCAAAATTCAAACCATATGGCAATGTGATCCTCCGCAACTTGTTGACGAAATCTAACAACATAAAGTTTGGATGGACATCAAAGCGATCAATTCCAATGAAATCAATATGCTCAACATTGTCAATCTTCAATTGAGAGTTTAAATTGAAGATTGATTCGTTTCTTCAATATGGTTACTCAATGAATTCGTTGAGCAACCATGTTGAAGTGATACGAACCACGCAAACAATGTGATGAAACTTGTAGCAAAGATGGTCAAAAAATCGTTTCTACAATTAGATTTGAATGGCACCGCGACCCATTGCTTTTAAAGAAGAACCTTGGTATATAAGGATAGATGGATTTATGGACACCGCGACCCAACATCTATATAGAGATGGGAACCTTGGTATACGAGAATGACGCCATAATTGATGATGATGAATCAATTGATAAGTCGAATGAACATTACAGACAACCCAAATTTGTTTAATATGTTCTAAAAGAACAAAGGAGAAAAGCTCTCACAATTTTATTAATCAATAGCTCTTTTATTAAAATAATACAACAATCCCCTTTAAATAGGGTGTAGAAAATAATTATTAATCCTAACACAATATAGAAAGTAAAACAATCCTAATTGACTAAACATTCCTAATTGAATATCCTATTTGACTAAGAAAATACTTATAAAACAATTCTAATTGAATAAGGAAAACAATCATAATCCTAATAAAATAATAAAATAATAAACAAGTTCTATAATTTAAAAGTAATTAAAATATGATCTTCTTTGAGTTTTCCCTCATAAGCTCTTGTAATCGGACCCATGAAAACTTGATTTAGGCCTATGTACTATTCAATCCACGTGCTTGATTAAGTGCTAGCCTTGTTCGCATCATTCCCCTTCTCTTGAGAAGGATTTGTCCTCAAATCCTTGTGATGATGTTGCCCATACCAATAGATATCTTTAGGAGATTCATGCACACTAGGTTTTGGCGAAATTTATTTTGACCTTGTCGTTAATTAGTCATAACTTTTGATTGCACCGTTGGATGGGGCTAATTTTTGAATATGTTGTTCAGAACACAAAGTTACTACTATTGCCCTAAAATGAGGACAATCAAAAGTTGTTTCGGTAAAGAAAAACATTAAATTTCGATAGCCCTGTCGGATTTTGAAAAAAATTCTTTTTTTAATCAAATTGAAACTCAAACAAGAACAAAAAAAATAAAAAGATAGATAAACCTAAAGGTAGAAGCTACCTTTAATACCAATGACGTGATCCCGGATTGTCTTTCCCAACCAGGTTAATGGATTCTCAACCCTTGAACTACAAACGTAGCAAGAACCTTGGAATTCGTCGAAAGATGGAAGGCGGAAACCTCCACCCAACACTTAAAGAAGTGTGAACCTTAGTATAATCGAAGACACCACAATCAATTAGTGGAGAATTGATGATAAGTCAAGAACAATTGACTTTATTCAATTCAACATGTTCAACATGTTCTTAGATAATACAAAGAGAAAACTCTCAATATTATTAATCATCAAAACTTTTTAATGCTAAGAGAAATAAGCACTTGTTCGTTCACCCTTATCACCCCATTATTATTCAGCCATTGTAATTTATAAGGATACAGGTGCTTGCACGTAGGCAGATTCAACTTCTTAATCATTATTGTGCTAGCAAAGTTTGTGTAAACTCCCCCTTCAATTATCAAACTACACATCTTCTCTTGCACGAGGCATCTATTTTGAAATACAATCGCTCGCATGCTTAGGTCACCACATTCAGTTAGCAATTCACCTTCTACGGCTTGTTCCTCAATTTCTCCCTTCTGGTTAGTTTCCATGACCTTCAATGATGACATAGGTTCAATGGAAGGTGTACTATGCATAGGTGGTTTGGATTTAATTTCATTCGGCATTTGGCTAGGCAATGAGTTTCCCCTCCTTTTAGCTTGCTCACAGGCTATGGTAACCATCTCCTCAAACCGACGATAATCTTCATCCTTGTACTTCATCTCCTTGAATGCTTCTCCAAGCTCCAACTTTATTCACCAACTCTTGGACCATGATCATGAGTGCGTCCTTCGTCTTCCTTGCTCTAGCTCTGGTGATTGGACCACTCAAAATTTGGATGGGGTCTATATAGTCTTCACTCCATGATCTAGCTTCGGTGTTATCCTTGGACTCATCATTCCCTTCCTCTTGAATATGAATTGTCCTCAATTCATCATCTGCACTAAACGGACTTAGATTAGCAACATTAAATGTAGCACTCACATTATACTCACCTGGTAAATCAAGTTTGTATGCATTGTCATTGATTATTTGCACAACTTGAACTGGTCCATCGCCTCTCGGTAATAGCTTATAACGCCTTTGATCCGAAAAACGTTACTTCCTTATGTGCAACCAAACCCAATCTCTGGGCACAGAAACCATCTTGTTTCTTCCTTTGTTGGCTTGCTGCACATACTGTTTAGTTTTTCTCTCAATGTTTTGCCTCGCTTTCTCGTGAATCTTCCTAACAAATTCAGCTTTTTTCTTACTATCTAGGTTAGCATGCTCAACATGTAATGGTAATAAATACAAAGGAGCTAGCGGATTAAAACCATATAAAATTTCAAAAGGAGAAAAATTAGATGCATAATGAACAGTTCGATTATATGCATACTCAATATGAGGTGAACATTCTTCCCATTCTTTCAAGTCCTTTTTGATTATGGCACACAACAAAGTGGATAGAGTTCTATTTACGACTTCCGTTCGACCATCAGTTTGGAGATGACACGTAGTAGAAAACAACAATTTAGTACCTAACTTTTCCCATAAAGTCTTCCAAAAGTAGCTCAAAAACTTTGTATCCCTATCAGAAACAATAGTTCTAGGCATGCCATGCAAACGCACAATTTTTTTAAAGAACAAATCCGCAATTTGTGGTGTATCATCAGTTTTATGACAAGTAATGAAATGATCCATTTTAGAAAATCTATCAACCACCACGAAAACAGAATCATTCCCATGTTTAGTAGTAGGCAAACCCAACACAAAATCCATAGAAATATCAACCCAATGGTCACTAGGAATGGGCAATGGGGTATATAAACCATGGGGGTTTAACTTAGACTTTGCTTTCTTACAAGTAACGCATCTCTCACAAATTCTTTCAACATATCTTTTCATGTGAGGCCAAAAGAAGTGTTCTTGCAATACTCCTAAAGTCTTAGCTATACTAATGCATCCCATTAGACTCCCACCATGAGCCTCTTTCACAAGCAACTCACGCAAAGAACATTTAGGCACACATAGTTTGTTTTCACGCATTAGAAATCCATCATGCCTAAAATACTTATCAAACGCCACTTTTTCACATGCCTTAAAGATATCTCTAAAATCAGCATCATCACAATACAAATCCTTAATGTACTCAAATCCAAGCAATTTAGGATTTAAAGTAATAATTAAAGCGTACCTACGCGATAAAGCATCTGCTACAACATTTTCTTTACCTTACTTGTGCTTGATCAAATATGAAAAAGTTTATATAAACTCCACCCATTGGGTATGGCGCTTGTTCAACCTTTGATGTCCCTTCAAGTGCTTCAACGATTCATGATCAGTGTGAATCACGAATTCCTTTGGCCAAAGATAGTGCTACCATGTTTCCAATACTCTCACCAAAGCATAAAGCTCCTTGTCGTAGGTAAGGTAATTTAATGTCGCCCCACCTAGCTTCTCACTAAAGTATGCTATTGGCTTCCCTTCCTACATAAGAACAACACCAATTCCATTCCTGAAGCATCGCATTCAATTTCAAAAGTCTTTGAAAAGTTAGGTAAAGATAACAAGGGGGCATTACTCAGCTTACTTTTCAATGATTGGAATGTTTTCTCTTATTCCTCTCCCTACTTGAACCCAATGTTCTTTTTGATCACCTCAGTCAATGGTGCCATTGGAGAGTTTAAATTGATTTAAACTCTCCAATGGCGGCTTAGATATGGCTCGTTTCTCTTATTCTTTCAATTGATTTGGTTGGCCAAAAGATGTATTCGAACTTTGCCTTAGCTCTAGGCTTTCCTTTTTTTTAGACTACTCATAGGCTTTGGCAAACATCTCCTCAAACCTATGAATAAATTCATCATCAAACAAAGAAACCTTCTTATTGCTACTACCCATATTGTTGTCTCAAATCCGACTTTCTCCAACATCACCACCATGTCTTCTATTAGTAACACATGAATCCCATTCATCCTTAAATTTAACTTTGCATGGTTGATTTTTTAATTTCTCTTTAGGAGCTTTGTTCAACCGTATTCCCCGTTTAATCTCTACTTGCATTAATCGAACACTATCGCGTTTAATCTCCTCTTGAAGCCACCTTTCTCCATATTCAAAGTTTAGATATGACAAACTTGCTGCAAAACAAAGATTAGTGTAATAAACATAATATTTTTTCCTCAAGTAACAAACCCGTAGCAATTCAAAACTTTGAACATGTGATCTCTGATACCAAATGATATGATCTCTGATCATTTTTCCTAGCCAGGTTAATGAATCCTCAACCCTTAAACTACGAAAGTGCAAGAACCTTGGAATTTCATCGAAGAGATGGAAGGTAGAACCTAAACCCAACCCTTGAATGCAAGGATTGAACCTCGGTATAAGTTGAATATCTTTGACGCTTGATTCTCCTTGCAAAGCAAAACTCCTTGAAGTTCAAATCATGTTGCAATGCGATCCTCCTTAACTTGTTGAAGAATTCTATCAATAGAAAGTTTGGATGGACATCAAAGCGATCCACTCTAAAAAAGTCAATATGCTCAACATTATCAATCTTCAACTCGATCCTCCGTAATTCATTAAAGAAACTTCCCAGCTAATGTTATAGATGGAAATTGCACTTGTCCACTCCAATGAAGTTTACATGGTCCACTTTATCAACTTTCATCTTTTGTTCTTTGCCTTGAATCTCTTCTCTTCCCTTTGTAAGGATCCCCCTCGCTTCCATGGCTGCCTTGGAAATTCCTTGCTCTTATCCGCAAATAATTTCCATATTCTTTTCACTTGGTACAGCTGCCATGTTATTCAATTCCTCCGCTACAACCTGCTTACCTACAGCCCTCAAAACAGAACATGCAGACACAATCTCATCCGTGCCAAAAGTGCACTTTCTGAGGTTGGCGGTTAACGCTTCAAAACTCACCATAAGTATTGATCATTCAAACTATTAGATAAGCAACAATTCAAATTACTATTGCTACATGGTAGTGTGAAATTCAAATGTTCAAAACCCTTCAAAACAATTTTTCCCCACAATGGATTCAAAACTTGATTCTTTAAATTCATTAAAGCATTATTCAAAATCAAAGAATTAGTTACACATTCAAACAATCCATGCTCAGTTTTAAATCTAAATAATTTCTTCGGAGAACAACTTACCAACTCCAACTTAGAAAACTCACCAAAATCTTGCCTTAGAACTTGCTTCTTATGTTCTAACTCCACTTGCCCTTGGCTTTGGTCAACAATTTCCTGCAATGAAGACAAAATAGAAATATACAAATAAGGGTTAAATTTGTTAGTATTTAAAAATACCTCCCCACTCATTTTTGCACAACAATTCTTTTGTCTCCCCTAAGACTCATTCTCACTAGAGACCACTAAAATTTCCTTTTCTCTCTCTTTTACCTCAGCCTCTCTCTTTTCATCACTCTTTTATTTTTCTCTCAACCTCTTTCTTTTCCTCACTAGACAAACTGCTCTCTTTCTTTTTCACTCCTTTACCACTTTTTTCTTGCTTTTGCTCACTCTTTCTTTTTTATCACTCTCCTTTTGTAACTTTATTTTATCTTCATAAGCTTGGATTGGTGGCAATGGAACAAGAGTAATTGTTTGCTCATTCATCTTGAAAGAGTATTTATTGGAAACACCGTTGTAATTGACTTGCCTATAAAGATGCCATTGTCGACCCAAAATTATGTGGCCGTGTTGCATTGGAACCACATCGCATAATACTTCATCCTTGTACTTTTCAATGCTAAGAGAAATAAGTACTTGCTCGTTCACCCTTATCAACCCATTATCATTCAGCCATTACAACTTATAAGGACACAGATGTTTGATCATAGGCAATTTCAACTTTTCAATCATTGTTGTGCTAGCAAAGTTTGTGTAAACTCCCCCATCAATTATCAAACTACACACCTTATCTTGCAATAGGCATCTAGTTCAAAATACAATCGCTCGCACGCTTGGGTCACCACATTCAGCTAGCAATTCACCTTCCATGGCTTGTTCCTCAATTTCCCCCAACTCGTTAGTTTCCATGACCCTTTGTGAGAACCCGCGTTCGCGACGCCCCGGGGTCCTCGTGGGAGGCGATTCCGTTTGTTGATTTTGGAAATCGGTTTTGAAAAGAATAAGAGTCGCCAGTTTGTTTTACTAAACAAACAAAAAAGATTTGTGTAAAAGAGACGTATTTATGGACTAAATATCCCCTTATACACAATATATGCGAAACCAGTTGATTCGAAGGTTCGGGGATTAAGTTACGAATCGGGAAGGTGTTAGGCACCCAATTCGCCCTTTCGGTCTCTTGAGTAGGATATGCGTGTGTTATAATTCAGCTCTTGCATGCTATTGCTATTACTTTATAACTTTTCTTGCTTGCCTTAGAAATCGGGATTTTGGGGTTGGGATGAAAACTATGTGTTTCCTAGTTCGCCCATGATTTTTGAAAATAAGTGTGTGTGTGTGTGTGTGATTTGAAAAAGAGAGTTTGATAATAATAGATGCAATGAAACAAGTGATTTTGTAAAGCATTGGGCTTTTCGGAAACTGATTTAATGTGGAATCTTATATTCGATATTATATGAGGCGAGTTGACCGATCGTATACCATAGTCTATAGATTAAACCGGTATAAATGGCACCAGTGCTCTCATAATCGAGTATTTATCACATACACACCGCAATCTATGAGTTAGATTGGATATATAGCGATTATCGATTCCTTCGTATAACAATACCGCTAATCCGAACTTTTGGAAAAGTAAGAAAGCAATAATACTATTTTGGAATTGGATTAGGGTTTATTATACGCCTTTAATTTTGAAAAATAATTTGAAAAAGGGTTTTGAAAAGCTATTAAGTAATAAAAATTATGCAGACAAGAATATAAATTATAAAACTGACGAATAAATAAAAGAAGAGAGAGAAAATTATACCTGAGCCTTCTTGGAAGGAGAGAATAAGGATCTCTTGGTGTGTACCACGAAATCCCCTTGATTGTTGATGAAAATAATGAATGGAGGGGGGGTCTATTTATAGTTGAAGAAAATACTTGGAGAGCAAGAAAAGAGATTGCCATTAGGACTCTTGGAAATTATCGAAAAACCTTCCCACCGTTGGATCATCCTGATTTTTGGATATGTGTTGTATATAGGAATATTCTAGATCTTGTAAAAATTTCAAGTCGATCGGATTTCGGGAAGGTTCCCTTTCGTTCTGATTGGTACGAAGAGTTTGTGTCCGCGTAGGAAAAGTACTTGTTGTAGACAAGGTCCTTGTTTGCACGAGAAGTCAGGTTCTAACCGTTGGATCAGGCTGAATTTTGGATATGTATTGCCAATATAAGTCTTTTACACCCTGTAAAAATTGGAGGACGATCGGAGTTCGGGAAGGACTCGGTCTCCTTGGCTTGGTACAAAGAGTTTGTTCCCGCATAGAAAACGTACTTGCGTACAAAAACCTCGACAACTGAACTTCCAACCGTTGGATTATGCTGATTTATTGATATGTTTTCCCTCCAAATGTTTTCTAACTTGTGTCCAAATTTGAGGTCGATCAGATTTCGGGAAGGCCACTATTTATTTTAATTTGCTACGAAGGACATTTCAACTGGAATTGCTCGGTAGACAAATTGATTCTTGAGGACCCCATGTCCGACAAAGATGAAATTTTAATATGCTCTTCCCCACAATAAGGCCTATCCACTTACCAAACTTCAAACCATTTTAACTTCGAGAAGACCTCCATTTCACCACCCGAAATAAACTCGCAATTTTCTGAATTTTCGGAGATCCGACCGTCGGATTTAGCTGATTTTCGAGTATGTTACTCCTTTTGATAATTTCCAACAACTCTCAAAGTTTGAGGATGATCCAAAGTACGTGACTCTCCTTTCACAAGTTTCCAGGAGTTTTGACGGTTTTCGATTCCGACAATTTTCGATAATTCTGTGACTCCTCATCCGGGGTCCTTTCGGCTTTCTTCTTTGACCTGTATCACATGAACAAACTACATGTGCATGTAGGAATGCTCGTGCGTGCATGTATGTTTATTTCTTTGAAAATTAGGATTCTTGCGGGGGGTCGCAAAATGAGGTGTTCACAGACCCTCTCGGCCTGGGTTCTTTGTGAAGCAAAGAAACCAGGACGATAATGAGAACGCATCATTTTGCGACACTCGCATGAATCACAGATGATATTTTGAAAACAATGCAATGCAAATGATGCTGTGCTATGCTGCTTCTCTCACTCCTTGGGATGGGTGGGCGATGTTTGGAACATATCTTGTGTCTTGCCGTGATGTGTGAACCATGTAGAGGGGTGAGCCCCCTGCTCTAGCGAAGTGTACTAGCCGCGTAGAGGGTGAGCCCCTTCTTTAATAGGATTCGGAACCGTGTAGAGGGTGAGCCCCTGCTTTAACGGGATTGGGAACCGTGTAGAGGGTGAGCCCCTGCTTTAACGGGATTGGGAACCGTGTAGAGGGTGAGCTCCTGCTAACGGGATTCGGAACCTTGTAGAGGGTGAGCCCCTGCCTTAACGGGATTTGGGAACCGTGTAGAGGGTGAGTCCCTGCCTTAACGGGATTGGAAACCGTGTAGAGGGTGAGCCCCTGCCTTAACGGGATTTGGGAACCGTGTAGAGGGTGAGCCCCTGCCTTAACGGGATTTGGGAACCGTGTAGAGGGTGAGCCCCTGCCTTAACGGGATTTGGGAACCGTGTAGAGGGTGAGCCCCTGCCTTAACGGGATTGAGAACCGTGTAGAGGGTGAGCCCCTGCCTTAACGGGATTGGGAACCGTGTAGAGGGTGAGCCCCTGCCTTAACGGGATTGGGAACCGTGTAGAGGGTGAGCCCCTGCCTTAACGGGATTTGGAAACCGTGTAGAGGGTGAGCCCCTGCCTTAACGGGATTGGGAACCGTGTAGAGGGTGAGCCCCTGCCTTAACGGGATTGGGAACCGTGTAGAGGGTGAGCCCCTGCCTTAACGGGATTTGAGAACCGTGTAGAGGGTGAGCCCCAGCCTTAACAGGATTTGAGAACCGTGTAGAGGGTGAGCCCCTTCCTTAACGGGATTAGGAACCGTGTAGAGGGTGAGCCCCTGCCTTAACGGGATTGGGAACCGTGTAGAGGGTGAGCCCCTGCCTTAACGGGATTGGGAACCGTGTAGAGGGTGAGCCCCTGCCTTAACGGGATTTGGGAACCGTGTAGAGGGTGAGCCCCTGCCTTAACGGGATTGGGAACCGTGTAGAGGGTGAGCCCCTGCCTTAACGGGATTTGGGAACCGTGTAGAGGGTGAGCCCCTGCCTTAACGGGATTGGGAACCGTGTAGAGGGTGTGCCCCTGCCTTAACGGGATTGGGAACCGTGTAGAGGGTGAGCCCCTGCCTTAACGGGATTGGGAACCGTGTAGAGGGTGAGCCCCTGCCTTAACGGGATTGGGAACCGTGTAGAGGGTGAGCCCCTGCCTTAACGAGATTTGGGAACCGTGTAGAGGGTGAGCCCCTGCCTTAACGGGATTGGGAACCGTGTAGAGGGTGAGCCCCTGCCTTAACGGGATTGGGAACCGTGTAGAGGGTGTGCCCCTGCCTTAACAGGATTGAGAACCGTGTAGAGGGTGAGCCCCTGCCTTAACGGGATTTGAGAACCGTGTAGAGGGTGAGCCCCTGCCTTAACGGGATTTGAGAACCGTGTAGAGGGTGAGCCCCTGCCTTAACGGGATTGGGAACTGTGTAGAGGGTGAGCCCCTGCCTTAACGGGATTGGAAACCGTGTAGAGGGTGAGCCCCTGCCTTAACGGGATTTGGGAACCGTGTAGAGGGTGAGCCCCTGCCTTAACGGGATTTGGGAACCGTGTAGAGGGTGAGCCCCTGCCTTAACGGGATTTAAGAACCGTGTAGAGGGTGAGCCCCTGCCTTAACGGGATTTGAGAACCATGTAGAGGGTGAGCCCCTGCCTTAACGGGATTGAGAACTGGACTGTGTGAACCGTGCTTGTGAACCGTGTAGAGGGTGAGCCCCTGCTTTAACGGACTTGTGAACCGTGTAGAGGGTGAGCCCCTGCTTTAACGAACTTGTGAACCGTGCTTGTGAACCGTGTAGAGGGTGAGCCCCTGCTTTAACGGGATTGGGAACTGGACAGTGTGAACTGTGCTTGTGAACCGTGTAGAGGGTGAGCCCCTGCTTTAACGGACTTGTGAACCGTGTAGAGGGTGAGCCCCTGCTTTAACGGACTTGTGAACCGTGTAGAGGGTGAGCCCCTGCTTTAACGGACTTGTGAACCGTGCTTGTGAACCGTGTAGAGGGTGAGCCCCTGCTTTAACGGACTGTGTGAACCGTGCTTGTGAACCGTGTAGAGGGTGAGCCCCTGCTTTAACGGACCTGTGAACCGTGCTTGTGAACCGTGTAGAGGGTGAGCCCCTGCTTTAACGGACCTGTGAACCGTGCTTGTGAACCGTGTAGAGGGTGAACCCCTGCTTTAACGGACTTGTGAACCGTGCTTGTGAACCGTGTAGAGGGTGAGCCCCTGCTTTAACGGGATTGGGAACTGGACAGTGTGAACCGTGCTTGTGAACCGTGTAGAGGGTGAGCCCCTGCTTTAACGGACTTGTGAACCGTGTAGAGGGTGAGCCCCTGCTTTAACGGACTTGTGAACCGTGCTTGTGAACCGTGTAGAGGGTGAGCCCCTGCTTTAACGGACTGTATGAACCGTGCTTGTGAACCGTGTAGAGGGTGAGCCCCTGCTTTAACGGACCTGTGAACCGTGCTTGTGAACCGTGTAGAGGGTGAGCCCCCTGCTTTAACGGACCTGTGAACCGTGCTTGTGAACCGTGTAGAGGGTGAACCCCTGCTTTAACGGACTTGTATGGTGTATGTTTGCTGGGGATATGATGATTGATTATATGCTGGCTAAGAATTCATGGTATGATGATTGATGGCCTGCTGGGCAGTTGAGAATTCCTACTGTCTAGGATAAAGGCTGAGAGTTGATGATTTGCTGAGGATGTGAGAACTCCTACTAGCATGGATAATGGTTGATGTGCGGGTTGATGATCTGTTACGGAAATGAGAATTCTTACTGGTTAGGATAATGGCTGAGGGTTGATGCTGAGGAGGTGAGAGTCTCTGAGAAGACATAGAGAGAGAGTTCCGGTGTGATCTTTTTTTTTTTTTTTTTTTTTTTTTTTTTTGAAAGAAGTACTTTTGGCTGGCCTCTTTTTCCTTGAGAAATGATCGAGTTACGTTCTCTCTGTTCTCGAAACTTCGTGTATGAATTTTGGACTTTGCCTCTTGCTCAGCTTCCGTGACATTTTTTTTTTCTTGTCACTAGGGTACGATTCTGCTTATTGTTTCCTGACTTCGCGAAAGAAGAATTTTTTGTGCCTGCATCATTTTCTGTTTTTCGATGCCCTTATTCCTCCTTGATTGATTAAAAGCTTTTTGATACAGCCTTTTTTTTCAGCTTACTTTTTTTTTGTATGGTCAGCAGCCTTCCTCACCCAAGACGTAGCCCTGGGCCTTTTGGCCTAGCTGTCACTCTTGGTGTGGCTCTCGCTGCCATCTTTTTTCCTTTTCTGTTTTTTTTCAATATTCATTTCTTTTGGCACTGTGGGATTTATCCTCTTTTCTACTCTTTCAATTTTTTCTTGTACCCACTTTGTTTTCTCTCACTTTGTCAGGTTTTCTGAGCATCATCGTCCTTGCGATTTTGAGAATGTTTACTTTGAAAGTTCGCATTTGACATCGTCGTGCTGTGTTTGTGATTTTCGGTCCGAGAACCTTTGGGAACGTATCTTGAAGATTTCTTAGGCGTGGAGAAGCTAGGCCAAAAGTCCTTTTTGTGGGGGCTTGTTCCCTGTGTTTTTTACGAAATCTTATCATTCCAGTCTTTCTCTCTATCTTTCTCTGATATCCTCTCAAAAGGCGCTTTTTGGTTTTGGAAAGGGCTTGGGTTTGCCTGTAGGAAGGGCTTGGATTGGATTGGTGCCTGTGGAAAGGGCTTGGATTGGATTGGTGCCTATAGAAAGGGTTTGGATTAAATTGGTGCCTGTGGAAAGAGCTCTGGATTGGTGCCTATAGAAAGGGCTTGGATTGGTGCCTATAGAAAGGGCTTGGGATTTGATTGATGCCTGTAGAAAGGGCTTGTGAAGTGATTTGACTATCTGGGAGACTTTGTGATTGTGTTTTTCCTCTCTAGGAGGATATGTGGAGTGATTTGCCTCTCTGGGATACTTTGTCAAATGATTGACCTCTCTGGGAGAAAAAGTGAAGTGATTCGACTCTCTGGGAAGGCTTATGAAGTGACTTGCCTCTCTAAGAGGGCTTGTGAAGTGATTTGACTCTCTGGGAGGGCTTATGAAGTGACTTGCCTCTCTGGGAAAGCATGTGATCTTATCATGACGATCTGGTCGGTGATGGTGGTGTGACTAATCATCGAGGTATATACTAGGATGCGGTGGCAAAGCCTGTCTGGTAGGCCATGCAGCTCGGTGCATTATGTGCTCTTGGACTGGTGCACGGTATACTTATGCAAGTGTTCATGTGTGTGCACTATGCAAATGCTTATGCCATGCTTCTCTACATTTCAAGTATTCGCATACTTCTTAAATCATCGCACCAACATTTTAAAAACTTGGTTTTGAAAAGGTTTCGAATCTTGAGTTGCCTGATTTATGAAGTATCTTACGCTACTTGAAATTATCTAAGTGCAGATGCATGCATGCAAGACTGACAATTTTCCGAGAACATAACAACACTAAAAAGGCAAATATTGATTTCTGGTCAACAGGTGAGTGTGAAAGGTGATATCGGTCATAAGAGAAATGGCGTGCTTCCGTCTTGGGATTCTGCTGATCTTGCGTCATGCTTCCATCTTGACACGTTTCTCTCTGCTTCTTGATTCTTGGGCCTATCAAAATCCATCCGAGTTACTGCTTTTGCTCATACCTACAATCTCAGGAGGATTACCGATGTTCTGCATTTTCAGGAGTGGGTGTGGATAGGCTTGATTCTTGAGAGAGGTAGGGGTTTTCAGTTACTAAACCAATTGATTGACTTGATTCTACCTTCAGGATTTTTAGTTCCGCTGATAGGATAACAACAGGGTCGTGGTGTTGTGGGTAGGACATTCTCAGTGCAAATGACGAATGAAGAGGTTGGTCTTTAGAAAGCTGTTCGGGTCTTCTTGTCGATACCCTCAGTAGATGTACCCTCGGCACCCTCAATATGTGCGAACGATGATGGTGAGGCTAGTCTTCGGGGAGCTGTTCTGGTCTTCTTGTCGAAACCCTCAGTGCATATACCCTCTGCACCCTCAGTGTATGCGAACGATGATGGTGAGGCTATTTGGGTCTTCTTGTCGATACCCTCAGTGCATATACCCTCTGTACCCTCAGTGTATACGAACGATGATGGTGAGGCTAGTCTTCGGGGATCTGTTATGATCTGTATCAAGGAAGGCTTGAGGATTATGGTTCTGAAGGGGTTGGTTATGTTTAGGGTTCAACCAGGCGGTTTTGGAATCTTGCACCGGTGGTACAACGATGTTGGCAATGGCACATGAAGTGGGTGGTTGATGTTGGCAGGAATTGAGAGAATGTGTTAGAGAATGTTAAGTGGAGCTACTGGGTCTCGGGTTTGGTTACCTTAGGCTGGGTATGGATTTGGATTGAATTGGTTTGGTTCAGTATGTATTCTGACAGTGATTAGGGCTCAAGATGGGCTTGGGTGGCCACTTAGTGATCTTTCATGATGGCTACGAACTGGGTCCGATCATGGATTAGATGATAGATGTGTTCAAGGGTTAAGGTGCCACCCTCGATTTGTGGGAGAACGGGACCAGGCGGCGGACCCGCTGCATGAGAAGCTTCACCGTAATTACCCTCAGTTTTCTCGACCCCGATTTGATGAAGTAGTAGCTCGGTGTTGCAATGATGAGGCATGATCGGTAGTGAATCTGATCTCATGAGTCGTCTAGTTTGCCAGCAGTAGATAATCGGAGTGTGGTGAAGAATGGGGAGAAAGAAGTCGAGGATTTGACCGAAAAATCAATATTTTGCCATGGGTTGCATAATTCTCGGAAAACTATGACTCGACAAAAAAATAAAATCGAAAACCACTTTTTAGTGATTAGCGAAAACAGACCGACGGCAACAACTTGAAAGCCCCGTGGATAGGTTTAGGGTAGGAATATGAATTCCCAGGGTGCCCTTATAACCTTCCGATTTTAAAAATTAATTTTTGAAAAAATCATTTTTGAAAATGACTCGGTTTTTTAGAAAATATTTTGAAAAACATTTTTGAAAAATCGGGAAGTTCTCTCCTCTTATAGTTGCTTTTCATGAAAATAGTAAAAGGGAAATTCTCACTAACTGGTTTTAGTGAGGGATTTCTACGGACGGGGTTGGACAGCCACAGACCGTACTTGCCAAACCAAGAGTTGGTATGTATGACAAGTCCTTTTGTTCACTAATCTCACGACCGACGGTCAAGAAAATATGCAGAAATTCGTGTGTACTAGGCTGACGCATCCTATATGCAAGCGTGGTTGAAAGGGGTAAGGTTTAAGGCTCCCTCCTATTTGGCTAGGTCTTGCTATATACCCCAAGAGCGAGTACATGCAAGGACCTTTTGATATACATTATGGGTACGTGAGTGTTCTCGTCACTCGATATACCTCAGTTTGGTACATGGCCAAGGAGAGTGGTCCCATGCGCTTTCGGCTAGTGTAGACCCGCAAGTCCACGGCCTAATCACGACTTTGGTCCCGAGGTTGATAGGGTAAATTCACAATCGCGATAATGCATGATGATAGTGGGTGCGTGCAAAATAACAATTATGGAGGTATATTATGATAAGCGCTTTAGGGTTTGTTCGAGTACTTTCAATTTTTATTTATGAAAAGATTTTCCTCAAACAATTATTACAAACAAAAAGGAAATTAGGGTATCCACCTAAATCGCATCTATGTTATCCTAAGACTAAGGCCAAAAAAGAAAGCATGCAAACATAAATAATTATCCACGCATATTCTACTCTTGTTTAGAGTCTAATCCTCTTAACAAATCCCCAGCAGAGTCGCCACTGTGAGAACCTGCGTTCGCGACGCCCCGGGGTCCTCGTGGGAGGCGATTCCGTTTGTTGATTTTGGAAATCGGTTTTGAAAAGAATAAGAGTCGCCAGTTTGTTTTACTAAACAAACAAAAAAGATTTGTGTAAAAGAGACGTATTTATGGACTAAATATCCCCTTATACACAATATATGCGAAACCAGTTGATTCGAAGGTTCGGGGATTAAGTTACGAATCGGGAAGGTGTTAGGCACCCAATTCGCCCTTTCGGTCTCTTGAGTAGGATATGCGTGTGTTATAATTCAGCTCTTGCATGCTATTGCTATTACTTTATAACTTTTCTTGCTTGCCTTAGAAATCGGGATTTTGGGGTTGGGATGAAAACTATGTGTTTCCTAGTTCGCCCATGATTTTTGAAAATAAGTGTGTGTGTGTGTGTGATTTGAAAAAGAGAGTTTGATAATAATAGATGCAATGAAACAAGTGATTTTGTAAAGCATTGGGCTTTTCGGAAACTGATTTAATGTGGAATCTTATATTCGATATTATATGAGGCGAGTTGACCGATCGTATACCATAGTCTATAGATTAAACCAGTATAGATGGCACCAGTGCTCTCATAATCGAGTATTTATCACATACACACCGCAATCTATGAGTTAGATTGGATATATAGCGATTATCGATTCCTTCGTATAACAATACCGCTAATCCGAACTTTTGGAAAAGTAAGAAAGCAATAATACTATTTTGGAATTGGATTAGGGTTTATTATACGCCTTTAATTTTGAAAAATAATTTGAAAAAGGGTTTTGAAAAGCTATTAAGTAATAAAAATTATGCAGACAAGAATATAAATTATAAAACTGACGAATAAATAAAAGAAGAGAGAGAAAATTATACCTGAGCCTTCTTGGAAGGAGAGAATAAGGATCTCTTGGTGTGTACCACGAAATCCCCTTGATTGTTGATGAAAATAATGAATGGAGGGGGGGTCTATTTATAGTTGAAGAAAATACTTGGAGAGCAAGAAAAGAGATTGCCATTAGGACTCTTGGAAATTATCGAAAAACCTTCCCACCGTTGGATCATCCTGATTTTTGGATATGTGTTGTATATAGGAATCTTCTAGATCTTGTAAAAATTTCAAGTCGATCGGATTTCGGGAAGGTTCCCTTTCGTTCTGATTGGTACGAAGAGTTTGTGTCCGCGTAGGAAAAGTACTTGTTGTAGACAAGGTCCTTGTTTGCACGAGAAGTCAGGTTCTAACCGTTGGATCAGGCTGAATTTTGGATATGTATTGCCAATATAAGTCTTTTACACCCTGTAAAAATTGGAGGACGATCGGAGTTCGGGAAGGACTCGGTCTCCTTGGCTTGGTACAAAGAGTTTGTTCCCGCATAGAAAACGTACTTGCGTACAAAAACCTCGACAACTGAACTTCCAACCGTTGGATTATGATGATTTTTTGATATGTTTTCCCTCCAAATGTTTTCTAACTTGTTTCCAAATTTGAGGTCGATCAGATTTCGGGAAGGCCACTATTTATTTTAATTTTCTACGAAGGACATTTCAACTGGAATTGCTCGGTAGACAAATTGATTCTTGAGGACCCCATGTCCGACAAAGATGAAATTTTAATATGCTCTTCCCCACAATAAGGCCTATCCACTTACCAAACTTCAAACCATTTTAACTTTGAGAAGACCTCCATTTCACCACCCGAAATAAACTCGCAATTTTCTGAATTTTCAGAGATCCGACCGTCGGATTTAGCTGATTTTCGAGTATGTTACTCCTTTTGATAATTTCCAACAACTCTCAAAGTACGTGACTCTCCTTTCACAAGTTTCCAGGAGTTTTGACGGTTTTCGATTCCGACAATTTTCGATAATTCTGTGACTCCTCATCCGGGGTCCTTTCGGCTTTCTTCTTTGACCTGTATCACATGAACAAACTACATGTGCATCTACGAATGCTCGTGCGTGCATGTATGTTTATTTCTTTGAAAATTAGGATTCTTGCGGGGGGTCGCAAAATGAGGTGTTCACACCCTTAATGACGACATATAGGTTCAATGAAAGCTGTACTCTCTACGGGTGGTTTGGATTTAACTTTATTCGGCATTTGGATAGGCAATGAGTTGCTGCTCCTCTTAGCTTGCTCATAGGCTGTGGCAACCATCTCCTCAAATATGGAAGACCTTTTCTTTTTGAAATTACTCAAATTTTGTTTTCTCCTTTCCCCGTTAGGAGTTTCACTTAACCATTTGTGCCTTTTAATTTCTAGATTTCTTACTCGTGTGCTATCTTTTTTAAACTCCTCATCACGTCAACTTTGCTAAAAATTAAAATAAGACATTATCACTGCCAAAACAAGGATTAGTACAAATAAAGAAAATAAATTTCCTCACTGCACTACCTTACGTGTTTCGCTCGATTGATGTCACTCGAATTTTTTCTCCGCTCATGTTTGTCACATGGATAATGATATACCCATATTTTTTCTCTTTGAAACTTTTAAAACAAGTTGAATAATATGAATATATCGCAAGTCCCCAACAACCAATCGCACACTTAACAATTAGACTAAGCACCTTCACATTGTAATACTATGGACTCAAGAAACCAAATTCTAGCAATATTAATTAGCCAAACGAATTTCTAGAATTGCTAGAAAAATTATAGCATAATTTCAAACAAAACACCAATGAAGATTAACCCTACGAGTATAGCAATCAAATTTTTCCTAGGGTTTTCTAGATTTCCCAACCAAACGGAATTTATATGAATCAATATCAAAAGATAAAACCCAATAAAATAAAACAAAAAGTATAAATGAATAATCTAAGGTATCAAATTTTCAACTTTCAAGACTTCTAAAAAATTTGCAATTTCAAATCAAATCAATTCACAGTGCTTTAAACCCTAATATCAATAAAACAAATAATTTCTAGGGTTCAAGGAATTTGACTTCTATTATGAGTAATGGCGCCGTAATATCAAAACCCAAACAATGAACAATTCAATTTTAGGGTTTCAAGAAATATTTTTTTTTACAGTTCACGCAGCACTATTCATACCCATTGTTCACGCGACATTGTTCATATCACTGTTCACGTTTTTTTTTTCAAATAATCCCTAAATCAAGATACGAAATCCCAATTTGCAGAATCAAAGACTAAGGCAATTGAATTGAAATAACAAAAAAATAAAAGATAGATAACCTGGAGTAGAAGTTCCCTCTGATACCAATGATGCGATCCCGGATCTTCTTTCCTAGCCAGGTTAATGGATCTTCAACCCTTGAACTACAAACATTGCAAGAACCTTGGAATTCGTTGAAAGATGGAAGGTGAAAACCTCAACCCAACGCTTAAAGAAGCGTAAATCTTGGTATGATCGAAGATGCCACAATCAATTAGTGGAGAATTGATTGATAAGTCAAGAACATTTGAATTAATTCAATTCTACATGTTCAACATGTTCTTAGAGAACACAGAGAGAAAACTCTAAATATTATTAATCATCAAAACTTCCTCGGTAAAAATATTATCCAAATCAGCAACATTAGTTGAAGTCTCTTGCTCATTGACTCGCCCCTCGATTAAAATCAATTGGCCTTCCTCAATGCAGTTTTCACCCATATCCACACTTACGGCGAAAAGTGCTTGCACTTGTGGTTCTTCAACTTGCACTAGAACTTTTTCATCATCTTCTTCTTGCAATCTTGGAACTACACCTTCAACCCAAAACTCACTTTCTTCTGCCGTCACTTTAATTTCCTCAATCTCATCGGGTTTTGGCTTATTCTCCAATGCGGCTTAGATATGGCTCGTTTCTCTTCTTCTTTCAATTGATTTGGTTCGCCAAAAGATGTATTCAGACTTTGACTTGGCTCTAGGCTTCCCCTTTTCTTAGATTTCTCATAGGCTTCGGCAAACAACTCCCAAAACCTACGAATAAATTCATCATCAAATAAAGAACCCTCCTTCTTGCTACTACCCATATTGTTGTCTCGAACCTGACTTTCTCCAACCTCACCACCATATCTTCTATTAGTAACAACCGAATCCCATTCATCTTCAAATTTAACTTTACGAGGCTGACTTTTTAATTTCTCTTTAGGAGCTTTATTCAACCGCATGCGCTGTTCAATCTCTAATTGCTTTAATCGAGCACTATCGCGTTTAATGTCCTCTTGAAGCCACCTTTCTCCATTTTCAAAGTTTAGACAGGACATGGAGAAATATTCTCCATGTTGAAGTCAATAATTCCAAAAAACCTTTTGGGTTTCAAAACAAAATATGGATTATTTATGGGGTTAGTTGCATCGTTTGGTTTGACTAATACATCCATGAGTTTATTAAAATTGATTTGAAAAGATGTTTCCCAAAAAAGTTGCTGGGTTTCAAAGAATTAGACCTGAAAGTTGATGAAGTGGACCATGTAAACTTCATTGGAGTGGACAACTACAATTTTGATCCGCAATATTAGCTGGGAAATTTCTTCAATGAATTTTGGAGGATCAAGTTGAAAATTAATAATGTTAAGCATATTGAGTTCATTGGAGTTGATCGCTTTGATGTCCATCCAAACTTTTTATTGATAGAATTCTTCAACAAGTTGCAGAGGATCGCATTACAGTATGGTTTGAACTTCGAGGAGTTTTTCTTTACAAGGAAGATCAAGCGTCAAAGATATTCAAAATATTTGTTTTCATGGGAAGGAAGAAAAGAATTATCTCATGTTAAGTTCCGACGGAGGAATGGAAAGTATTCAAAATACCTGTTCTATTGGCATGGGAGATTCCAAGTTCCAAAGCTGCGTCAGAATGTTGAACTTGTTAAAGACTAGCTGAAACGAGGGATGGATAGGCCAGATTAGAGGACGAATCTTCTTGAAGATGAGGGGTATGATGTGATCCAGCCTAGCTCCAGTTTTTATTCAATCATTGTGGTTCATGGCGTTCTAAATGATGATCCACACATGATGACACACGAGGACAGAGCATGAAAATTCAAAAGGAATTCCATATAATTCCATATGCTTGATGCAAGAAGCTTGAATGATAATCATGCATTCCAAGGAGTTCTTAAAGATTGGGCGTGGAAGTTTAAGATGAACAAAAGCCCAAAGTTAAAAGGTGAAGAAAAAAAGAAGAGGTGTTTACTTAAAGCGTGGGCACGTGAAAACTGGGAATTGTGACCAAAAGGCAGAAGTGCTGTTTTGATAAGGCACAGGCATGCCTTAAAGTCCAAAATTCAGCCTTATTTTTCTAGCGTGTTCTCACGACCTTCTAGCGAAGAAATTAATTAGTTTTATTATTATTTTGGCAGCTTCTTTATTTCTTTAATAGGCCTTTTATTTTAATTAGGAGATAATACTTAGTTTGTTTCCTTTTTATTATGATTCCTATTTTTAATAGGAAATAGTTTCCTTATTGTTTTAGGATTATATTGTTTTGTTGCTCCTATTTAAAGGAGGCACAATATTGTTTCATTATCAAGACGATTATGATTAATTAAATTGAGAGTTTTCTCTTTGTGTTCTTTAAGACCATTTTGAACATGGTGAATTGATTAATTCGCGTGTTTCTTGACTTATCAATCTAGTATCCACACTAGATTGTGGCATCATTCACTATACCTAGGTTCGCGCTTCTTTAAGCGTTAGGTTTAGGTTCCATTATCCATCAATTCGTCATATTCCAAGGTTCAAGTCTCAATATAGACTTTGGGTCGAGGATTCAGAAACAACCTAGTTAGGAGTACGATCCGTGATCGCGTCAAGGGCCCTTTTTCCCTTTTACATGAGTGATTTCTTAATTAAGAGTCACCCATATTACTCTGCTCGATTTATTAATGCATAAGAATCATTAAAAGCTTAGCTTAACCTTTTTCCTTACAAGCATCATTGTTTCATTATAGGAATAGACATGGGAAAATCTCTATAGTGATTTAACATAGTCTTTACAATTTAGTTATCCATTGTAACAACTTATTTATTCATTGGCTTTAGTCTCATTCCCCTCGATAGCTTATCAACTAACTCTCTATTGAACCCTCTGGTTAGCGGATCTGAAATGTTATCTTTTGACTTTATAAAGTCCAATGAGATAATATCAGTTGAGAGTAGTTGTCTAACGGTATTATGTCTTCAATGAATATGTCTAGATTTATCATTATACATATTGTTTTGTGCTCTACTAATTACAGACTAACTGAGTGTATGCTAATTAAGGTACATGCTTTGTCCACCTTGGAACATCCTCTAAGAAATGGCGTAATCATTCAGCCTCTTTCCCCCATTTATCTAGTGTAATAAATTTATTTCATAGTGGATCTAGCAATCACTGTTTATTTTAAAGATTTTCACGAAACAGCTACACCCCCTAACGTAAACACGTAACCACTAATGGTTTTGGAGTCTTTATCATTAAAAATCCAGTTAACATCAATGTATCCTTCAACTACAATATGATATCTTGTGTAATGTATTCCACAATTCTAAGTAAATCACAAGTATTTTAGTACTCTGACAATCTCTTACCAGTGCTCGGCACCAGGATTAGTCGTCTATCAACTCAGTTTGCTAACTACATGGGCTATGTCTGGTCTTGCACAACTTATTAAGTACATTGGACTGCCTATCACTCTAGAGTATTTTACTTAAGAAATACTCTTTCCTTTATTCTAGAATAAATATAAAGTTAAATATATGGGTGTTCTGGTAACCCTAAAATTATCTTTATCAAATTTTTCAAGAATAATTGTCTATATAATAAGACTAACTCAACATGAACTCATTTGAATTATTGTGATTTTAATTCCTAATATAACATCAGTAAGTCTCATATACTTAATGTTAGACCTTGCATTAAACATATTCTTAGGAAATTTGATCATCTTATCATTACTCCCAACAATAAGCATGTTATCTATATACAAGCATATAATGACATATCCACTTTCAGTGTCTTTGACATAAAAGCATTTGTTACATTCATTGATTTTGAAACCATTTGCAATCATAACGTTGTCAAACTTCTCATGCCACTACTTTAGCGATTGTTTTAAGCCATATAGAGACTTCTCAAACTTACAAACTTTCTTTTATCCCCCTGGCACTAAAAAATCCTTAGGTTGTTCCATATAGATTTCTTCTTCTAAATCTCCATTTACAAAAGCTGTTTTCACATCCATTTGATATATCTCAATATTATGCAAGGCTGCAATTGAAAGTACCATCCTAATGGAATTTATTCTGATCCCTAGAGAATATGTATCAAAGTAATTTAGGCCTTCCTTCTGTTTATAGCCTTTGATTACAAGTCTTGCTTTGTATTTATTAATTAATCCATTTGCTTTAATTTTTCTTCTTAAAAATTCACTTGGAACATAGAGGTTTGCAATCTGGTGGAAGATCCTGTAGCAACCCGATTCCTTATTGCCTACGAATTTCAGTTCAAGTCGCATGTAAGGCATAAATTGAGCTTCGGATAGCCGAATTGTGTTCCAAAGGGGTCGTAATGGCTCGTAGACTTTCAACGAGTTATATTAATATATTTAAGCATGTTAGAATATCCGTAAGTCATTTCGGATGGCTCGGACGAAAATCGGCTTGAAAATCATAAGTTTTCAATCTACGCGACTTCATAATTTTGGACAACTTTGAGGAAGCGTAACATCTCTGTTTCTCTCCAGATTAAGTTTCCGTCCGCGCTGGTGTCTAGATTTTTATACAATATACAACTTTTGTATTTTGGTCAAAAGTCAATTCAGGCTCCTACTTGGTCAAAATTGAGCACAAAATAGGCCAATCGCTAACAGTTGTTCATTCGGTAACAGTGCAACAACGCGCTGACTTTGTCGAATTTTTAGGAATTATTCATCTAGAATTTGAGAACTGCCTTTTAAGAATTTGTAGAGCTTCGAGTAAGCTTTTCGTGGACATAAAGATCATCTTAATCGAACATTCGAGCGAGAAGTTATGGTCGTTTCAAGTTCAGTGTAACAGGTCCCAAATGCCAAGCGCGTGAACAATGAACAGTGACCTGAGCGGGATTTATACATACGTTCATGACACGATCCCAGATATTCTTTCCTAACCAGGCTAATGGATCCTCAACCCTTGAACTACGAACGTAGCAAGAATCTTGGAATACGTCGAAAAATGGATGACGAAAATCTCAACCCAACGCTTAAAGAAGCGCGAACCTCGGTATAATGAATGACGCCACAATCTAGTGTGGTTACTAGATTGATAAGCCAAGAACAATTGAATTAATTCAATTCAACATATTTAACATGTTCATAGAGAACACAAAAAGAAAACTCTCAATTTAATTAATCATCAAAACTGCTCTTAAAGCCACCTTTCTCTATATTCAAAGTTTAGACAAGACATACTTGCTACAAAACAAGGATTAGTACAATAAAGATAATCCTCACCACACTCCCTTTTTTATTTCGCTTAAAGATATGTCACTCTAATTTTACCGCTCGTGTTTGTCACTCAAAATATTGATATACTCAAAATTTTCTCTTTAGAACTCCAAAATAAGTTGAATAATATGAATATATCGCAAGTCCTCAACAACTAATCACATACCCAACAAATTAGATTTAGGTACATTCAACAATGTAATATCAAGGGCTAAAGAAAGCAAATTCTAGCAATATTAATGAGCCAAACGAATTTCTAGAATTGCTAGAGTTTGCAAAGAGGAGTTTCAAACAAAAAAAACCAATGAATTTCAAACCCAACGAGTATAGCCGTAATCAAATTTTTTCTAGGATTTTCTAGATTTTCCCCAACCAAATGGAATTTATATGAACTGAAATCACAAGATGAAAACCCAACAAGAAGTATCAATGAATAATCTAGGGTTTTTAAAATATTAAAACCTCCACAATTGAAACTTTAATGCAACAATATTCGCAAACAAACCCTAACAATAATCAAAATTCGATTATAGGGTTCTTCCAACAAAAAAAAAATTCTCCTTTTTTTTTTGAATTAAATTGACATTCAATAAGAACAAGAAATAAAAAAGAAAGATAAACCTAAAAGTAGAAGCTACCTTTGATACCAACTGATACGGCCTACAGTAATATTGCACGAAACCTGCAAACACAATGAATTGGTTGTGCGAATCCCGACACAGATACACACGAAAATCGTAGCAAATTAATAAACTTGGACCGTTTCTACAATTATATTTGAATGGCACCGCGACCCGTTGCTTATAAAGAAGCAAGAACCTTGGTATATAAGGATAGATGGATTGATGGACACTACGACCTAACACCTATAGGAAGATGCGAACCTTGGTATACAGGAATGACGCCACAATTGATGATGGTGAATCAATTAATAAGTCGAATGAACATTAAGGACAAACCGGATTGTTCAACATTTTTCTAAAAGAACAAAGGAGAAAAGCACTCGCAATTTTATTAATTCATAGCTCTCTAATTAAAACAATACAATCATCCCCTTTAAATAGGGTGTAGAAAATAATTACTAATCCTAACACGATAAGGAAAGTAAAACAATCCTAATTGACTAAACATTACTAATTGAATATTATATTTGATTAAGGAAATACTCCTAAAACAATCCTAATTGAATAAGGAAAACATTCATAATCCTAATTGAATAATAAAATAATAAACAAGTCCTATAATTTAAAAATAATTAAAATACGATCTTCTTTGAATTTTCTTGCATGAGCTCTTGTAATCGGACCCATGAAAACTTGATTTGGGCCTATGTAAGCTTCAATCCACGTGCTTGATTATGTGCTAGCCTTGTCCGCATCAGTTCATTTCCTTTCTTCTTCATTTGGTCACTAACTCGTGAGAGCTTTTGAGAGATGTTTGAAAGTTGATTTTTGGGGAGCTCCGCGAGTGGTTCGAGGTAATGATACGAGTCCTTCCATTTCATTCCAAACCCTTACACTATTCATCTTCTTCCTCCCTACATCTTTAAGTTCCATTTCTAGGGTTTTTAAGAATAAGTTGGGGATTTTTGTGGTTGCGCATCTCTGGCTCGTTTCAGTCGCAATTCTTCAAGGGATTAACCCTAAATAGGTGGGAACAATAGTATCTTAACATATTTCCAAGATATCACATCTTGTTCACTTCGAATCAAAGCAAAAGTTGACATTTTGTATGAATTCTTACCAAGTGCACGTTCATGTGGCTTCGGGACTGTTTTTATTGATTCTTTGCTTCATTTTCACTTACTATGATTCTAAAGTATGGATTATACAAGAAACCCAATTGTTACGTTAATTTTGAAAAGATGGGTACAAAACCCTTACATGCGGATACGACAACGAATATTACCCTTTGATATGCGTCTATGCAATGATATACTTGGATTTAAAAGCACGTTTTGGGTATCGTTGCTTGTGATTGTGATATTGTTGTTGTATTTTAACTATTAAATTCATAATTATTAGAATTGATAACTACCTAGCCAGTTCGTAACTACGTTGGTCTATAAACTAAGTACCGAAATCACTTAGGGAAGCTTATATTAAACTTAAACCTCATAGATTATATACTGTTGGTCGGAAAATACCCTAGAGGGGGGTGAATAGGGTTTTTAAAACTTAATGAGATTTTTAAAATAAATTTAAAAATGTTTGATGTCTATATCAATCAACCAAACAATAAACAAAGATAAATCCAATCACAAGGTGCAAATAACACAATATAAGAGTTCAAGAGATAGAAAGATTAAACCGATCAAAGTCGAAGACTTTTTGTCCACACGGTTCGGCTTGTTAGCCCTACTCCGCGCCCGGTTAGTACCCCGAGAAATTTCACTATAACCGATCTCCTTCCGGGTGAAGATCAAACCTCTACAAGTGTGTTCTTCTCACACACTCTAACAAGTATTGAATCTCTCTCAATACTCACACAAGAATTCACTCTTACTATCTTAAGAGATAAACCTCTCTATGTTTGAAAGAAAAGATTTGGTGACTAACACCAATGTACAATAGCTCAATAGTGTATGAAGATTACAACTTAAGCTCACACTAAGAGATATCAAATTTGATCAATAAAGTATAGCTCAAAATAAAGATGATTGATCAAAAGTAATGTTCTTGAATCTTTGAAAATGAATGTAGATGAAGAGAATAGTGTAAGAATGATTCAAGAGTGTTTAAATAAGTCTTAGAAGGTGTATATATAGTCTAAGACATCATATGGCCGTTTGGAGGGAGTTGGTAAGAGTTTGGTGCCAAAAATGATAAAAAATCAGAACTCCAACGGCTATATTCTAGGCCATCAGTCGACTGAGCAGGGCTCCTCAGTCGACTGAGTGAGCCTCAGTCGACTGAGCCTCTCTGCTTAATCGACTGATGGGCTCTGTCCATCAGGCCAAAAATTCAAATTTTGTACTTTTGCATTTTAGCTCTAAAACCACTTTTAATGCTTGGGGAATCTAAAATATAGGTTCCTAAGACACCTATTTTTGTTAGAGCTTCAAATAAGATCATTTAACATTAAATATGAATTAATTTCAAAACCGGTTTTTACTAGAATGTGTATTTTGAAAGGATCTTGAGGAAACTTTGTTTTGATCAATCTAGTTGTGTAAAAACAAAGTATATGAGCTATATTTAGAGTCAAGCATGAACCTTTACATAAGTAACTAAAGCACTCACTCAAATAAAGACTAATGAGTCTAGGGGTGTTTTCGGTTTCGGTCGGGGTAGAAAGCAAGGCACCCCAAACCCAAACCAAATATAAAAGTTCGGTTTTGGTTTCTAAATCTTCGAAACCTAAACTCGAACCAAACTTTTCGGTTCGGTTTTATTCGGTTTTTACATATATTTTTTTTAAAATCAATTTAACATAAAAATATAATACTAATAGTAATGTAATAATGATTTATATTCAAATTAAAGTGATTATTTTTTAGAAACAAGGAGCAACATATAAATACCATATTTTCTATTTAATTACAATTTTATTTGTACATTTATAAGAATGAAACACATTAAATAAAATGATGAATTATTTTTCTATCATGTATGTGATAAAAAAATCTTAGCATTATGTAATTAATTAAATAATAAAGGCGTGCGCTAATGACCATTTTTTAAGATTATCATAATATGCAACTAATAAGAAATATATTCCTATAAAAATGTCATCTTTTTTGTATTATAGTATAATTAACGTGTGTCATTAAAGTATATATTAACATTTATTTTTTCTTATACATAATTCGGTTCGGTTCGGTTTAATTCGGTTTTAGACTAGCTTACCCCAAACCCGAACCAAACTTTTCGGTTTCGGTTCGGTTTTCTTGTTTTCGGTTTCGGTTTTTTTTCGGTTCGGGGTTTTGCGGATCGGTCCGGATCGGTTCGGTTCGTTCGGTCGGTTTTCGGATTGACTTTAACACCCCTAAATGAGTCTTCAAGGGCTTTTGATTGTTTCTTCATTTCTTTTCTTCCTTGGCTTATCATTCATCATAGAGGTGCCATTGATAGAGCACTGATCATGGAGGCTTTTTGATGTGTGAGATATTGAAGGCGTACAACTTTGTAGGTGAATGATCTTTATTCCGGCTTTTCGATTTTGTCCACGTGTGATCAATTTAATGTGGCTATAACTTTAAACATCAACTTAATTAAATTACACATGATTAATGTTATTGTTATTATCAAAACAAGATTAGTGACTATAAGGTCAACAATCTCCCCCTTTTTGATGATGACAATAAATTAATGTGTGTTTGCGATTAAGATTATAAGTTGAGTTTTCTAAAGGGAAAACTCCCCCTCAAACTATGCATAAAATAGAATAAAGCAAGCATGCATAGTAAAACTTCAAACCAAAGAAGAATCTTAATTAATACTTCAAACTTGATCTAAAGTTTAACATAATTAGATAAAATACTAGAGTTATAACCAAATTAAAACCATAACAAACATAAGACTAGAGTTGAAAGAAGTTCATAAAAAAGAAGGCATAATAAGCATACTAGATAAAGTATGTACCAAACACTTATTATTTTCTCCCCCTTTGTCATGATCAAAAAGAGGAGAAGAGAAGGAGATCACTCGTCAGGACCTTTTTGTGGCCATTGACCCCATTCTTGATTGCCATGCCACGGATTCCACGGTGGAAAGACATAGTCGGGGTGGTAGTGGAGGAATGCGGCTTCATGTGCTCTTTGCCTCTCCTCAATGCGGTTGAACCTATTATCCATGGTCACCGAGAGATGTTGGATGGCTTGCAAGATAGCTTCATTTGGATGTGGCGTGTGAATGGCTTGTTGAGAGCTAGTGGGAGCTTGAGTGGAAGGTCCTTGAGGTGGTATGTCTTGCTCCATGGGCTCGGTTTGAGCCAAGTTCTCATCATCATCACTATCACCATCCTCATTAATGTCAAGAGGATCATTTAAAATCCATTCCCCGTTCTCAATGTGATATCCCATTTGGCGAATAGTCTTAGTACTATAGGTCTCATCAGATGTAGGAACAATGATTTTCGTCTCATTTTCGAGGTGAATGTCATAGAATTGAAATAGTCGAGTGAGTGCCATAGCATAGACCAATCCTTGTTTCTTGCGATTGGTGATACTAAGAAGATGATTGAACATGAGATCGGCAAAGTCAAGCTTGTGTCCCATAGCGATTGCCCATACCAAGAAAACGTCCAAAGCATTGACGGAAGCCCTACTACCTCGTCTCAGAACAATGGAATTCCCGACAATGGAATGGATAAGGCGGTTTTGCAAAGTAAGCATAGAGGCTTTGATTTCAAGTACCGCACCACTGTTTTGATATCAATGGCGTCGCTTAAGAATGGTAGATAAGGCCGCGGATTTCTCAAAACCAAAGAGATTCCCAAAATTCGACGGGACGTCCGTCACATTTTCAGTTGGAAAACCAAAGATCTGACTGAGATCCAATTTAGTGAAGCTAATCATTCGTCCATTTATGAGAGTGTTGAGACGAAGTTTGTTCAGACGACCAGAATCAAGTGCCGGGTGATGAAGGTTAGCATAAAACAATCTAACTAGACGGGGATAGACATTCTCACGAATTATTAGGAAATTTATAATGCCTTGTCTACGAAAAAGAGCAGTAATGTTAAGACCATATGAAGAGAATAGCTCTATGTTGAATTGTTTACCTTCAACGATAGTACGAATGGCATAGTCGGAGTTGAAATTCGCCTGAACTTCATCGGAGATGAACAATGGTGGTAGTGGAAATTGTGTAGGAACGGGCGAAGATGTACCTACTTGCGGTACAGACTTGCGAGGACGACGAGAGCGAGGTGCTTGAGACATATTTAGAGAGAATGGGAAAAGGATATAGACTTTGAAGAAACTAGGGTTTGAAGAGAAATTGAGATTTTTGGGTTTCAAAACTAGTTTAGATGATTGAAAAGAGTAGTAAATATGATATATGGATGAATTTAGATGAGATAGTAGTGAAATTGGGTGTATAGTATAGTCTTGGTTGAGAAAGAATCAATGGAGGCTAGGGTTAGGGTTTGAGAAGGAGTCAGATGGGTTTGAAGGATTTGAAGTGAAATAGGTTTGATTTGTAGGTGATTTGATGTAGAAAGATGAAGATTTATGGATTAGAATGTGTTTTGGTGAAGAATTTAGAAATATAGGATGGTTTGTGAAGGTTTTGGGTGTGTGTGTGGAAAGAGGAGGCTCGTAATTGATAGAGAGTGAAGTGAAAGAAACAGGGGAAAAAAGTATAAAGTGTTGCTCTCAGCCAAGCATCAGTCGACTGATGAAGGCCCTTCAGTCGAATGAGTGTCATGACTTAGTCGACTGATTGGGTCTGTCAAGTCCAGATTTGCTCATTTTTGCTCTTAATCCCAAATGAAACTTTGAAGTGCTATTGTGGGCCAATTATGTACTACAATAAAATTATTAGTACACATAATAACATGTAAATGAAAGATATGAAACTAGGATGCTTGTTACACAAAAATTAATCAATTAACAACACAATATTGTAAGCTTTGTAAACAAGCAAAATTAATCAATATACATGAATATTTTGGTTAACTAGATATCACATGCTCTAGTCTTGCCAAGTTCACGACAAATAGTGCAAAAGCGATCATCGGGAAGTGGTTTAGTGAAAATATCCGTAAATTGCGATTCGGTGCCAACGAATTCAATATCAACATCACCTTTTTGCACATGATCACGAATAAAATGATATCTTATCTCAATGTGCTTAATACGTGAATGTTGTATAAGGTTCTTAGTCAAGCTAATAGCACTTGTGTTGTCACACTAATGGGAATGTGGCTAAGACTTAATCCGAAGTCTTCTAGTTGTTGTTTAATGTATAAAGTTTGAGCACAACTTCCGGCCGCCACATATTCGGCTTCGGCAGTTGAAAAGGCCACCGAGTTTTGTTTCTTGCTTGACCAAGATACTAGTGCGTGTCCTAGGAAATGGCAAGTGCCACTAGTGCTTTTCCTATCGATTTTGCAACCGGCAAAATCCGCATCGGAATAACTAATCAAGTCAAATGAGTTCTCTCTTGGGTACCACAAACCCAAGAAACTAGTACCGGAAAGATAACGGAAAATCCGTTTTACGGCAAGCAAAATGTGATTCTTTAGGATCCGCTTGGAATCGTATACAAAGACATACACTAAACATAATATCCGGCCTAGAGGCCGTCAAATATAATAAACTCTGATCATACCTCGATATTTCTTGATGTCTACGCTTTTACCTATCTCGTCTTTGTCAAGCTTCAATGTTGAACTCATAGGAGTGCTCATGGATTTGTCACCTTCCATGTCGAATTTCTTCAAGAGCTCCTTCACGTACTTCTCTTGATTGATGAAGATGCCTTCTTTGCATTGCTTCACTTGTAATCCAAGGAAGTAATTCATTTCTCCTATCATGCTCATTTTGAATTCCTTTTGCATACATGTGGAAAAGTCCTTACAAAGATTTTCGTTAGTAAAACCAAATATAATATCATCAACATAGATTTGTACAAGTAGCATGTCATTGTCATGATTTTTGATAAATAAGGTAGTATCAATTTTACCTCTAACAAAACCATGGTTAATCAAAAATGAACTAAGTCTATCATACCATGCTCTAGGTGCTTGTTTTAAACCATATAATGCTTTTGATAATTTAAACACATAATCCGGATAAACATGATTTTCAAAATCGGGAGGTTGTTTTACATAAACTTCCCCATCAATAAAACCATTCAAGAAAGCACTTTTCACATCCATTTGATATAATTTAAAATTCTTAAAACATGAATAAGCAAGTAGCATGCGAATGACTTCTAAACGAGTTACGGGTGCATATATTTCTTCATAATCAATGCCCCCCCTCTTGATTGTATCCTTGGGCAATAAGTCTAGCTTTATTTATAACAATTACACCACTTTGATCCTTTTTGTTACGAAATACCCATTTAGTACCTATAATAGTATGATCATTAGGTTTGGGAACAAGTGTCCACACTTTGTTTCTCTCAAATTGATTGAGCTCTTCTTGCATAGCCATCATCCAAGATTCATCTTGTTCGGCTTCAATAATGTTTTTAGGCTCATATTGAGAAACAAATGCTACATTATTGCATACATTTCTTAAGGAAGATCTAGTCATAACTTTACTAGATGGCTCTCCAAGAATTTGATCAATAGGGTGGTTGGAAACAAATTTCCAACTCCTAGGCAAATCATTCGAGTCTTGCTCGGTTTTGTTTTCTAACTCCTTAAGAGGAGCTTGAGCACTCGATGGTTCTTCCTTAGATGTATCATTAATTTGAATATCCGAAATCTTTTGGATAATTTCAACATCATCATCGGAATGTACTTTGGGTGAGAAAGGATTTGACTCATCAAACACAACATGCATAGATTCTTGGACTACCAAACTTTTCTTGCTATAAACTCTATATGCTTTACTATTAGTGGCATACCAAAAAAAAATTCCTTCATCGAATTTAGCATCAAATTTACCTAAGTGATCACGATCATTCAAAATAAAACATTTGCAACCAAAAACCTTAAAATATGCAATATTTTGGTTTCTTGTCATTCCATAACTCATAAGGTGTCTTATCTAACTTTTTACGAATAATAGTACGATTAATCATATAGCATGCGGTGTTAACGGCTTCCGCCCACAAATACTCCGGTAAAGAATGTTCATTAAGCATAGTCCTAGACATCTCTTGAAGAGATCTATTTTTCCTCTCAACAACACCATTTTGTTGAGGAGTTCTAGGTGCCGAAAAATTATGATCAATGCCATGATCATCACAAAAGTTCTCAATATCAACATTGTCAAATTCTCTACCTCTATCACTACGAACATGCACAATAGAGACGCCTTTTTCATTTTGAACTTTTTTACAAAATTTAGCAAAAACATGTGGAGTTTCACTTTTGTGGGTGAGAAAGAACACCCAAGTGAGTCTAGTGTAATCATCAACAATAACAAGAGTGTACAATTTGCCACCTAGACTAGCAACCGAAATAGGACCAAACAAATCAAGATGCAACATATCAAGTGGTCTAGAAGTAGTAATATCCCTTTTTGACTTGAAAGAGGATTTGTGTTGTTTACCAAGTTGACATGCATCACAAATTTTATCTTTAACAAATTTGGTTTTGAGCAATCCTTTAACAAGCTCTTTCTTAGACAAAGCATGAATTAAATCCATATTAGCATGTCCTAGTCTCCTATGCCACAACCAAGATACATCATTTATAGCGGATAAGCATTTAACATCTTGTTGTGATAAATTATCAAGCTCAAGAGTATACACATTGTTAGTTCTATATGCAACAAGTAGAATGGAATCATCACTAACATTCTTAACAATGCAACGATCGGATTTAAAAATAACTTCATAACCCTTATCACATAATTGGCTAATGCTAAGTAAATTATGCTTCAAACCATCAACTAATAGAACATTATCAATACATGTAGAATGCTTACCAACCTTACTTATACCGATGATTTTTCCCTTTGCGTTATCCCCGAAAGTCACATTCCCTCATCGCTTGGGAATTAGACTTAAGAAGTTATCCTTGTCTCCCGTCATGTGCTTTAAGCAACCACTATCCAAGAACCACTTGGTTTTGCTACCCTTGGCTTTCAAGCACACCTACACCATGACTTTGAGTAACTTCTCATTTGGTACCCAAAATGTGTTGGGTCCCTTTGGGTTAACAAACATAATGGTTCCTTTTGGAACACAAGAAAGCTTCCTTTTAGGGAAACCTTCATTTCGATAGAAACAATGATCCACATAATGAGTATTTCTACCACAATATGAGCAAAGATGAGTGGGATCATGAGGTTTATATGTTTTAAAAAAGTTTTTGTAATCCTTTTGGTTGTAATCCAAACCGGCTTTGTCAAATACACACCTTTGCATTCTTAATAGTTTATCCAAATTATCCCTACCATTGGTGAATTTGGCTAAGCTATTAGTTAGATCATCCACTTGATCTTTTAATTTGACATTTTCTACTACAAGTGTATTTGGAATTTCCTTTTCCTTTCCTTTCTTCAAAGTATTGATTTCATTTTTCAAAACTATGTTTTCTTTCTCAAAAATTTTACACTTGTTAGAAATTATCAAATTCTCCTTTTTGAGGCTTACAAACTTTTTAGATAGATTTTCAAATTTGCTATGCAATTCCTCAAACATTTCATATAACTCATCATAGTCATTTTCATCATGAGCATCATCATTTATAGAAACATTATCATCACTAAATGAATCATATATAGAGTCTACATCATCGTCTCTTTCCATAAGGCAAAGATTTGTCGTCTCCTCGTCGCTAGAGTCTCCATCGGACTCACCCTCTTCGGAATCACTCCAAGTTCCCTTGAGGGTATGCCTTACTTGTTTAAAGGCTTTATCTCTTTTATCTCTTCTCTCATTTCTTCTAACCGGACAATTGGTTTTGAAGTGTCCCGGTTCATGGCAATGGAAACATTTCTTGACTTCTTCGTTTTCAACTCTTGGTTGAATTGATCGATCATTGTTCCTCTTTGATGAAGAACCAAAGTTATTTCTTTTTCCTTGAAACTTCTTCTTCTTGGCTAGAAATTTCATGAAGTTTCTAGAGAGGAGAGCCATGTCATCGTCACCGCCCATTGACTCTTCATCATCCTCTCGTTGACTTGCCTTGAGAGCAAGAGTCTCTTGGCTTTTGAATCAACTTCTTCTTTTCTCTCTAATTCCTTCTCGTGGGGTTTAAGTGACCCCAATAGTTCATACATGCTTAACGTTTTGAGGTTCTTGGCTTTTTGAATAGCCGTTACTTTGGGTCTCCACTTCTTGGGAAGAGTTCTAAGAATCTTTCGAATCTTGTCTTCATTGGAATAAACCTTTCCAAGGAGATCTAGAGCATTAGTAATAATGGAGAACCTACTATACATAAAAGCAAGTGATTAATTAGGCTCCATTTTGAAAAGCTCATAATCATGAACAAGCATATCAATATTGTCATCCTTGACTTGTGAGGTTCCCTCATGAGCAACCTCTAATTTGTCCCATATTTCTTTTGCGGTTTTACAACTAGAAATTTTGTTGTATTCATCCATAGTTAATGCACAATGTAGAGAATTTAAGGCTTTAGCATTAAATTGGATTTTCTTAATGTCATTCTCATCATAGTCGAAAATTGATTTAGGAGTGACATTACCCCTTTCATCGGTTTTGGTAATCTCATAGGGTCCAATGAGTGTAACCCTCCATTGTTCAAAATCACTAGCTTGAAGAAAAGTACACATGCGATTTTTCCAATAATTATAATTTTTGCCACCAAATAAAGGTGGCCTAGTGGTTGAAGAACCTTCGTTAAGTCCGGTTCCTTGATAGATAGACATGATCGTAAACTCTAAGATTGTAAAATCAAAACAAGAGTACAACCTCTGATACCAATTGTTGGTCGGAAAATACCCTAGAGGGGGGGTGAATAGGGTTTTTAAAACTTAATGGGATTTTTAAAATCAATTTAAAAATGTTTGATGTCTATATCAATCAACCAAACAATAAACAAAGATTAATCCAATCACAAGGTGCAAATAACACAATATAAAAGTTCAAGAGATAGAAAGATTAAACCGATCGAAGTCGAAAACTTTTTGTCCACACGGTTCGGCTTGTTAGCCCCTACTCCGCGCTCGATTAGTACCCCGAGAAATTTCACTATAACCGATCTCCTTCCGGGTGAAGATCAAACCTCTACAAGTGTGTTCTTCTCACACACTCTAACAAGTATTGAATCTCTCTCAATACTCACACAAGAATTCACTCTTACTATCTTAAGAGATAAACCTCTCTTAATGTTTGAAAGAAAAGATTTGGTGACTAACACCAATGTAAAATAGCTCAATAGTGTATGAAGATTATAACTTAAGCTCACACTAAGAGATATCAAATTTGATCAATAAAGTATAGCTCAAAATAAAGATGATTGATCAAAAGTAATGTTCTTGAATCTTTGAAAATGAATGTAGATGAAGAGAATGGTGTAAGAATGATTCAAGAGTGTTTAAATAAGTCTTAGAAGGTGTATATATAGTCTAAGACATCATATGGCCGTTTGGAGGGAGTTGGTAAGAGTTTGGTACCAAAAATGATAAAAAATCAGAACTACAACGGCTATATTCTGGGCCATCAGTCGACTGAGCAGGGCTCTTTAGTCGACTGAGTGAGCCTCAGTCGACTGAGCCTCTCTGCTTAATCGACTGATGGGCTCTGTCCATCAGGCCAAAAATTCAAATTTTGTACTTTTGCATTTTAGCTCTAAAACCACTTTTAATGCTTGGGGAATCTAAAATATAGGTTCCTAAGATACCTATTTTTGTTAGAGCTTCAAATAAGATCATTTAACATTAAATATGAATTAATTTCAAAACCGGTTTTTACTAGAATGTGTATTTTGAAAGGATCTTGAGGAAACTTTGTTTTGATCAATCTAGTTGTGTAAAAACAAAGTATATGAGCTATATTTAGATTCAAGCATGAACCTTTACATAAGTAACTAAAGCACTCACTCAAATAGAGACTAATGAGTCTTCAAGGGCTTTTGATTGTTTCTTCATTTCTTTTCTTCCTTGGCTTATCATTCATCATAGAGGTGCCATTGATAGAGCATTGATCATGGAGGCTTTTTAATGTGTGAGATATTGAAGGCGTACAACTTTGTAGGTGTATGATCTTTATTCCGGCTTTTCGATTTTGTCCACATGTGATCAATTTAATGTGGCTATAACTTTAAACATCAACTTAATTAAATTACACATGATTAATGTTATTGTTATTATCAAAACAAGATTAGTGACTATAAGGTCAACATATACCATACTTGGCTTGGAGCCTATGTGATGAGACTCTCCAAATGAATGATATTTTTAACTAAGCAGATAATCAACGGACTTGGTCAGCCCAGTCTAAGTACAACAACATCACTGCTAGACTAGTGTTATATATACATATATGTAATTAAGTATTTGGAGTTGCACTAAATATATATATATATATATATCCATATGTGAGACATATACACATATGTTAATCCTACGCTTTTATGATTTATCTATTTTGAGAAGTTTACTACCCTTTCGATATTGATGAGATATCTATGTGTATATTGTATTTTAAAGTGATATGCTACCTTTATATCCATTGTTAGGATTTACTTAGTTTAGTATATCGGTCAGCCACACCGTTCGTATTAAATGGATATTTGAGATTATGATGGGTTTCAATTACTTATATTTTATTTGGCTAGTTGACGGAGTTGATATGAAATGATATATTATATAAATGGCACGATTGTTCATCGGTCGACTTGTTACTTGACTAATTTGAGATGTACAATACACATGGTTGCGCTACCCATGGATTGGTCACGGGTTAATCTCTAAAGATTGAGATTATAAGATGGGACGTAGTGCCCCTGGGTGAAAGACCCAAAATCGTGCACGGAAACTATCGGTAGGCCCTGCTGCCGCATAGGTCAAAGGCCACGAAATGCAGACCTCTAGACATTTGGATAGTCGCAGGATAGTGAAAGGATCTCCTAGAGCGATATGTATTTAGACGATACAATTGTGGTGCCATGATTTATAAACTAGCCAACGATTCTATATACGTACTAAATTTAAGTTCATATTTTTGTACTATGAATTACTGGTATTTCGGAGATACTTACTTTCTCTACAAATGAGATTTATGACTAGGATGATTTATATTGTAATTTCATTCTCTTATAGTTTGGGACGGAGTTGGCATCTATATGCATTCACAAACGGTTTTCAGCACATGCACAGTATGAACCTACTGATATATTCATATGTAAAGAAAAGATTATAGTTATGGGAGATATACATATGCATCATATCAACAAAGCTATTATCATTATAATGCATAGCACGCATGCATGGTTTTCTAACCTATTTTCTTATATGAAAACCCTTATAGTTCCCACTGAGTTCGTGTTTGGCTCATTCTCATTTTCCAACAGTTTTGCAGGTACCTTCTTGGGGCGGCACTGATACAATAGTAGAAACCCTCTGATATCTTGGATGCCAGTAGTCGTCCGAGGACGACGTGGGCTATACAAGTTTTATGTACAATTGTGATATATTATCGGGTTTATTTAAAGTTTATTTATAATTGTATAAAGGCCATTTACTTATTTTATTAGGCACCTCGTTAGAGGGATTGATATAAATGTATACGTTGGACATTTGATTTTTATGATCGAAGCTTATGTAGGTGTGGAGTTGAACCTTATTCTTTTATAAATTACAAGTTTTGGTTTTGTTAAAGATACAACCTCCACATGCCAAATTTTTTTTAAAATATGGCCCTTCATTTAATTTCTTTTACATTGGTATTTGATTTAATGTAATTTAACCCGCCGTCACGTGCGGCACCATGATTAACCTGGTCCTGGAGGTGAAAATCTCGGAACGGGATTTGGGGCGTCACATATCCACTAGTTCCTAAGTATGGTTTTGCAAAATGGAATCTATTTCACTCTTAATGACTTTATTCACAAAGGACCATCAATAGAGTTCACATATTCTTCATAAGTTTAAGGTTCACCTTCTAGCACAAAAGAAAAAAAATCTGAACCAATTTTGTTTTCCTTCCTTGCTCTTTTACTACATTTGGGTTCTACCCCAACTTGTACATCTTTGTCATAAATATCTCCATTGCCATAAGTATCTTTATTCTCATGAGTATCTTTATTGATAGTTTCATATGTTCGTATGGAAGAACTTAATTCTTCTTTTTATTTATATAGAAATACATCTTTAAAGAATGATTCATTTCTTGATTCCATTATCATGTTCTAGTGTATTTCAGGTATTAAATTCATACACAAGAAATTGATAAGCATAACTATTTTATGTATAGCCAAACAAAATGCAACCATTTGTTTTTGGTCTTATATTCACCTTTTGACGTGGAGTTACAACCATTTTAGCAATACATCTCCACACATGTAAGTAATCGTAGGATGGTTTTCTCCCTTTCCATAACTCATATGGAGTTTTTTTATTTTTTCTTTTTAGGTACCTTATTCATAAGATGGTTAATCGAAAGAATGGCTTATCCTTAGGTGTTTGGGGGCAAGCCAGAACTAATCAACATTGCATGCATCATTTCCTTTAAGGTAAGATCCTTTCATTCATTAACACCATTAGAGTGAGATGAATAAGCTGCTGTTATTTCTTATATCATGTTGAGCACAAAAGTCAGCAAATGGAGATTCATACTCTCCCCCTCGGTCACTTCTTATATCTTTAATTTTCTTGTTAAGTTGATTCTCAACTTCATTTTTTAGAGAACGAATTTCTCTATTTCTTCATCCTTACTTTTGAGTATATACACATAATAATATATTGTGATATCATCAATAAACATAATAAAATATTTATTACCGCGTCTTGTTTGTGTCATTTTTTAAATTACCTATCTCACTGTGAATTAAGTCAAGTGGTTTAGTGTTTCTTCTGACGCTTGAAAAAGATGATCTTGTTTTATGATTTGAATTAATTTGGAATGTTGGTATATTATTCAAATTAATTAATTTACACAAAGAATCATAATTAAGATTTCCTAGTTTACCATGCCACAATTTGAAGACTCAAGCATATAAGCGATAATACTAGCTTTATTATTATTCTTGACAATAGTCATTACATTCATTTTGAACAAACCACCACTCATATACCCCTTTCCCACATATATATATGTATATTAATTATTTCAAGATTAAGAGCATAAGTAATCATAATAACCATGGGATTTTAAATTGTTTTATATAGTCAGTATAAAAACAATTAACTCAAACTAGTCTTATTCAATACACACAAAGTGTACTAGCACAACAAGTTAAAACTATGTCGTTTCCTGTAGTCAAGATAAACTACTAAAATTTGTACTACAATCCTACCAATGGGTGTCCAATTACATCTAAGACTGTGAACCATTAAACTTATATTTCACAAGAACCGATGATATGATCTTCTGTGTGTAAGCTATACTCTACACACTAAATCTACTATATGGAATAAAAGACACACATATGCACAATATTTAAATAAATAATATAATGCAACTATTGCCCAAAAAGATTCTCATTAAAATAACAAAACCGAGTTTATAACATATCTAAACCAACAACAAAATTATGGCTTTTAGTATATCACTTTAACAATCTCCCACTTAGACTCAAAGCCATGTAGCTACGCATCTCACTCCCATTTTCTCAACGTGAACACTCTATGTGTTTTCCCTTCTTATGAATCCTTGGCTCTTTCGAGTTCACAACTGTTTCACTATTATCCAAATAAAGTGAAATAGCTAATTACACTGAAGGTGCCACATCTAGATTCATATGGAAGTTCCTGAGCCAAACCTCTGTCTTAGCTGTTTCTAAAGTAGCCACATATTCAGTTTTCATGATGGAGTCAGCAATGCATAACTGCTTGATACTCCTCCAACCAATGACTCCACCTCTTAGAGTAAACACATACCCTGAAGTTGACTTTTTAGAATCCTAACATTTAACTAAAAATTATGGTCTGTGTATCCAGCAGGTACAACTGTTTGCCTGGTAAACCAACATAAAATCTCGAGTCCTTTTAAGGTACTTAAGTATATGTTTTACTGCAATACAGTGTTCTTTCCCTGGATTAGACTGATATCTGCTAATTATATCAACAGTAAAGAAGATGTCTGGTCTAGTATACAATATAACATACATAAGGCTTCTTACTGCCGAAGCATAAGGAATTGCCCTCATCATCTCTGTCTCATCATGTGTCATGACCCTGATCTTAGATAGAGTGATTCCATGCCTAAAAGGAAGAAACCCTTTCTTAGAATCCTATATACTAAATCTGGTAAGAATTGTATCGATATAAGTACCTTGCGATAAGTCCAACATCCTATTTTTCTGATCTCGCATAAGCTTAATACTAAGGATATGACTGACTTTTCCCAAGTCATTCATATCGAGCTGACTTGATAACCATATATCATCGCTAAAGATAATATTCACATATCGCTTCTAATAAGTAAGATATTATTCACATACAATACCTGGAATACCATTGCGCTTCCGTTGCTCTCAAAACTAAAAGATTTGATTGCATGGTCAAAACAGATGTTCCAAGATCTAAACACTTGATTAAGCCCATAAATGGGCTTCTTGAGCTTTCACAACATGTGCTCTTGGCCCTTTGCTATGAATCCTTCTGGTTGCATCATATAGATGCTTTTATCAAGACTTCCATTAAGGAAACTTGTCTTGAGATCCACTTACCAAATCTCGTAATCAAGATGAGCCGCAATGGATAAGAGAATCCGAATAGACTTTGGCATGGCTACCGGCGAAAAGGTTTCATCATAATCGATCCCCTTCTTTCTGAGTGAACCCTTTTAGCAATAAGCCTTGATTTTAACCCGTCTAATCCTCTCTATCTCTTATATACCACACTTACATCTGATAGGTTTTATCCTTCGGGTGGTTTTACAAGATCTCAGACTTTGTTAGAATGCATAGACTCCATTTCAGATTTCATAACCCTTTGCCATTTTCTATATCTTTATCTGAAGTACTTCATTGTGGTTAAAAAGGGTTCGTTTCTTATTCATCAGGGACCTTGTCATAAGACTCTCCCAAGAATTTAAAACAACCAAGTTAATGAACAGCCCTCCCACTACGACGAGGCACTATTTGTGTTTGTGTACATTGTGCAAATATTAAACTTACTAACTCATTATCCACACGTTGTGCTGGTTCAAGAACCTACGTAGTAGTGATTTGTTCAACATGTGCACAAGTATCGGCAATCCTCCCACTATGACGAGGTAATGGAATGTCGATATCCATTTACTATGCTATTTCCTCTTGTACTCAAGGTATAGACGAATTGTGCCCTATTTTTCTCTCCTCGCATTTCCAATACAACAACACTACTCTGGGCTTATGGTCCATGATATAATCATCTTCTAAGAATCTGGCATTGATAACAATAACCTTACATTCTCAAGGATTATAAAATAAACCACCATTGGTTCCTTTTGGATACGCAACAAAGAAATACACTTTTATTCTTAATTCCTAACTAATCTGCATTACCTTTCAGCACGTGTGCTGGACTACCTCATACCCGAATATGCCGTAAACTAGGCTTACGCCCGGTCTACAATTTTATGGGTGTAATAGGTACTGACTTTGATGGTACCAAGTTCAGAATATATCCAGCTATTTCTAAAACATATCCCCAAAAAGAATAAGGTAGGTCTGAATAACTCTTCATATATTTTACCATTTCTATAAGAGTTTTATTCCTTCTTTCTACTATACCATCATGCTGTGGCATCCTCGGTGCAGACAACTTGGATGTAATCCAATCTCTAATAAGTATTCCTTGAACTCTCCCAATAAGTATTCACCACCACGATCTGATCGTAGTGGCTTGATACATTTTCCTAGACGCTTCTCCGTTTCTATCTTGAATTCTTTGAATTTCTCAAAGACTTCATCCTTACGTCGTATTAAGGAAATGTATCTATACTTTAAATAATCATATACAAATGTGATGAAATACTCAAAGCCTCCTTTAGTCTGGACATTCATGTGACCATACAAATCAGAGTGAACCAGTTTTAACTGTTCTTTCACACTATAGCCTTTTGCCGAGAATGATCTCTAAGTCATTTTACTTTTTAAATAGGATTCACAAACTGGAAGTGCCTCCACTTCCAATGAACCTAATGGTCCATTTTCGACCAGTTTTTAAATTCTTTTTAAATTAATATGACCAAGGCGTAAGTGCCAAAAATACATTTGGTTCATTTTGAAGGTTCATTTATCTTAATTGGTAAACTATAAATGCTATTCAATTCACTCAGTTGTAATACTGACAAGTCATGATTAATAATATAAAGATCAATCACTAATGTATCAGAAAAAATAAACTATTTATTTTTTCTAATGATAACTGATTTATCATTAAAATAAACAAAATATTTCTCCTCAACCAATCTAGAAATAGAAATCAAATTCCTTCTAATAGAAGATACATATAGACATTCCTTAATCATTAATATCCTATTCTGACTAGACTGAAGATAAATATCTTCTACTGCAACTGTTGCCACATTCGTAACTGCCCATATGTAAATTTTCTCTATTTTTAAGTTGTCTGGTTTCCGGGAACCCCTGCAAAGTATTTCATATATGATTAGTGGCTCCCGAATCTACACACTAAGTACTGGTAGCCATTTTAACCGATATATCTTCCAACCAAGTGTAACTTCAAACCGAAGCAAATCTCACACAAGCTTTACAAACGCATCTACTCACAAGAAATGAACTCAAGTGATATACACGTGCTATACAAAGCCAAGAAAAGATCTAGATCACCAAGAAAGTGAAGATATGCACAAGAATGATCTCCACATGTTCTACAAGTTATCAAAACCAAGAAAGGATCAAAAACATCAAACAAGTAAAGATACGCACAAGAAAATCAAGCATCACGAAGACTCGAATTATCATTAAATGGAGTGAGTGCTTAGATTTTATGTAAAGATACTTTATTGATCAAATTCCTATAGCTCAAACATATTCTTGCATCTTTTAAAGATTGATTCAAACTAGCTTGAAATTGAATTTATTTGAAAAACATCATTTTACAAAAACCGAGTTTCAAAACAAATTCATATTAATTTTAAATGATCATATTTTAAGCTCTAATAAAAATAGGTATCTTAGAAACATATCTTTGAGGTTCAAAAATCATTAGAATTTTATTTGAAACTAAATTGTTAAATTGCAAAAAAAATATATTTTTATTTTACATTTAAAATTCGCTCAATTTTTGTCCAGTTTTGATCTAACGGTAAGATGGACGCCTTCCCGAACTCCAATCATTTTGAAATTTTTACAGTAGTTAGACAACATCTCTTGGCAATTTTGACTAAAATTTGAGCATGATCCTAACGATCTAATTGGGAGAAATTAACAAAAAAAATTTGAATTTTTTTGTCAAAACTAGCTGTTGGAAAGTTTGAAAATGTATACCTTGGAGCCAAAACCTCTCTTAATCATCCCCAACGGCCATATGGTTTTGCAATCTATATATATGATGTCTTAGACATGTTTTAACATACTTGAATCATTCTACAAACTTATTTTACATATATACAAAGTTGTTCAAGTATTCAATTCATTTTATTGATCAAATTCTTCATTTTTAAGCTATATACTTTGATCAATTTTGATATCTCTTAGTGTGAGCTTCATTTGTATTTTTTCATATACAAGAGAGATATTGTACATTGGTGTTTGTCACCAAAACTCATTTTGAATCATAATTGTGAGAGGTGTATCTCATAGATTAGCAAGAGGGATTTCTTGTGAAAGTATTGAAGGTGTTTTCAATACTTGTGAGAGTGTGTGATAATAATACACTTGTAGAGGTTTGATCTTCACTCGGAAGAAGATCGGTTATAGTGGAAATTCTCGGGGAACTAACCGAGCGCAGAGTAGGGGGAACAAGCCGAACCGTGTGGACAAAAAATCTTCGACTTCAAATTGGTTCAATCTTTCTTACTCAATCTCTTTATTTATTTGTTATATTAATTGATTGAAGTTGCTTATATTATTGCTTATTCTTGGGATTGATTATTTAATTAATTGTTTTCCTTGATAAACTTATTTAACTAAGTTGCTTTACTTAAATATTTTAAAAATGTTTTAATTCCGCATTAAGTTTTTAAAACCCTATTCACCCCCCCTCTAGGGTATTTTCCGACCTACACTACTGACAGTGAAAACATTGGCCCATAGGTTTTTTGACTCCTCCTAGAGGTTCAGCAACTGCTGCACGCACTGCTCCTTGTGGGACTGCAGCTTATGCATTATTCTTCTTCCTTTCTTGCTTTTCGGCATAGAAGTTGAATCTTTCTCAGCCACTAGAGTACTACCCAGCTTACCAAGGAGTTTATCAACTGCTTAGAATTCTTTAAGAAGTTCCAACAATGAATAAAACTTATTCATGTTGTAATTCTATAGGAGTCCCTTAAATAAGTCCAGCAACGACTGGAGAACGATATCGACCAGAGTTTCCCCATCGATTTCAGTTCCAAAGATCTCTTAGTTCATTCAAAAGACCGATCATCTTTAAAATAAGATCCTTAATTCAGGTTCTTTTAGCAATAGTCGTGTTCATGAGGCCTTTCATCGAAACATGCCTTGCAGCATAATCTTGATCCCCAAAAATATCTTTGAGGTTCAGCGTTATGTCGTAGGCGGTGGCAAAAGACTAATGTTAATGTTGTAGCACATTCGAAAAAAATGCCAAAATGTAAAACCACGCCATCTCATTAGCCTTTTTCCACCTCCAATAAGCCTGGGTTTCCTCATCGGTCTCCCCTTACCAGGTTCTACTGAACAAGACTTAGTGAGCACAAACTTGTACTCTTTAACAGTAAGCACAATGTTCAAGTTCCCTTTTTCAATCAATATTATTAGGTCAAATCAATTTGTTATAGTTGATAATAATTAAAAGTTGATCGAAAGAGTTTGCCATTTTAAAACTTGAGAATCACATTCAAATTATGGACAATAATAACTTTGAACACATATTTTAAATATAGTACCCTCTGCCATTTCAAAAAGCATTTGCCAACAGCCTAAGACTTTGAATAACATGCCTCGTTAATGAGGTCATCTATTATTCATTATTTCTTAGACATATGTAAGCTTATTAAGTCTTACTATCTAGACAATGCCTTATCGTCAAGCAATACATACTATCTAGACAATCCTTTATTGTCAAGTAAAATTTCAATAGCCGACTTCCTTTGATCCTACAAAATAATAGTAGAGACTCAGTTGGGGAGCATACTATTATTTATATCTAAGTGTATACCATCATTTAATTTAGTTCAATGATTCTGCAATTTATTCTTTTTGATATGGAGGTGAGCACTAAAACCGACACGAAAAATAAATCACATTATTAAAAATTATCAGTCAGTGAAATTTGTACAATAATTCTGCAATCTATTCTTTCCGATATGGAGGTGTGCATTATAACACACACGAAAAATAAATTGCATCATTTATAAACCAATGATGGAGACCGTGGGATTTTTATGTGAAAAAATCCCTCACCCACTTAGTATTTAAAATATTATTTTCTGAGGGTTAATAAAATTTTATATTGAATTCTAGTCAATTAAAGTACAAGAGTATGCAATATAAAAGACATGTGCAATAAAATTATTTTTGCTACATTTTTTTTAAAAAAAAAAACCTTATATTTTTCAATTAAGCAAAATTTATATTTATATACCCTTTTTTAATTTGACAAGAACTAAATATAAAATAAAAGATGATCTAGGTATGGTCATGTATCCATGTTGTCCAAAATTATAAGGAAACCTAATAATTAAACACATATGACCAACACACAATCACACAAAGCATTAAACCATTCAATAATAAGAATAATTAAATCCCTACTATTATGGTCCAAGTTTCATTATTCTTAGTCCGTTAGAAACATGTCATGACATATGTCGCCACTTCACTGACTATGTCAAGAATCAACTTTGGATAAAAACGTCTTCTTCAACGTTCTTCGTTAAAGAGACTGAAATCTTAGATACAAAGGTCATATGCCTCCATTTAAGGAATTAACACATAAACTATTATATCTAAACTGCAAATAAAATTACATAGATCATATGCCCCCTTTTAAGGAGTTCACAAATCTGATCTAAATTTAATATACAACCATGAATAAAACCCAAATCATCATGCATAAAAAAATTAACCACGAATAAAAAGATCGTGGGATCTAATCACATAAAACATAATTACGTGACTATAATAGCGGGACAAGAACATTGCAAAACAAAGGTTAGCGAGTTCTATGTTCTATCCAACAACAACATGCATGAATTGATTTAACTAGACAACATGGCTAGTTCAATCCGTACACAGTATTAAAGAAAACGAATTGCTCTGATACCAATTGATGGAGACATAAATACATGATCGTTTGATATTGCGTATAGATTGAATAAAATACTTTACTTAAAACCCTATAAGAATAAAGGGATTTCACCTTTGTGGATCATGTAGAGGATCCATGTATGGAGACTAGGGTTTGAAAGCATCAGATTGCGATCTGGTCAGATTTTTCAATTCTTGCTGGGCTACAAAAATTGACCGTTTTCACTATCGAAACGACTTCTAATCCTCTTGATTTTTCACGCAATGATAATAACTTTGCGTTCCAAACGACATATCCAAAAATCAGCCCGATCCAACGGTGCAATCAAAAGTTACGATTGATTTACGACTGCAGTACCGAGAACCTAAAGATCTTCTATCGTGGCCGCAAACGGAGAGTCATTTGGACGTCGGATGAAAAAGTTATGGCCTCTCAAAGTTGACCCAAAATTAATTTTTTAAAAAGTTCAAAATACGCGATTTACTACTCGTTTTCAATTCGGGCCACCCGAATAATGAAACGATTAATCTCACAAACTTAATATACCCAATATGACATGATAGAAGTGTCGGATTAAATTTTAAGAGGCTCGAAACTCAATGTTCACGATCTAACGAAGATAAAGCCTTAATCGGGTTGAAAAGGAGAATTGGCTCGGAAACGAAATACTAGACGTTAGAGAGCCAAACACGAGCTCAGTGGAAATTATAGGATTTTATATATAAAATTATACATAGTTATAAACATGCAGCGTGCCATATTAAAATAATAAAGAAGCCATTATGTATACCATATACATATAAGTAGTAATCATATCAAATGCCATGAAAATATAGTAAATGCAATGCACGCCAAGTGCTATCCCAACCCAATGGATAAAATGAATTCGTATAACCAAAATACAGTATAGAAGGAAATACAACCAAAGTATATTTATATAAAAAGTAGGCACTTATTATATACCATCGTATGATACTTGTTGCTTTGTCCATCCACATGACATGTGTAACTGGTAGCTCGAATCTATCCCAGTTACGTTTTGTCTACAGAAACAATAATGTAACTGGTAGTTCAGACTTGTCCCAGTTACGTTCCTTCCAAAGGAACAATAATAATATGGCTGCCATAGCCAAGTCCTCCCATATAACATAATAAGTCAACTAGGTATAACTGTTTACTATGCACAGTCTAGCTACCATATCCATGTCCTCCTATAGGATACCTAGTGACATGCTTGCCATAGGCTAATGTATAATGATAGTCACATCTAAGCAACTGAAGCATCCTATCCAACTGGTATAATAATAGTACTTGATAAAGGTAAAGTTATGAATAAATCTTAAAACCATAATGAGATATAAAAACTTGTAATAATCCTATCCATGGAAAAAAATATAACAACCTTCCATAGGTTTAAAAATCGCAGCAAATGGCGAAATAGTAGTAAAATTTCATATTTTACGAAAAAGTAATAAGCTAGCCATTAGCGTCGTCACATCATGAATATCATTAGTTTGGGATATTTAATAAAAATCTCAACAAATATCCTTTTATAAGTTATAATACTAAAATACAAGTCAAAAGTGTGGGTTTAAATAATTCTTACACAAATCATGCATGGTCCACACATTATAGAAATCGAATTTAATGTAAATTCTACTGACTAGTAATAGCTCATTGTCCATTTAAGAATAGTGATTGCACAAATCTAGCCGGTATAGTTATGGATTGGTGGGTTTTTTTACCAATCTTCATTATTAGCTAACTAATCACTCAACTACAACAATAATATCACATTTATGAAATATTGTAACCAAAATATGCAATAAACCCATCAATTAATAATTTATTATATGTATAGCAAAAATCTATCCGTTATCATATCCGTCCATAGGGGGTTTTAGTGCAATCTTATGATATTCATACATGCAAGGGGAAATCCTTATAGAAATATCAAATTGAAGTTATAATGAGTATAAATCAACTAAAAGAATCAAGAATACCCAACACAAACCCCGCCCATGTGTACAATCAAGAATTTATGTAAAACCCCCAATTTGTAATATAAAAGATCATGCATCACATAACAAGTTGAAAATGAGTTTGAGTACTAGTATTCCCTCCACAATGAAGCTAATTCTCCTAAGATTTGAGTGTTAGTGGTAGTTCTAAGGTGGCTGGACCAAGTTTTCTTCAAGCTCTAATAGTGATTCCAAGGTTGAAAATGATGGAGATGAAGAAATCATAAACTCTAGGATCAAAATCTTTGATCTATGTTAAATATGAGTTCAAATCTCTTCAAGATACTCACTCACACCTTCAAGAATAGATATCCCTCTCCCTCTATGTTATCTGGTCGAGTTTGTACAAGAATGGGGGAGAAAAGTGTTTAAAATTGGTTAAAAGGGTCAAACCCAAATGAATAAAGTTTCTGGTGCACTATTCGTATTTGAAGCATAACTTTGTACTCATGACTTCAATTGATGCAACGTTTTTTCCTAATTAAAGATAACTCAAAGATCTACAACCTTTGTCTCTGGAGGTTTTTCCAAATTCGTAATATATAAATGCCAGAAATTCGGTGAATTTACAGGTCTGCCATAGAAAGCAAATTGTTACTGATGCACCAGGTTGGTGCTGTCATCAACTTCGCAATTAGTTTCGACCTTCTTAAAGCTTGATTTGGGCTTACCTTTTCAAATGAAAGTTGAAAAGGGATCAATTATCTTCCTAATGGTTAAACAATGAGTCATTTGGAATTCGGATGAAGAAGTTATGGTCCTCCAAAGTTGGACAAAAACTCATTTTGCCAAAACTTATTTTTTACCGGTCAACCTATCAAATTCAATTACGGACATCCGAAATGCGTTTCAACCATAGACGCATATGAAAAATCACTAATATGACTTGTAGAAGGTGTTTAATTGATTAAAACACCTCTTAAAGTAAGAATGATCACCTAACACTATTTCCTTATCGATAAAAAGCCAAAAGTGAGGTTTGAGCAACATAACTCATTCGGGCCATCTGAATTGTGTTATGACCATGCACATAAATGTAAATATGCTATTGACACAAACTAGATGTGTTCAAACCATAAAAATTATCCCAGTCCAAAATTTCACTACCAAAACCTCTCATAAGGAAAAGGGTTAGGCTAGTACTAAACGTTACCAAGTGAATAGAGTATGGGTTGTTACAAAGTTAGTCATTTACCGCATTTATTGTTGTATTGGGGCCATTCATCGTTAGTCTTGTAATTCCTACATCATTCAAGTCTCATTTTAATGTAGGATTATTCTTTCATAATATTTACAAATCGAGTGGTTATGCATCGATTACTTCTCAAGAGCTAGGGATGTCTCGTAGGTGGTTTTAAATTCATTATGTAATTAACAAGTTACTTACTTAGTTATAAATGTAATTGAAAGGGGTAGTAACCCACCCCTTAGCCCGATACCATACCATATGTATTGTGCATAAATTTAAGGCTCTATGTATATCTCACATACTACAACATTGTCCTAGCAAAGCTACATACTAATTTGGAGGCTTTTCACATATTCTGTATAATTACATTACACTTGTATACCTCAACCGTTATCACGTGACCTACACCCTACCAATCCGCACATATAACTCATCTAGGGTGTAAGTATGGCGATTATATGCAATATATAGTCCATAAATTTTATTTACATATGTATCTCAAAAGTTAGCGAAGAGTATACGTCTCATGGGAGTTTTGTGTCAACACTTAAGATTACAACTAAATATGTAAATTTCTTCCCATAATCATGTTTATTTAGTATTATCTAGCAATTATTCACCATCAATTCAAGGTCAAACAACCCAAACCTAAATGCAAGCATAAAACCCTAAGTTTTGTACTAAAACCTCCGATTGGTGTGAAAATCTAATGTAACACATAATAGTTTAGAAAACAATTTAAATACTATTATTCCTAACTCATATGATGCTTTCAACCAAGCTAGAAGCTCTATGGAGGAGAATTGGTGGTGGACCTCATGCTCAAGCTTTCCCTTTTGAGCTCTAATGATGGATTTGAAGAAAAAGTTGATGAATAGTGCTTTTGTGTGTATAATCCTTGAACTTGGATGAGAAATCCACCATACGATCTCACAAAGCTCACCTCTCTCTTTAGAACTTTCTTTGGGTGTATTAGAAGTGTTTGGTTCAAAAATGGGGAGAGGGGAGAGTTTGGTTGTACAAAAATGGAGTCGAAGCACTAGAAAACTCGATTTTGACCAGATTTAAGGGCCATTAGTTGATTAAGCAAGGGCCTTAGTCGACTGATGCCCACTGATGCTTTTTTTTGACAGTTCGGTCACTTAGCGCTCAGTTTTGGCCACCATGGAGTTATAATTGGGTCTCGGCCAAAACAAAAATGTTTTAGATAATCGAATTGCCTTTTTGATGGCAGAAACGAGGATCCATTTGGTTTTCAGATGAAAAAGTTATGGCTTTTCCAAGCTCGGTAAATGCAATTCAGGTGGTGAATTTCTAAATTTTACTCGGACCACCCGAAATGGGTTATGACCCTATAGGAAAGTGTAATAACATATAAATGAAGTATGAAAAAAGTCTAAACCATTCAAGTATCACCTGAACCTCATCTTGCCTCCTGAACCAACGATTCTTGCATAAATGGAGATTTTGATCTGAATTAGTAAGGAAATTGCGTAGTGCGTATTACATCTAAGGCCCCACAACTCCATTTGGATGGGTGTAGACCCGCCTAAAATGTTGCAGAAGCCTTTTATCCAATTCCCTTTATCACTTCTAACCAAACACCCAAAACTCCTATGTGTGTTAATCTTCATGGAACCTGGGGGGGTCGGGGGGGGGGGGGGGGAGGGAAAGACCAATGGATGAAAGGGCGATCATTAGGAGAATCAACCAAGTCAAGTTTTTTAGTGGGTGTAAAAGTAGAACAATAAGTAAAGGGACCCACATATACCATAACACATCCAACATGGCTAGATAGATTGCTGGCAGTTACACTATTCCTCAACATCTGACAACCTTTTTGGAAGTTAACCCTTGTGTTAACCTTAACAATGACAATCGGAAAGTATTTCCAATAGCATAGTTAAAATAATAATAATTATAGTTAATTTTAATAATGTTAGTTAAAAATATTATTCTCATGGCATAATTAAATTTTAACAACTCTTTAACTAATAACCAAATCTACCCTATTTATAATCAAAATTAACATCATTCTTCAATAATCAGTGAAGGACCTACTAATGTATTAGTTAGAAGAGAATCTTTTCAAAATTAGATAATAATTTTTTCTTTTTTAAAAATAAATAAATAAAGTCAAATTGATTAATTTGTGGTCAATCACTATAATAAAACCTATAAATTTGATTATTGACAAAAAATAACTATTGCAGAGGCCTATATTTTAAATTGAATAATTCACAAAATGAATAATCAAAAATTATTATTATTATTTTATTTTAGTTATTTTATTGGAGAAGCTCTAAAATTAAATAACATGGTGATCGGAGACGCTCTTACATTGCTTGTGTGTTTGGGCTCATTTCATGTCTAATCATAACTAAATAATTGTACATACGAAACGTCAATTATCCCAAAATTTGGAGTAAAAAGCGTTGGGCCTCACCATTCCGTCCCCTTTCTATGGGGAAACTTCTTGCAGAGTTCTCTATGCCCCCATCTACTTTTAGAAATAATTCTTGACCAGTAAACTTTATGAAGATTAGACCAAATTAATTGATTAATGTATTAGCGATACATCATTTTTATTCTCAAAATGTGTCTCTCTAAAACTAGAAATAAATTTACTTTTTAAAATAATATTGTTACATTGCTCAAAAAAAAAATCCTAGAAACACGAATTAAAAGAAAATGTGAATGCATCTCAACTATTAATCACTTTTTTCTCCATTTTTTTCAATCCTTCTATTCTATTGACACTTTTTGCATCCATGTAAAAGGAAATTCTAGTACAAAGTATATATATAACAGGGGTTCAAAGTGTAACTTGTCCCTGATTGTCAAGAGATAAAAGTATATCTGGAGAGAATTATGTAAAAAACTTCTCAATTCAATGTCTAATTTGCCGCCAAACTATCCTCATACTAATTTGCATTGTGATGAAGCCATCAACGACGCCATTTATCCCACCGACGACATCCTCCACGATTTTGATCATGCGTGTCTTGCAAACCCTGTTGAAGATGGCCAGAGCTCCCCCATTTTAAACATGTTCAATTCCGAGCTCAATCAAGTTTCACTGTTTGAATCACCTACATCGTTTCAAAACTTTAGCGAGGTGGTTGATGATCGACGCGATGCCATCAAGTGGATGTTCAAGGTATAATATAATTAGCCCATCTCTCGCAAAAATTGTACATCATTTTGGTGCAAAACATTCTGTCTACATTTTTTTTAGTACAATTTCATTCTTTTCTACTTAAATTTTTGCCAAGATTAAAATTTAGCTTATTTATCAATGGTTTACAATAAATTTCCAGGTTAATGAGCATTACAATTTCGGAGCTCACACTGCATATCTTTCTGTGAAGTACCTAGATCGTTTCCTTCTCTCCCATGCTCCGCTGGTAACTCCGTCTTGTTGCCTCTCTCTAGTGCCATTTTTAAGCTCAATCATTTCTACTTATAAATAGGCGTATGTCTGTACTTACTATATATGCATGATGCTAACTAACCAATTAGTTATGTTTCTATTTTGATTACTGAAATTGGAATTGTGCTGGCTTATGAATTCAATAGAAATTGGAACAAAATAAGATTAATTAAAGAACATAGAATTTTTAACATTTTGCATAGAAAGTAAAGTCAATGAGACACACCCACGGTCCCTGGTTGGAACCCAAACGTATACATCTGTTCTCCGTTTGGAACCTAAAAAACATTAGTTGTCTAGGTGATATGAAACATTGCCAAACTTAAGTTTATCGTTTGCCTAATATACAAAAAGTATTACATTACAAACTTATCCTACGTATCCCTCAAATTTGTAATGTTGTGAATGCATAGTAGTACTAACTGGTTTATATTTTGTACATCGATGCAGAAAAGAACAGGATGGTCGTGGCAGTTACTTTCGGTGGCATGTTTGTCATTAGCGGCCAAACTGGAGGAAACGAGAGTTCCCAGTCTCTTAGACTTGCAAATATTAATGGAACCCTTCTGCAGATTCATGTTCAAACCTGCAACAGTTCAAAGAATGGAGCTTTCGGTCATGTCTAGCCTCAACTGGCGAATGCATATTATCACCCCTTTTAATTTCTTGGATCATTTCATTGCCAAGCTTCTCTACTCATGTTTCGAGAGCCCTTTTGATGATCGACAATTCACTCAAATTTCTTCTCGTGCCACGGATCTCATTCTCTCCTCCACCACATGTAACGTCTAAATTTTTGTAGTCACTCAAATCAACAGCATTTTTAATTACCGCCTCATTAATCCACGCAAGTGAAGAGTTTAGCGTGGATTCTTCTCGCCACACAAAACTGTTGCTAAAAATACAAACAAATATAATGTTTTCAGCGATAACTTTTGAAACCACTTTTAGTTATAAAAAAATCTAGGTCTATATATAGTAGTGGTGTTTAATTCGAAACATTTTGGGACGTCTTACTAATTTTGATCGTTTTTCCTTCGGGATGAAGATCAGGTGCAGTTCTCCCTAAATTAATTCCTCCCTTACTTTTTCTGTTAGCCACCGATTTCGGACTTTTACCTTCCCTGCTTGATATATTGCTTATTCTTTTTCTTTGAAATACAAAAGCAAATCACAGTATTTCTTCTATCCTTGCTAATCTGCGTGCTAATAATATGTTTTTGCTTTGGTTCTTAATCAGTAATTGAATTCATGGATTATACGCCATCAGCTATAGCGGCGGCAGCAGCAGCAATATGCGCAAGTGGATTAAAAATCGATTATCAAAAGTCAGCTTGCATTCATGAAAGACTGAGCAATGTAAGTCAAGTTTAGTAGCAATAGCACAAAACTTGAATTAATCAAAGCCGCCTTCTTAGGAATTCGAATTAATTAACCTATGTTATGTAACTAAGAAGTGACACTTTCAATTTGGGTACAGGAAATGGTGAACAAGTGTTGTCGTCTTTTCAACCATCGTTTGATCAAAACGCATGTACCAGCCAAAATTCAACTAATCAGTCCTCTTCGACTGCTTGATATGGCTAGCAATGGAAGTAGTGAAAGTGAAACTCGGGAAAAGCTCAAATGAAAGCTAAAAGATTGGATTGAGA